>OY856410.1:484275705-484770705 GCA_963693085.1 Alisma plantago-aquatica
CGACGATGCTCTGTTGCTACTGTCGGGTCGATACCATTGACTGCCCCATCGATGGTATCGATTTCACTGAGACGAATCTGTCTGAAAATCTCTAGAGATCTTGCGAGTATCGACTCGGGGGTCGATAATATCGACCTCCTACAGAATTCTTCATAACTCAACCTGAGGAGTGTTCGATATTATCGACGAGGCTGTCGATAGTATCGATGGAGCAAGTTTTCTACAAATGCAGCTCTGCACCCTCGTCACTACCATCAATACAAGGGTCGATGGTATCGACACCCAAGCAATATTTCACACTTAACACACATATCAGGGCATCATTTTTACAAACCAAACTACAAAATGTAAAGAAAAATACGAAAAATTAACTAAACAAAAAATGAACTACCTATGGTTGGGTTGCCTCCCAACAAGCGCCCTACTTTAACATCTTAGGCTAGACACAATCAAACTCATCATTCTTCCTTAAGTTCCTTGAGTTTAACCTCATGCACCTTTCTCATGTAATCCTCCCCATAGTAGAGCTTCAATCATTTACCATTCACTAAGAACGTTAGCTCTCCATCTCTCACCATAATAGCACCATGTGGTCGGACATCTTCCACCATAAAAGGTCCAGTCCACCGGGATTTCAGTTTCCCGAGATGCAACTTTAATCTCGATTTGAACAATAACACACGATCTCCCTTTTTGAAAACACGCTTTTGAATGTGGCGATTGTGGATTTATTTTTTTCTTTCTTTGTAGATCCTCGAGTTTTCATAAGAATTCATCCTTAGTTTATCTACTCATTTAGCTCTAACATTCTCTTCTTCCCTACATCATCATAACTCATATTAAGTTTCCTTAACATCCAGTGCGCGTTGTGTTCTAACTCCAACAGCAAATGATAGGCCCGCCCGTAAACCAACCTAAAAGGTGTGGTGCCTATAGGTGTTTTAAAAGTAGTCTTGTATGCCCATAGTGCATCCGGTAGCAACACAATCCAATTCTTCCTTGATGAGGCCACTGTGCGTTCCAAAATCTTCTTAATTTCTCTATTCGACACTTCCACCTGCCCTTGTGTTTGCGTGTGGTACGGGGTACCTACATTGTGCTTAACCCCGTATTTTCTCAATAACACAGCAAACTTCCGATTTGTGAAGTGGGTGCCTCCATCGCTAATGATCATCTATGGCACACCAAACCTGCAGAAAATTTGATCTTTCACAAACTTGCACACTACAATAGCGTCATTAGTCCATGTGGGTATTGCCTCTACCCACTTCGATACATAATCAATGGCAAGAAAAACATATAAATTGGAATTTGAGGACACAAAGGGTCCCATGAAATCAATGCCCCACAAATCAAATACCTCCACTTCTTGAAACACGTTGAGGAGCATCTCTTGCCTTTTTTAGATGTTACCTACCCTTTGACACGAATCACATCTCCTCACATAATCATAGGCATCTCAGAAGAGTGTAGGCTAATAAATACCACTCTCTAGCACCTTGGTCGCCGTCCTTGAGCTTGCATGATGACCGCAGGTGGGTAGTGTATGACAGTGGCTAAGCACACTATCATATTCAACCTCTGGTACACACCTGTACAAAATGCCATCCCTGCATTGTCTCAACAAAATGAGATCATCCCAGAAATAATATCTGAACGAATGGAAATTTTTCTTTTTCTCTTGGTAAGTCCAATCATCTGGGATTTCTTTACATGCAAGATAATTAACAATGTATGAAAACCACAGATCCTTAGATTTTAATGAAAGGATTTGCTCATCGGGAATCATCTTGGTAATGGGAATATTGATATCTCGCTCATCTACCCTATCTAAATGAGACAAGTGGTCCGCAACCATGTTTTCAATGCCTGCCTTATCTTTAATTTCGATGTCAAACTCTTGCAAGAGCAAGATCCACCTAATCAATCTAGGCTTGCCATCTTTCTTTTCCATTAAGTATTTGATGGCAGTGTGGTCCGTCCAAACCACAACTTTTGACCCTACTAAATATTGTAGAAATTTTTTGAATGTGAAACCCACAGCAAGAAGTTCCTTTTCAATGGTGGTGTAATTAAGTTGTGCCTCATTTAAAGTCTTAGATGCATAGAAAATCACTGTGGGTTTGTTCTCAAAACGTTGTCCAAGAACAACACCTACAACAAATTTGATGCATCGCACATGAGCTCAAAGGGTTTAGTCCAATCCATCATTTGAACAACTAGTGCATAGATCAATTTTTCCTTAAGTACACTGAAGGCATGCAAGCATTTTTCATTGAAATCAAACATTGCATCTTTTTCAAGCAATTCAGACAACGGTTTAGCGATTTTAGAGAAATCCTTAATGAAACGGTGATAAAACCGTGCATGATCAAGAAAACTCCTCACCCCTTTCACTGAATTTGGTGGAGGTAGTTTGGAAATAACCTCAATCTTGACTGGATCCACCTCCAGTCCCTTGCTAGACACCTTGTGTCCAAGCACAATTCCTTCGCTAACCATCATATGACACTTTTCCCAATTAAGGACTGGATGTGTGTCCTCACATCTTTGTAAAACTTTATCCAAATTGTACATGCACTCATCAAATGACGCACCGTAGATGGAAAAATTGTCCATGAAAACCTCTAAACAATGCTCAACCATATCTGAGAAAATAGCAAGCATGCAGTGCTGAAAAGTAGTCGGTGTGTTGCACAACCCAAACGGCATGCGGCGATATGCAAAAGTCCCATAAGGACAAGTGAAGGTAGACTTCTCTTGATCCTTCCAGTCTATAGAAATTCGATTATAGCTGGAATAACCATCCAAAAAGCAAAAATGAGAGTGGCTAGCTAGCCACCCTAAAATTTGATCAATAAATGGAAAAGGAAATGGTCTTTTAAAGTGGCAGAGTTGAGGCGACGGTAATCAATACAAACTTGCCACCCGGTTACCAATCGGGTGGTGACAGGTTCATTTAGCAAATTTTGAGTGACAGTAATTCCCCCCTTTTTAGTGACTACCTATGTTGGGCTTACCCATGATGAATCTGAAATGGCATAGATGATTCCCGCAGAAAGGACCTTAATCACCTCCTTTTTGACGACCTCCATCATGCTTGGGTTGAGTCAACATTACGGCTGAATCACATGCTTGACTCCTTCCTCAAGCCGGATCTTGTGCTGACAAAGAGTAGGGGAGATCCCCTTAATATCAGAGACTAACCACCTGAATGCACCACGGTGGTTCTTTAGCACGATCATCAATTGTTCTTCCTCCTCGGCACTTAGACATGTCGAGATGATCATCGGGAGCTTCTCATCATATGCTAAGAAAGCATACTTCAAATGAGGGGGTAGCAGCTTCAACTCAAGAGTCGGTGGGCTGACCAATGAAGATTGAAGCGGTGGTGGCAGCGGCCCTAGATCTTCATAATGATTGGTGTAGAAACAGGGAAGCACTTGAAGCATCTTTACACACTCTCGTAAATTCGTGCTTCTCATCCAATCATCCATGAAATTGAATAGGCATGCCTCAAGGGGAAATTTCATATATGAGTCGATCATCGAGACTACTATAGCATCATCCTCAGTAGATAGAGAAATTTATTCCTCTTCATCATTTTGATAACCCATGGATTTGCAAAGAGATACAACTTTTGTTTATTCCATAATATCCACGACCAATGTTCCCTTGTCTACTTTAGTCATAACGTGATCCATATCCAGAAATGGCTTCCCTAAACAAAGAGAAACATTTTGATCATAGTGCTTCACCTTGCGACATTGCTCCTTTTCTTGTGATTGTTTTGTGTTTGGTGGCATGACCATCTCAAATTTGTCATCAGCTATACCCAACGTCAAACAGCCTCTACCCATTTCCAGTATCATATCAACAGTAGCTTGGAAGCGTCTTCCTAAGAGAAACCCATTCCCTTGTTCATCTTGCATCTCCATAACTACAAAATCGGTTGGAAATACAAATCTGTCAACTTTCACCAAGACAACCTCACAAATTCCACATGGCCTAACCATAGAATTATCCGCGAGTTGAATTGTCATGTTGCTTTTTCTATATTCTTTAAGTCCCAGCTTCTTAAAAGTAGATAGGGGCATTAAGTTTATACTTGCCCCAGAATCGCACAATGCTTCACCAAATTTCACCTTGCCAATGTAACATGAAATATTGAAGCTACTCGAATCTTGTCACTTTGGTGGCAATGTGCCCAAAATGAAGGCGCTAACTTGCTCTTTAAGAACTACCACCTCAGTATCAGGAATCTTCCTTTTCTTGGTAATTATATCCTTCAATAATTTTCCATAAGAAGGTATCTGCTCAATTGCCTCCAACAAAGGAATGTTAACAGAAAGTTTCTGAAAGCTATCTAAAAATTTCTTAAACTGTACATCCACTTTCTTGGTTTTGAAGCTATTGGGGCAAGGGATGGGGACAACCTGTGCCCTCTGGTGTGGTGGCACATATGACATCCTCTTCTCAGTCTCTTGAACAATTTCTTCTTCTGGGATGGGCTATCCTGTGACCTTTTATGTAGCATCATCCACTATCTTTGTATCTGTGACTTCTTCTGTGGCCTCGTCAATTGCTTCTGGCTATGTTATTCTTAGTTCATCGGCCTTGGAGTTTAAAATCTTTTGCCACTCCTCAACAAAATTTCCTTAGCTTGTTGATTCCCTCCTGGAATGTTGGTATTTCCCGAAAAACCTTGTTGTGTTGGTTTCTTCAGACTTGCTATTTCAGCTGCCATCTGCGCTATTGATGTCTCAAGAGTCTGCATTTGGGCCCCATGACTTTGAAGAGTTTTCCCAAACTGATTCATAAACTCTCCTTGTTGCTTGATTTGTTGGCCAAAGGTGCTCATTAGCTCTTTATTTTTCTTTATCACCTGATTGAGAAACTCATTACTCTTTTCCTCTATCGTGGGTTGTGGCTTGGCATCCGGATCCTGCAAAAAATTATTTGGATCTTTCCACAAAAACTTTTGGTCTTTCCTCCAAGAGTAATCATTATTTTTGTACCCTTATTGTTGACACATGTATTTGACCCATGCTTCCTCCTCAGATTCCTCCTCTTGTGCAAGTAGCCTTTTTGCAATTAAGTCCATCTTGTCATTGAGTTCTTTTATGGCTTTGGCATCCCCCGCAACTTTAACTTGTTCTGGTGCATCTCTGTCACCCCCGAACTGCTTTTTAGACATGTTTTTTAAAATCTCCCAACACCTTGTATCTGTGTTGTTCAAGAAGAACATCGAACCTGCTGAATCTAGGTTGCTTCTATCATGCTCAGAAAGAGCAAAATAGAAAATCTTGACATGCTTCTCCTTGTCTAACCCATGATGTGGGCACCTCCTCACACCATGTTCTCTATTCCTTTCTTATCAATGATTTCGTGATCGAACTCTTTTAGCAACAAGCCCATCGCAATGGTCTCGGTTTTATCTCCTTTTTCTGCGTAAGATACTATATGGCACTGTGATTCATGTACACCTTAACTTTCAACCCTATTAAGTAGGATCTAAACTTATCAAAGGAAAATACTATTGCTAGCATTTCTTTCTCGGTAGTGGTGTAATTTATTTGAGCTTCATCAATATTTCTACTAGAATTGTAGATCATGTGGTGCTTCTTATCTTTTCTTTACCCTAGGACAACTCTAATGGTGTAATCATTGACATCACACATGATTTCAAAAGGCAATCCCCAATCAAGTGATTGATGTATCAGGGATGTGGTCAGGGCCTTCTATAGGAAATTGAATGATTTGAGACATTTATCAAAGAAATCAAAATCTACATCTTTAACAAGAAGGATTGACAAAGGCTTCACAACCTTTGAGAAATATTTGATAAATCTTCTATAGTATCCAGCATGCCCCAGAAAACTTCTCACTCCTATGATAGATTTTGGCTGTGGAAACTTTGATATAGATTCTATCTTTCTCTTATCCACTTCCATGCCTTACTCAAAAATTTTGTGCCCTAGCACTATGCCTTTTGTCACCATAAAATGGCATTTTCCCAATTAACCACAAGTTTCTTCTCCTCACATCTTTGTAAGACCTTTGACAAGTTTTCAAGACATTTGTCAAAGTCAAGGCCATATACTGAGAAGTCATCCATGATTACTTCCATTATGTCTTGTAGAAAATATGAGAACATGGATATCATGCACCTTTGAAAAGTAGGTGGTGCATTACATAACCCGAAGGGCATTATTCCGAAGGTGTACGTCCCATGGACACAAGTGAAATTAGACTTTTCTTGATCATCGGGGTGGATAGGAACTTGATGAAATGCAAAATATCCATCAAGAAAATAGAATTAGAATTATCCCTCATGCCTTTCTAGAACTTAGTTGATGAAAGGTAGGGGGGGTGCTCTTTTCTCATGGTAGTATTTGAGCTTACGGTAGTCGATACGCATTCTCCACCCAGTAACCATCCGAGTGGCTACTTCATCCCCATTGCTTTGCTTCACTACAGTCATCCCTCCCTTCTTTGGTACAACGTGGATCAGGCTGACCCAACTACTATCACTGATGGGGTAAATGATCCCCGCATCTTGTAACTTTATTACTTCTTTATTTACAACTTCCTTCAACATATGATTTAATTTCCTTAGCGGATGAACTAGGGGTTTAGAAGTCTCCTCCAGATTAATTTTGTGCATGCACAAAGCTGGGCCAAGGTCATTCATATACTCCATAGAATATCATATAGATTTCCTTCACATTTTGAGTTCCTTCAGTATCTTTTCCATTTATTCATATGTCAGATCTGCATTTACTATCACTGGATTCCTCTCCTCGTCATTGAGGATTTCGTACTTCAACCCTTCAGGCAGTTGCTTCAGCTCATGTTTTGATTCTGGTGTAGCTTTTTCTTCTTGTGTCTATTCTAGTGAGGAATACATCAAAATTTCTACTATTCCTTCTTCGTCACGGAAACCCTCCTCCTCAGGTTGATTCAAGTAATCCAAAAATTCAACCACTTCAGGATTTTCCAGATTTGGATCAGATATTTAGGGTTTGCATGAGAGGATTGACTATCGCTTTTCTTACTTGTACATCCTTGCAACATTGAGTATAGTTGTCCATAAAATAGGCTGACTTAAACAAAGATGACCCTCTCATGGCATCTTGTACATGAAAATTGATGTGATCATTGCCCACAAGGAGAGTAATGATTCCCTCCACGACATCTATAAGGGTTCTCCCAGTGGCAAAGAATGGTCTAGCAAATATCATAGTACATGATGGATCTTTGATGGTGTCAATCACCACTATATCACAAGGTATAAAGAATCTTCTAATGGGGATAGGGACATCCTCTACCACTCCTACTGGCTTTGTAAAGGTGTGGTTGGCAAGCTGAATTGTCATACTTGTCTTCACCATATTTGTCTGTCCAAGCCTTTGGGCTAAAGAAAGGGGCATAAGAGTGATACTTGCTCCTACATCAGTGAGTTCATTTCTTTCTACATAGTCTCCAATATTGAAAGGAATAGTAAATGCTCCTGGGTCTGTTTTCTTTGTGGGCATGGTAGCTTTAACAAAAGTACTTGACATCTTGTCTAGTTGTACTATCTTAATGTGATCACCTCTCCTCTTTGTAGTTAGGTCTTTGAATAACATGGCAAAGGTAGGCATTTCCTCAATCACATCTAGAAACATAATATATAGGTGCAGCTTCTTTACTACCTCCATGAACTTTTTGTATATTTTCTTTAGGGGAGACTTAATCAGTTTGTAAGGGAATGAGACTCTTGGTTCATATGGATTCCTTTGCATAAAGATCTCTAGAGTGGCATCCGACTTTTTAGGTTTTACATCTTTGTTTTCTTTATCTTTTTCTTCATCCTTATCTTCCTTTACAGTCACTTTCCTTTCAGATTCCTCATCTAAAACATTGGGTTTAGTCTTTGGCTCGATGGCATTTTCTTTTTTCTTGGTGGATCTCTTCTTGTTGTTTTTATATAACTTTCCCCGATCGGAGAGCATCCATCTTTGTGGTTTCTATGTTTGATGGGATCTTCCCTGGAGGATTCTTTATGAGTTTTGCATGATGGGCTAGTTGTTGATCAATCTATCTTTGAAGTGTTTTCTTGTCTATCTTCTGAGTTTGCATCATGGTTAACACTCCTGAGTTGGTGATGGCACTTTGAGTAAGCCGGTCATTCATTGAAGCTTGCCTTTTCACAAAATTGAACAGTTGAGCGGTCATATCATGTTGGTTGAAATCCTTGGTCTGATTCTTACTTTGATTTTGTCCTTCATTTTGACGGTTCACATTTTTTTATATTGACCTTGATAATAATTCTTGTTTGATTGATAGCTAGTAGTTTTGGTATACTTTGTTGGTTCACTTTTTTTCTCAAATCTTGGGGGTGGTTTAGATGAACCACCCACTTGATGAGAATTATGAGAAGTGTCTTTGTTGCTATAATCAAATCCCATATGATTTGACCACTTGGAATTTGCATAAGAGATGTTTTCAATTTCTTCTTCACTTTCACTTTCTTTACTTTTTCTGAGCCATGTATAGATATAGTGGTCGATTCCATGGCCTCCTTCACCACACGTGACACACTTCATGTTTTTCTGAATAGGTTTCTTGCCTTTCCCTCTAGTGTCTTTCAGTTGTTTGGCATGTGGCAATCTTCTGAATTTGAGCCATGATGGTTTCTAGGGCTTTGGCTTCGAATGAAGGTCCTTTAGAGACAACCTTCTTGGTTGAACCTCTATCACTTCTTTCCTACTCCATTCATTTTTGTTGTCTATGATCTTCATAGTTTTGCTCGATTCTTTCCAAGAAAATCACTCCCAGCGACTACATTAAGTGACGTCCTCTTCGTGGGAGTTAGCCCATTATAAAATTTTGTCACCAAAAAACCCTTATGGTATTTGTGGTGAGGACAATCCCTTTGATACTCTAGATACGGCTCACAAGCATCATGAATATTCTCTCTAGGTTTTTTCATAATAGATGTGATCTTTTGCCTATTTCGAATGGTTTTCTCTATGGGGTAGAATTTATTGATGAAAGAATTATCAAGGGGCCTCCATTTGTCTATGGATTGATGAGGTATGTTAAGATACCAAGATAGAGCTTTATCCTATAGAGAGAAAATGAATCCTTTACAAATATATCTTCTTGAGGCACCCCCTCATCTTTATGGTGCCACAAATAATTTTAAAGGCATCAAGATGATGGTAAAGATTCTCATTCTTTGAATTCCCTCACAAATGCTTATTATGGATCATTGATATGACACCATGTCTTAGCTCAAAGTTAGTTGCATCGAATCGTAGGATAATGATTGGGCATCTTGACTCGTTAGCTTTGGTAGCATCTAATTCTCTAAGCATTTTATCTTCTTCATCGTCCTCCTCCTTACTGTTATCATGATCACGTTCATGATCATGATGATTCCTTCTATGTCTTCTGCGGTGGTGGTGGTGGTGCTCATGATTATGTCACTCCTCTTCACGTTGCGCTTCACAATCTTCTTCCTTATGGTGATGACCATCTGAGTGACGTTCCTCTCATTCTTCTTCAGTTTCTGGATGTGAACAATTATGTTGCACTCTTGTGTTTTGATCTTCCCCACTAAGGCTACCATCCCAACGAGGCGTAATGTTGTCTTGAAAAAGGATTTGAGGTGTTGACTAAATTTTCTTCCCTTCAAGCTACCTAAATAGATCGCACAGTCAATTTAGAAAACTAGTCGTGTAAAATGAAATATTCTAAGCAATTTAGTTGTAGTAGATTTAGAGTTTTTGTGCAGTCAAGCTTATTGATACGCTTGAGGAACAAGTGTATAGTAAGTAGACTCGAGTTCTCAATAGCACCAATTTGCCTCATCCCCGACAACTATGCCAAAAAGTTGACTGGCCGAAATCACAAGTCCAAAAAATGGAGTGGATCTAGAGTAGTTGGACTCTTAGATTTATAACCCAACAATCAGGCCCCCACAACTATTATACAGGATCCGATGTAGTAGATCGGAGTCAAACCATAGGGACAAGGTTGGTAAGTGCTAAGAATGTAGAGCCTCAAACTCAAATACTCCAAACAAAAGGCGGTAGATTAAAATGGTGTTCCAGAAGGAACAGTGTCACTCCAAACAAAGTAACAAAAAGGCAAAAGAAAGAAGACAAAACAAGAGAACAAGATCAAACAAGAAATATCCAACCAAAGTATGGATGGGAAATTGGACCAGGTTTTACCCACTAAGATCTCTCACCAACATATAATACTCACACCCCTTTGTATACCCTTAAAACTATTATGAGTAATCATCATATATGTCTATTCCCTTCTCTCTTAGTCTTAGGATAGATCTAGACTATAAGGTTGTCTCTCTCTCAAGATGACAAACAAACAGTCACAAAGCATACCATATGATCATTAGCTTTAGCATTCCAACATTTTCATGCATTCATGCAACTCCATAACACTTAGATAATGTTAATACTACAATTTCGAGGCATTAACTATCATACATCACAAGATGGTAGCTAATCATTCAAGAGAAGCATTAAGAACAACAGTATGGAGATAATCTTTGTTTGGCGTATATATATATATATATATATATATATATATATATATATACTAGTAATTGCACGTGCTTTGCACGTAACTCTTGTGGTATAACTTATATAATCACCTTAAAATAAAAATAATTTATGAAAAAATAAAGTGTCCTATGGTAAATAAATTATTCATATAAAACAAAAACCATATTTACTAATTTAATTTAGCATAGGGTTGAAGTATATAACTATATATAATTATTTCATTGCATCATAAATATATTAATGACAATAATAAAATTTTATATAGTGATATTAGTTTTTATCTCATATATTTTTCTTTAGTTTATTATATTTCATCATATTTAATTAACATTTATCACTTATTCTTTGTAAGAAATCTTATGATCTCAACCTCATATGCAACCATTATAGACTTCTTTGAACTTCTACGTTAATCGAATGGTGAGCCATCTTCTAGTCAGCTTCTAAAAGATCTACAATTCTATATGAGACACTTCTATCCTACCAAATTTCATTTTCTAGAATTATGTCCAAAATATAATTTTTTTAGTCACAATAAATATCATGCTAAAATTAGTTGAAATATTATATCTTAGACATAATGTAAAATATATAATTGCATAACTCATGTTTTCCTAGGTCACCAATAAATATGTCATTTTTAGTATCCTTTCTAACAAGTGTATTTTTATCCAATATAGGAAACTATCTTAACTCGGCTAAAGGTATAATATATATTAAAATATAAAATTAGTAACCCATTTAGGGACTACATAATTCAAGCAACTGATATATTAAAAACAATGTTATCTATGGTTGACCTTATTAACTAAGTGTTCATGAATTACCATCATTTGTAATATCTTTTATGTATATTCTTCGCATGTGAAATGATTTTTATAGAAGATTTTATTCTAATCATATATAGTTGGGATATCTGCATACGTAGTGGCCTAGTTGGTTGTGTTTGAGGATGAATATAAGCTACTTGTTAGAAATTTAGCTAGTCAACTAACAATTTGAACTTGTTCTTCATGTTGTTACACTACTATAGAACACGCCTTTGGCGTCGGTTGTTTAACCCCTTTTAGTGACGGTTTTCAAGCGACGCCTATGTGGGTGCCGCTAAAGGTCGAACTCTTCGGCGTCGGTTTTATAACTGACGCCTATATAACCTATAGGCGTCAGTTGTATATAGTAAGACAACGCCAAAAGGGTTCGCTCCACAAAAAAGGGCGTGATATAGGACACTTTCTGCGTCGGTTGTCAACTAAAACACCGCCTCCATATTCCCAGACGCCACGGCCGTGCTTCCCTGCATGACCGTGTTTAGTACTATAGGCATCGGTTTTATACGAATAAGCGACGTCATTTCCACCACGGCTGTGGTTTCATGCATGGTCGGATTGTTTGTCACATTAGGCGACAATTTTTATCCAATAACTGACGCGGTAGGCCTTTGATGACGGTGTTCTATAAATAACCGACGCCTATGTTTTAATTTTTTTTTCTTATCAGTTTGCAGGCCTGCTGTGGTTGGTCAGCAGGATGAGAACCTACAGTTTAGTTTTCTGAACTGCAGGTTTACGACATCCATTGATATCAGCCTACAAACAGGCCACAAACCTGCAAAATCAACATATATTTTTTCACACAAGTAGATACATTCAGACATCAATTCAATTCTCAAATTCACACATGTAGAAACATTCAAAACATGTACAAACATTCAGACATGTATAAACATTCAGAAGTATTCATTTACAAAATATCATTCAACATCGCTATCAGCATCCAAATTATATTTTACAATCGCCACTGCTTGTATGGCTTTTGCCCATTCTTCTCTTACTTCATTTAATACTTCCTCTGTATATGGAGCATGTACATTTTTTAAGTGTTTACCTATAGTGTGGTCAGTTTTAAACACCTACAAAGAGAATGATGTATATATAAGTAATAATATAAAAATAAGATTGATATATTTCATACTAACTAATGAGATTATATATAATACCTCATGTATGGTATTGATGTCTAATGCGGCATGTTTGATAATCATTTGCATAAATCACATCACATAGTATGTGCATGCCCAGACATTGTCTTGTGTAGCGCACTATAAATTGAAACATAAAAATATTAAAAAATACAACTAAGCACAGTTCACATCAATAATATATATGTTGGAGTCGGGAACTTACTTTTACGTTCTCCCAATTTATTGGCTGGTTCTTTTTCCTTGAGATCGTTCCTCCAGCCTTTTCAAATGCATATAAAACCCTACATGTTAATGTAACACAGTACATTGCGTAATTAAATAGTAATGTAATAACAGATGTTAACGAATATAAAAATGAAATATTTCTCACCACAATAATGGCGTTCTCATTACGTGTCCAATGTTAGTGTTCAATGTACTCCCCGTAGGATCTAGATAATAAATAGTGGACGTCCTGGGGACAATAACTAGTAACTCCCAATGCCTACCTCTAGAGGTAAAAATTTTAAAAATTAATAACTCAAAATCCACAATAAAAATGTAATTTTCTTAAGTCCAAATTATAAATAAAGTAAACTTACCTGATATTGAATGGAGCTATTATTATCGTCTTCTTTTGCTGACCGAAAATTGTAAAAGCATCTATACAGTATTGTTGAACACTATCAGGGTCTTTAGCTACCATACTAATCAATGATGGAATCAAAAATCCCACATGATCAAATGCAAATTGCTTGCATTGATCTTTGACTAAGTAGCTGCAAAACATGTATTACATATCCATTAATATATAAGAAACCAGATCACCAGATCTTACACAAGGTATATGGATGTATAAACAAGATCTCACCTTATCCATGTCTCTATCATTGATGTATTTAGCCAATCATACATAAACAGCTCAATAATATCTTGTATAAATAAAGAGCTTTCGTATGATTGACCTGCATAATCCGCTTCTAAAGAAACAATTATAGGGAAATGTATATTATGTGCCCGTAGCCAACATGCCATTCCCCTACAAGCAGAACCTAACGGGTATTTTAGGTCAGTTGGAACCCATATTGGTAATGCAGGAGGTGGAGGTGGAGGCCTAGGTGCTCCGTGTGTCTTCTTTTTAACCTGTATATATAACTTCAGATCAGTTGACCTCATATATACACATTAACAATCTAAAGTAATTTAAATTTATCTTACAATTTCAGTAGTGTAGACGACATCTTCTTTGGGCCACAATATCACCCTGCCTTCTGCCTCAGCAAGTGTATCAATATCCGGGTGGGATATGGCAATGCAGCTTCCCTCCAATCAGGTAATACACGTATCGGGCTCACACGAACATAGACATGTGGCATTGGAGTCTCGTGAAATGTTTCCCCAGGAAGGGACAGGTAAGCTTGCACCTCTACAACAACATAGTCTTGTATTTTTATGCGGCATGGCTTCAATGCCTACAAATTTATGTAAAGAATATTATACATATATACATATCATCTTGAAAACATATCATCTTGAAAAGACTAGCTACAATGTCATAAACAATACTTACAGTAGACGTGTTAGGCGGTGGTGGGTCTACAGGATTACTCTCAGTTTGTACATCAGGAGAAGAGTAGGTCGCCATAGGCTGATTGGAAGCCTGAGATGCCTGCCACCACACTATTTCTTCCTTGACCTTCTCAACAACTATATCATTGACCTTCTTAGCAACTATATCCTCGACTCTCTTATTCTCCTATACATGGATAAAAGAAACATTAGCTTCTTATTATTGAATTTCCTTTTGCAGTAACATTCTAAAAAAAGAATAGGTTACCTCTTCTTGTGAAAGTCCCACTCTGGGTTTGCGCTGGGATGGTCCAAAGAATGATTTGATGCCCACACCAACGCCTGCACCCCTAACATGTCCAAGATGCTCTGGGTTACCCAGAGCAACTGTCAATTCATCCCTTGTGCCCTGAGGGATGAACATGCCTGGTTTCCTCTGCTCGTGCAGCTCCCGCTAATCACCATCAACAGAAATTGGTAAGTTAACACCACAAATAATCAATATTCAAACGATTGCTCTAAGAGTTGTATTTTACCATTTTTGCAGCCGCCTCAGCAGTTGCGGGCTTCCTTATTTCTCCCTTCTTATTTTGCCTCCCAGCTATCCAAACATCATGGCGAGGCAGAGGTGTGCTACCTATAGTAGAGGACTCCTGAGTAGCAGCAGACTCTGCCTGTAGTCTTTGGCGAACGCTTGCATAGCCCTTTGGACCCATAGTGTGGTCATGCACATTCAGTGCACGCCTTGCTTTTTGCGCCTCACTGAGGGCATAGTTAGTATGCACATTAATGATTTGGTTAGTAGCACTAAATGTTAATCTTGAATAGGTGAATACAACGTATATTAATTAAATTGGGAGTGACGCCTAATACCTTGAATTCTTCAGATTTTCTTAAAGCAACAATATTGTCCCAATCTTCTTTGTCCAAGAAGTTCCACTGTTCAAGGGCTGACTTCTTCTTATTCTTATCACCATCTTTTATGTATTCTCTGTTGAGATTTGTCCTATAGTTCCTAAGCATCTTTCCAGCGTGTTGCATCACACTTTTACGATGCAACTTCTCATCCAATGCAAACAGATTCTATAAAATAGAATTGTTATTAACTAGTATCCAAAAATAGAATTGCAAATAAAAGAATTTGTAATCTACAAAATAGAATTGCAAATAATAATAACTCACGCATAAATCATTCCATATCAAGTCTTTCTTCGCCTGAGGAACTTTATGCCAATTATCATACTTAACACCATAATGGCTTCGAGTGACAACCCCAAGATAGTTTACAAAATTATTGTGGTTCACTCCAATTGCATTTCCTCCATTATCAAACTCCACAACCAATTTGGATCCACTGCCACTTAGCACTATTAACTTGTTCAACAGAGTGATGCCCCTTTTCTTGTTAACTTTTTGGTGATGCACATCAAGTTCCTATAGTGCTGCAGTGGGTACATGTGCATCATCAACCTAAAATTTGACAAAAATAAACACAATGAATTAGCCCAATATAGAAATATGAGATATATGACATAACTAGAAGATAATGAATTTTATAGAAATACAGGATATGTTTTTAGAACTTACATTGGTATCCTCGCCATGCTCATCATGGACTTCATGCTCATCATGGACATCATGCTCATCATGGTCAGCCATCTGAAAATGTCATTAAAAAGGCAAAAATTTAGCATTTGTATTAACTAGAAGATAATGAAACATCAAATCTAAAAATGATATTGATATTAAAAAAGCAAACATTTAGCTTCAATAAAAAAATATAAACATACATGCCTCTAAAATTGTGATCTTTTATCAATTAACAATCCTTCATTGTGATCTCTGCGCACGTAAACATGCATGCCTCTAAAAATGCCTACAAGTGTGCGTTTTGGGTTTTCTATGTAAAAGACCTTAGAATATCTATGTAATATTCACTTGTAATGATGAATTGACTTGTAACTTAGAAGAGAAAAATGTTTGGGACAAAATTCACCAAGTGCTAATCACTTTAAATGCAAATTAGAAAATGGATTACATGCACTTGGTCGGTCGAGTTTCCCTGGCTTGAAACTCGACCGATCATCCTTGGTCGATTTTCTGAAGATGGCATCGGTCGAGTTGTGCACTCACAGAACTCCACTGATCAGGTAACAGGCCATTTCCAGTTAAATGGTCAGTCGAGTTTTGTCCGAAATTTTCTCGAGTGTACAAGTTGGGAGTGTACAAGACATAATAGTTACTACTGATTTTGTGGGGTGATATCATTTCATAGGATTTATAGATTCAAATTTAACAAGTGTACAAGTTGCATCATTTTAATACTCTAAAGGTGACTAGTGGGTCATAGCACATAAAAGATGGCATTACAAGGAAAGTAAGCAAACTAGATCAATTAACACTCATCTCAAAGGAACATTAGTTACTGAAGGGACCAAAAAATAGTGCTTTTAAGACTATGTAACCCTTGCTACAAAATTGGGATTATGTCATAAGACAAAAAACCCTTGCTAAAGGGTTTTTGTCGTGGAAAAAGTGCTAGTTACCCTTGATCCAGAAAAGGGTGGTCTTCTTGGTGTAACTCTTATAAGATAATATAAGAAGATACCCAAGTACTAAAAACCCTATAGATTGACTTCTTTAGGTAGTGAAGCTACATCTTTTAGATATTTAACCACTATAAATAATAGTGTTTAAATTTTGTATTCACAATTCTACCATGCATGTGCACTATGTGCCTCAAAATGGTCTTCTACACAAGATATGAGCAGATCACCCTACCATTAGAACACCAAAATGAGGGATTCAATGTAGTTTTAGCAAAAATGTGTTGGTACAAAGCTTTAAAAAGCATGTCCAGAAGAACATAATAAACCTCAATCCTATTAACATTAGGATTAAGTATTAATGTATTTATTCTTTAATGTATTTACTAGTAAACAAAGTCCTATGAAGTTAAAAGTGTGTACTAATAGAGCATATAACTTACAATCTCATCTTAATGGATCTTAGTGTATTCCTTCTATCGCATGAGATAATTAAGTTCAACAAGTTAGGTGAGTATGTAACTTGATGTATCTCACAATTTTCTCATTCAAGAGTCACTAAGGTATCTCATGCAATTTGTTTGGATTTTTTATCTTATGACATAATCCCAATCTTGATATAATCACTAGGATCATACAAGTAGCAATGTTGATTAAGTCTATGTGATTAAAGATCAAGCAATGTAATAAAACAGGGTTTACCTCTGTTTGGGCGAGACGGAGGGTAGGCGAGTAGGCAGGCAAGCAGGCAGGTGAGCAGGAGACGGGTAGGGAGACGGCGGGAAGCAGTAGATGATCAATTAATTCCTAAAACAATACATAAATAAATACAAATCAGTACATAAATAAATACAAATCAGTAAATAACTTAATTTAAAAAAAAATACACAGCAACATTGGCGCAGCCCAAGCATCGCCTAGGCATCCCAGAGGCCTAACTAGGTTGGGCGCCTGGGTTTGGGACCCTAGGTGAACACCTGGCCACCTAGGCGCGCCTGGGTGCCACCTGGGTAGGTTGGAAGGTACCTGGGAAAGTGAGCAGAGTGAGGTCGAGGCGAGGTGAGGTCAACAGGTTGACGGCGAGGTGAGGTCGACAGGTCAACGGTGAGGTGAGATCGAGCAAAGGACCGCCAACACAGGGCAGGCGCGGCGAGCTCCAGGACCGTCGACACAGGGCAGGCAGGTAGCAGAAGGGCGCGGTGACTAGGACCGGAGACGGCGGCATAGAAGGAGCAGGGAGCGGCGGTGGCACACAAGCAGCAGCAGCGGCGGGTGGGGGTTGCAGTCGAGCGGCAGCAACAACAGGGGAGAAATTCTCACAATGAATCAGTAGAAAGGGGAAGAGTCGGGTGATCGCGGGGGTATTAAGTTCATAAAAGGCGTCGGTTGTCTACAAAACTAACACCTAAACATCTTCAGCGTCGGTTGATTGTCAAAAACTGACGTCCAATTGAACAATATTTGCCCTAAATTTTTTGGCGGGAACCATTATCAGCGTCGGTTATCCTTTGATAACCGAAATTGTATGTGACACTTTTCACACAAATTATCATCATACATAGGCGTCGGTTTGTGTCTAAAAAACCGATGATGTATGTGACACTTTTTCTTTTCGCTCGAAATTTGGATTTCTCGGATGATTTTAGGCGTCAGTTTGGTTTACCTAGCTGATGCTGAATACAAAGCGGTACCCGTGTCTGGCTGGTCTTTGGATATAGACGTTGGATTTACTAAATAGCCGACGTGGAATGTTATAGGCGGCGGTTTATGTAAATAACCGACGCCCAAAAAAGCGACATTGAATGTTGTTTCAGTAGTAGTGTTAACTCAATTGATGTTTTTCTTTACTTCTCACATCACGAAGATATCTTTAACTTTATTAGCAATCAATTTAAATATGTTTTTTTTTTAAGTCAGGAGGTAGTTTTATTCATCCCGCCCTTGATGGAGCTTCCACTTACGTGGAATTGCGTGCACCAACTAAAAATCCTAAAGATAGTGAGTCTTTAGGTTTAGCCTTGCATATACTAGATAGAGAACTCCACCCACGTACGCTAGGATACGTGGAAGTCTTATCGTAGTATAGTTAAGGGTCGAATCCTCAGGACAACGGTCTTGTTGCAAGCAACAAGATGGAAAACGTTGGAATTTCACTTAGTTACTTAATAGCAGGCACTTAAATCGAAATTTTGGTTTTGTTGTTTTAAATTAAGAACATGCAAGGTAAAGAAAGCAAGTAAATCTAAGGATTTAAACTATGATAAAAGTCACTAGGGTGTGATCGGTTTTTCACTGCCACTATGCACGGATCAACACATGCAAAGAAAAACATAACCTACAGAAAGAGTCTAGTCAGTTAGTATCTTTGTAGAGTTAGCTTCCTTTCGGGTAGCTAACTACGAGAAGTGCAAGAATGTTGCAATGTCAGCCATTCCCGAACAAATGGTCACTTACTTTGCATCATTTCCTTCTCGAAGTGTGTTCCTCGACTTACCAAGGTTGCACTTCCATACGTCAACTGATTCCATTTCATAGTATGAAAGTGCAAAAAATGATAGTGAGTTTACTCCACTCCTTGAGATACACTATTAGATACCGAAACAGATGCATGGTGGATACATGCACCAAGAACCAACATACAAACGAGTTTCAAATCTAATAGTACAAACATAGACAATTCATACTAAAAGATAAAAGATAACACAAGTTGGTGATCAAGCAACAAGCATTCATTAAATGTTTGATGTTGAACTGAGAAGATAAAAACTCTATATTGCAAACTATGGATTACATTTACATGATATGAAAACATGGGTAGCAGGGCTACTCCCCGCACCCTAGTGAGAGAGACTACTCGCTCATGACTAGGACCAAGAAGGAGGCAAGAAGAGAGAGAGAGAGAGAGAGAGAGCATCATCCCCACAAAGGAAAGAGGAAAGTCAACCCCTTAGAGAGAGAGAAACGATCCACCAGCTTCAGAGGTTGCTTGATGACGAGATCTCCCTCTTCCCACCTTCTTTGGCAGAGAGAGAAAGCAACTTTGAGATGGAGTGTGGGTCTCAGACCGGCAGCCCCTGGGTGGAAGATGGAAGTCAGATTTTCTCTGGAGTGATTGAGGTAGCCTTTGGACGTCTGAAAAAAACTTGTCTCTGGTGGAGGACCCTTGAGGTCTTATTTATAGGCCTTAAGTGAGGTCCAAACGGTCTTGAACCCGTTTGGGCCCTGAACCCGTTTGCCCGTGCCTCCATGTGATCTTATGGATCATTTGGTTTTATGCGGTCTCGAGACCGTTTGACCTTATGCGGTCTCGGGACCGTTTGGCCTTCATGCGGTCTCGGGACCGTTTAGCCATCATGCGGTCTCGGGACCATTTAGCCTTCATGCGGTCTCGGGACCGTTTGGCCTTAAACGGTCCTGGGACCGTTTGGCCTCAAACGGTCTTGGGATTGTTTGGGGCTTTTGTAATTTTTTTTGTGTTTTTCTGCAGGGATAAAGAAGAGAAAAGTTAATCTATTGATGTGTCAGCAATAAGGTAAAAAGTTAATGATTCTATCTAATTTATGTAAGAAAGAGTATGGAAAACTAAGGAAAACTAATAAGATAACATCACAAAATGGGAGGTTATCACCCCCCCTAACTTAGAGTCTACCTTGTCCTCAAGTTAGATAGAGCTGAGGCATGTAATGGCGAGGCGATTTTATTTAATTAGGATATCCATGCTTTTGCTTCAATTCTCAACCTGAGTTCTCCTATGGTCATATCGGGTCTTATTGCTTGCCTTGACTCTTTCAGGTTTCGAGAGTTGCTTGGGTCTCAGGTTTCTTTCGTATCTCATAGCTCGCACCGGGACCACCTTTATTCTGTGCATGTTGTTGACTCTAATCAGCTTTATACCTCTTTGAAGGACCTACTGGAAGCTAGAGAGGGTATGAGGGTTGGCTAAAGGCTTGAAGTGTAACTCCCCCTTCAAGTGGGGGAGGGGTTGTCTATGCTTTTAGGATCTCACTACTGGGCACGACACATCTGCCTTTGAGAGGGCAGCTGAATGTACAGGTCGGGTGAGTCCTTTATAAGCCTTTCATATATTTAGATACCTTAGGATTTCACTACCGGGCACGACACATCTGCCTTTATGAGGGCAGCTGAATGTGCCGGTCGGGTGAGATCTTTATTGGTTCTTTATATAGATCCTTATTTATGGCACAACTCTCATAATTTTATTCGACTCTCTGGGTTTTATTCGAAGACTCACAGGCTTGGGATTTGGGGTTTTGTTCGGGAAATTATTTTGGGCGGCCAAGCCTCTTTTATTTTGAAGAGAGGAAAGTTGTTCTTACAGTTTTTCAACATGCATTTTTTTTGTGTGGTCCACTTGCGGAACTTCTTGATTTGGAAGTTTCCTGATGCCCCTCTCATCCTTGAGAGCTTGGCTTATTTCTGCCTTGATATTGACCTGTGAAGAGTCCAAAGTAAAATTGAAATAAAAGCATAAAAAACAAAAGTGAATGTAATTTATTAATTCGCCATTATATGCCTATAAGCTAATCTTGTTATTGCTTTTGAGGAAAATTTGGATTCTAAGTTAGCAGGGGATGTCCTTTCCAAAAGGGGTGTTACTTATTATGCACATGATTTATTTTAATGTGAAATGCAAGTTTTATGCAGGGAAAAAAATGAGTGAAAGGAGAGAGTAGAGTTGGAGAAGGTTTTAAAAAATGATACCTCGCCCTTGTCAAATGTACTCCCCCCCAACTTATCATTCACTCTGTCCTCAGAGTATCAAAGTGATAGGTGGAGAAGCACATTGACAAGGGCATTAGGCTTTTGTGAGTCCTTTGTTCGCTCCATGAGTTCGTAGAAGAGTTGCTGCAAACTTTCCATGGAGGGCGTGGTAATCCACATCCGTCATGTCCTCTACTGGTTTCTGGAGGACCAAAATGGTGTACATCCAGTAGAGGACGTGAAAGCCACAATCATTGGATTGGCAAATTTGTTGGGGGCACTTGTGGCTGAAGGTTGGGGGTTTGAAGTGTTCTTTATCATACGTCTGTGTGTGTCGACTCAAAAGATCATGTAATTTGTCAGCACATTCCTTTGCCACCTCCTCCATTGGCATCCTTGGTGTTGTAGTGTATACTCTTTGCTCTAGATCGTATTGGCTGTCGGAACTGTTGTAAATAATTGTTGTTCCTTCATGTAGGTTAGTTGCCAGTAGCATCCAGTGTTCTTGATGAAGGAAAGGAAGCATGATGAACTTTGGAGTTGTATGTTGAAGATAGGAGATGAGAGTCTCCATTGTTCCGAAGTGCTTCAGTCCTAAGAGATCATCCTTCAGGTAAGCTGAGACCATGTATACTGTGGGATGCCTCCGTCCGAGTAAGTATTGATAAGCAGTCATCAAACTTACTGAAAGAGAACCTTTAAGTTGCATGGTTTCTCGGAGGCAATCTTCCGTAACTATGATATCTTCATCAATAAAGACAAGATCTTCGTTTTCGGCATAGAGCCTTGACATAATAAGTCGAAGTTCATTTTCTGAAAGACTCTTGCAGGCTTCTAGATCAAACTTGGGAAAAGATGGTTCGATGGAAGATAGGGGCACCATTTGTGATGGGGATCTCTTGATGGCTGCCCCCGTTATCAAATCTATTTGTCCTTTATCTTGGGCCAGATCGAAGTCGTAAGGATGCCATCTACTTTTCTCGGGGACCTTGGTCGGCTACTTGTCTCTTTCCAACTCCTATAGTGTTTGTCTGAAGGGTCTCCTTTTCATACGTTGGATTGTTGAAAAGAGGTAGCGAGGGACGTCATCTGTCACCATAGTAGGTTCGTTGAAGAACCTTCTATCGCAGATAAGTTCCATGGTGTAACGCCCTCGCAGGGAGTGAAAATCTTCATTCATGAGCTCTATGTAGGGAACTTGTTTAGTTAGCACTAGTATGTGTCGAATGACGTAAAAAGTGTTGTCCCCATAGCCTTCGGCAGCTTGGGCAAGTGGGTTAATTATTTGGAACTAGGGTTGGCTCCAACCCTGGCGGAGAGATGGGCATGCAGCCCAGATGAGTTTAAGAAGAAGGAAAGGGATGCATCTTTTCTCCCCAGCTTCAATTGCAGCGAAGTTAATTATTCTGGCATTTAGATCACTGACACAGAAATTGTACACTTTGGCGTCACGGGCGACAGTGTCCACAATCATGAGCAACCAGTGACTAGAAACTTGTAATGGCGGTTATATATCTAGCTTTTCTTGCGATCCCCCTATGCAACCTCTCAATGGATTTGTGTTGTAGTTCTTTGTACAATAAGCACAAACCTAGAGTGGGTGAGGCGTTGAGAACTGGTTGCTGTCGCTTGGAGCTTCTGTAGATCTCAATAGAATTTGAAAGGAGAGCACGGAAGATCGTCATCTTCACCGTAGATTGAGGTCAGAGAATGAGCGGAAATCTTCGCGTGTCAACTTGCGTTGAGTCTTTGTGTTGATGTAGATAACATCTCCCCCTTCTTTCGCATCATCTACTATAGTGTTTAGGATGAAGATATCATGTGCATCTAAGGTGGAGATGGCCACCATATCTAAGTCGTGCATCTTGTGAGGTAGAGGTGGCGGTGGGGGTACCTCTTGAGGAGGAGGTGAAGAAGGTTGCTCTGAATCATCCCTGTATTGTTGCAGAGCTTCATCTTTGTCAGAATCGGAAGGAGTATCTAGGTCTTCATCTGTATCTAGTTGTACTCGTTTGGATTCTTCTTGATCTAGGGGAAAGGGCACCGAGGGTTCAGGTGCAAAAACTTGTTGAGCTGTTGTTGGTGGTAGACTGGTGTTGGTTCCCATTAGACACTGGTAGAACTCAGCAAAAGCTACTTCTTTTGCAGCCTCCCCCAAAGATCCCATGGCGGAGTAGTCTAGGAATTGGTCCCCATAAGATATGTTTACGTGCTCATTGTGAGCAGGGGATTTGGGATCTGTATCACCTTCTTGGTGATCTTTCTGTTGTTCTTGTTGTGCTCCTTGGTTGGGGCCCTCCCCAGCATTGTCTGGGCCATCAGAATCATCATCTGAGGAGGTACTGTTGTTGGAGTCAGCCGAGGAATCATAATCTTCATCCGCATCTTCATCGTCTTCTTCTTCATCCGCTGATGATTTGTCTGTTGTTTTCTTATGTGTTGCCTTTTTGCACAGACGATGGATGGATTGTAGTTCGTCATATACCACTTGCACATGCTTGTGTGTCTCGAGCAGTGCGTCGTGGGTTTCCTTCAGATCGGAGTAGCGTCCTTCAGTAGAGAGAAGTCATGTTGTAAGGTCAGTCACCTGATCTCTTAGCTGATTGAGTTCAGTATTGGATGACTCCTTGTGGCGATTATTGAGCTGTGTGAGGGTTGTGCTTATGTCATCCAAGCACGTGCTGAAGACTTTTTGTTGCTTCGTGAGCTCACGGAGGGTCTCCGGCAGAGGTTGAGTCTGCGTAGAGATCCTATCGACCTGCTTCGCCAACGCTTCATGCTGGCGTTTTACTCCATGGACCGGCTCAGACAAGGGTGTGCAGTGGTCGTTGATATGATCGACTTGCTTGGCCACTATGTCCTGTTGTTGTTGGATTCCTTGGAGGATGCTTGGCATGGCGCGGTTCTGCTCGTCAATCTTGGCGACTTGTTTTGTTAAACCCTGCACACAAGAAAAAATAGAATTTAATATGTTAGAAGGGTCTGTGAGGAGGTTTCGGATGGTGTCGAATTGACGTCCGAATTCCTCACCGACGTTAGCAAAAGGGACCCCAGTTATTGAAGGGTGGGGCGGCTGGGGTCGGGGTGGAATGGTGGTGGTAGTGTCGTGCAGAAAAGACACTGCTGGCGGTCCCGCGAACTGCGTGGTGACTGTGGAAGGGGTCACCAGCGGTGTCGGGGTGGTGGCGGATGAGAAGGGAGGTGACATACCCAAAGAGAAGAGTGTGTCCGGGAATGTTGATGGAAAGACGGTGGAGGTGAAGGAGGTGAATTCGGGCATTGTAGTGGATAATGAGGTGCCCGAAGTGAAGAAGTGTGGGGGTGATGGTATAGTTGTGGAGAAGGGTGATGTGGAAGATGGTGGAAGAGTGGTTGATTGTTGAAAAATGAAGGATGGTGGGATGGTGGATGGTTGGGTGGTGGTGGAAGTAAGTTCAACATTTAGACTCATTATGAAAGAGTCTAGTGATGAGGTGGTGATTTGTTCCTCTGGGGGGGTGGGTTCTGATTCTGGGTGGGGTTTTGATGTTGGCGTCCCCGACAACTCTTGTGCCTACAAAAGCCTTCTGGAAGGTCATTTGGCAGGAATTTTTGTTGGTTTTGCTGTCGGGGCTGTTATGCTAAGCTCCATCTGTCCCAATGTTGCTTTCTTTTTGGCAATTTTGACCAAAGATATGAGTTTTGCAAGCTCGTCATCTGAGAATAGGAGCTTGTTCTTGTCATAATCAGCAAGTTCTGGTAGTGGGATCAACATTCTGAAAGATTTTGCTGCAGGGCAGAAGACATAATGTAGCTTGCCATCCTTTTCTTTTATGATGAAGGAGTTCTTTAAAGTTTGTTCGTTGGTACGGATGTCGCCCTTTGTTTGTGTGCATCTGGGTAGAAATCTATCCATCTTAAGGTATTTGATGATAGATGTGATATGACCACCCATGCAAATTTCTTTCCCCAGGGCAAAAGCTGATAGTTTTTGGATCATAAGACGTCCAATGTTGACTGGCATCCCATTTAGGATGGACCAGATAACAAAGAGGTCTGATATGATTACATTTCCTCCTTCAGACCTGGGGAAAAGTGCACCAGCAAGGATTTTGTGAAGTGTGCACACAAAACCCGATTGAATGTTTGAGGCTTTGCATATTTTTGCCTCATAAGTTGGTATCCCCGTTAAAGATTTACAGAAGTTGTATTTGTTGAACTGGGGGTTGTCTATGGCAACAGCCATAGTTTTCTTTAGTTGCTCCTGGTTATCAATGTAGATTTCATTCAACATGTGTTTTGTGATGACAACTCTGTTGCTAAAAAGCTTGGTGACCAGCCTACGGTCGCCTCCATCCCGTGTTCTATCCATAGCATTTACTGCTTCTTTTTCTCGGAATGTGAAGAATTCCGTTGTAGGTTCAACATAGGAGGTTTCAGCGACAAAGCAGAGTCAGGATAGATTTGAGTTATCAAGCAGTGTGAGGATTCTATTGTAAATCCCCATCTTCATAAGTATGTTGGGGCATATATATTTTGTTGTTTTCAGAGTTTGTTTGATGGATGGAAGGGTATGGATGTGAAGGTTTTCTGGTGGTGGTGCTGTGGTGGTGATGGGAGGAAAGATAGGGACGGTGATGGTGGCCGCAGTGCTGGTGGTGGTTGATGGAATCAAACCTGCTAAGGTTTTCTCCCTAGCGGTGGTTGGGTGAACCTGCTTTCGTGCCCTCTTCTTAGGTTGTGGTGCGAAGGTGGTTGCCTGAGCCTTTCGCTTTCCCTTTGATTTTGTTGTAGGGGATTCTACCTCAGGTGTAGGTTCGTATTCTGAGCCTTCATCGTCATCGGAAGATATTTCTTCCACTTCCTCTTCAGGTGCCTCTGCTAGGCATTTGTTTATCCCGTCAATTTCTCATAGTACTTCCATGATCTTGACATTTTGTGGAGCCTTCCCAGTCTTGTTGTAGTTTTCAACGACCTGCTGGAGCTTGGCACGGTCTTCTCGGAGTTGCTCCTCAGTCCATAAAGGGGCATCTTCGGTTCCTGTTGGTTGCTTTGCTGGTGATGCCATTTCTAAAAGGTGGAAAATCATGGGTAAGAACAACATATATTGAAAAGAATTGGATTTTTATTTGTGTTTATTTGGTTTTATGTGTATATATGTTTTTGTATTTTTAGAGATTATGCAAAGAAAAACGGTTTCAGGATCGTTTGGTTCCAAATGGTTTGAAGACCGTTTGGTCCCAAACAGTTTGAAGACCGTTTCGTCCCAAACGGTTTGAAGACCGTTTGGTGCCAAACGGTTTGAAGACCGTTTGGTCCCAAACGGTTTGAAGACCGTTTGGCACCAAACGGTCCTTTGTTTAAATGGTTGCAAGACCGTTTGGCACTAAATGGTTTGGAGACCGTTTAGGGCCAAACGGTCCTTCGTCTAAACGGTTGCAAGGCCGTTCAGAGCAGATCGCTAGGAAGACAAACGGTTTGGTCATTCGGCGGCAAACGACGGTGGGAAGGAGGCCGAGGCTCGCCCATCGGTGGCGGCGATGGCAAAAGTGGCAGAGATATCCGCGAGAAGCTAGTTCTACCTGCAGCTAATGGTGAAGGTGACGGCGGTGGCGGGAGAGAAGCTGGAGGAGAGCGACGAGGGGCGAGTAGAGAAGTGGAGCCGCACGAAGACGACGACGAGGTTTCCGGCAGTGACGAAGATGGTGGTGGGAGCCGGAGGTGGCGATGGTCTGCTCGAGAGAGCGATGGTAGGCGCGGGAGAGATGAGAAATAGGAATGAAACAGTGAGAGCAAAAAAAATCGAGATTCTAGAAGAAAGGAAGGAGGGCTTGGGGTGGTATTTATAGGAAACGGGGGTTTGACCTGATAAAAACCCTAGGTCAAATGGTTTAGCGACCGTTTGGACTCCAAACGGTTTCAAGATTGTTTGGTTCCAAACGGGTTGAAGACCGTTTGGTCCCAAACGGTTTCAAGACCAAACGGTTTCAGGACCGTTTGGTAAGGTTAAGGTCGAACGGACAAAAGTAAAATTTTGAGATTTTTTGTATATTTTCATTTTATTATTTTTTTATGTTTGTTTTGGTTATATGAATTGTTATATTTTTAGTAACCTAAAAAGATAGAAATTAAAATAAGAAACTCAGATCTTGGGTTGCCTCCCAAGTAGCACCTGGGTTTTACGTCGCTAGCTCGACGAAACTTTGATGTTGTTATGTTGATGTTGTGGGGTCTTTAATTTCAATGGTCTGTCTCAGCCTTTTATCTTCCGGAGTGTAGTATCTTTTTAAATGGTGATCGTTGACCGTCCTTTCTCCTCCGTTGTTGTCTATAATAATGGCAGCTCCAGTTGGGTAAATATGTTTTATAGTGAAGGGCCCGGACCATTTTGTTCTAAGTTTTCCGGGAAATAACCTGAGCTTGGAGTTGAAAAGGAGCACTTTGTCGCCAACGGAAATATCTTTTCTCTTGAGATGACCATCATGCCACATTTTTGTTTGCTCCTTATAGATTTTGGCACTGTGATAGGCAGTCATTCGGAGTTCTTCTAACTCCTGCAGCTGGAGTTGTCTATGCTCTCATGTACTTTTAAGATCGAAGTTTAATTGTTTTATGGCCCACCAGGCTTTATGTTCCATCTCTACTGGCAGGTGACAGGACTTCTCGTATACCAAACGGAATGGGGTTGTTCCGATTGGTGTTTTATATGCAGTTCGGTATGCCCAAAGGGCATCAGGAAGTTTGGTGGACCAATCAGTGCGGTTTCTGTTCACCGTCTTTTCAAGAATCGCTTTTAATTGTCTATTAGATACCTCTACCTGACCACTAGTCTGTGGATGGTAAGGCATGGTGACTTTGTGATTTACTCCATACTTTTTCAGTAAGGCTTCAAAACATCGTTCTAAGAAATGTGTCCCGCCATCTGATATGACAGTTCTCGGAACTCCAAATCTTGGGAAAATAAAATCCTTGAACAATTTAATAACAGGCTTGGAATCGCTGGACACAGTAGGTACAACTTCGACCCACTTTGAGACGTAGTCCACCGCGACCAAGATGTAGGAGAAGCCATAGGATGAAGGGAAAGGGCCCATGTAGTCTACCCCCCACACATCAAAAAGCTCAATTTCCTGCCACATAGTGAGGGGCATTTCGTCTCTTTTTGATATGTTACCAGTAAATTGGCATTTGTTGCAGGCTTTCACAAAGTCGTAGGAATCTTTTGCTATAGTAGGCCAGAAGAAACCAGATTGTAAAACTTTTAGAGCGGTTTTCTTAGCACTCATGTGCCCCCCTGTAGGTCATGAATGTCAATGCTCAAGGACAGGGGTGATTTCTTCTTCCGACAAGTAACGACGGAAAAGTCCATCGGCACAAAGGTGGAACAAGTAGGGTTTGTCCCAGTAATAATGTTTTATGTCGTGAAGGAACTTCCTTTTATCCTGGTAGGAAGCAGATGGGTGGATAATCCCTGTGGCTAGATAATTGACGATATCAGCATACCAAGGAAAACCATGAGTGGCCTTCATAAGCTGATCATCAGGAAGAGAGTCCCAGATAGGGATTTTATCTTTCTCTTCAACCTCGATCCGGCCGAGGTGATCAGCCACAATGTTCTCCACTCCACTTTTATCTTTGATATCCAAGTCGAATTCCTGAAGCATTAGCACCCAGCGGATAAGCCTGGGTTTGGCATCCTATTTCTGAATCAGGTATTGAATGGCAGAATGGTCGGTATAAACGATGACTTTAGAACCAATCAGATAACATCGGAATTTTTCAAACGCGAAGATGATAGCCAAAAACTCTTTCTCCGTGGTGGTGTAGTTTTTCTGTTCTTCGTCTAGCGTTTTGGATGCGTAGTAGATAACATAGGGTTTCTTATCAATCCGCTGTCCTAAAACAGCCCTTATGGCATAATCACTTGCGTCGCACATGATTTCGAAGGGTTGCGACCAATCTGGAGCTCTTAGAATAGGTGTGGAGATTAACGCATCCTTAAGGGTGGAGAAACTTTGCATACACTCCTGATTGAATATGAACTCATCATCTTTGGTCAGGAGCTAGGTCATGGGTTTATCTATCTTCGAGAAATCTTTGATGAATCTTCTATAGAATCATGTATGACCCAGGAAAGCTCAAACTCCTCTTATGTCCTTTGGAGGTGACAGCTTTGAGATAACATTGATCTTTGCTTTGTCAACCTCGATTCCCCTATCGCTTACCCTGTGTCCGAGGATGACACCTTCTGTTACCATGAAATAGCATTTCTCCCAATTCAAGATAAGGTTTGTTTCCTCACAGCGTTGCAGAACTTGTCCAAGATTGATTAAGCAGTTGTCGAAGGAATCCCCGTAAACTGAGAAATCGTCTATAAATACTTCCATGACGGATTCTATTAAACCGGCAAAGATGGTAGACATACATCGTTGGAAAGTGGCGGGTGCGTTACATAACCCGAATGGCATTCTTCTAAATGCATACGTCCCAAAGGGACAGGTGAAGGTGGTTTTTTCCTGGTCCTCCGGGTGTATGGGTAATTGATAGAACTCAGAGTAACCATCGAGATAACAAAACTATTTTTGGTGAGCTAGGTGTTCCAGGACTTCATCAAGGAAAGGTAGAGGGTAGTGGTCTTTCCTTGTAGCTTTGTTCAACTTCCTATAATCAATACACATTCGCCATCCTGTTACAGTCCTGGTAGGCACTTGCTCATTTTTGTCGTTGAGCACTACAGTAGTGCCCCCTTTTTTTGGAATGACCTGGACAGGGCTGACCCACTGGGAGTCAGAAATAGGATAGATCATGCCGCCTTTGAGTAATTTAAGGACCTCCAAACGAACTACCTCCTTCAGATTAGGATTCAGTTTTCTTGGATGTTCGCGAGAGGGTTTGAATTCTTCAACCATAGGAAGTCTATGCATACACAGAGCTGGGTTTATGCCCGTTAGGTCAGTTATCTTATATCCAATGACCCTTTTATGCTTCTTCAGCTCATCCAGGAGCTTTTCTTCCTGATCTTTTGTAAGGGTAGAGCTGATGATGACCGGGCATAGTTTTTCTTTATCTAAGAAAACATGTTTAATCCCAGTGGGTAAAGTCTTCATATCAGGGGCTTTTGGTGGCTCAGCTGCTTCTATAATTGTAGCAGCTTTAAGTTCTTCAAAAGTGACCGTTGATGCTTCTTCGGCCTTTTCTAGATGTTGCAGGCACTGTTGAACTAGTTCGTTTGCAGAGAATTCAACATCCGGATTGATTAGGACATTTTCTAGTTCGTCAGCAGGCTCAAATATTTCTAACTGAGACATTTGTTGTATTGCGTCAAGAAGAAAAACCACATCTTGGATACTAGGGCCTTTCATGCTATTAAGGACTCAGAATTGAATTGCTTCTTTTCCGAGCCTAATAATGATGGTACCAGCTTCGACGTCGATCAGCGCCCTGGCGGTAGCGAGGAAAGGTATGCCGAAAATAATCGGGTATCTCAAGTCTTCTTTAATATCCATGATAACGAAATCGCATGGAACATAGGTATCCTTACCTATCCTTACTGGAATGTCTTCAATGATTCCCAGAGGTGCGGTTATGGTGGAGTCAGCTAATTGAATAGTCATTTCCGTAGGCAGTAATTCCTGTGAAACCAAGACGTTTACACATTGAGTAAGGCATAATGGATATGCTGGCCCCAAGGTCAGCTAATCCTTTCTTTGTTGATGCATTTCCAATGCAACATTGAATTCCGAAGGAACCTGGGTCCTTCTTCGTTTTTGGCATTTTGTTTAGGATGATGTCAGAAGTGGTCTGAGCGAGCTTGACAGTTTCTTACTCCTCGGTGATATACGTTCTTGATAGCAAGGTTTTTAGATATTTTTCCCATGCCGGCACCTCGGAAAGAGCGTCAAGGAGCGGAATATCGATGTACAGTTTCTTCATCACCTCTTTGAACTTTTGAAACCTGGTGTCCATCTTTGTTTCTCGCAGTCTACCTGGATACGGGATTCTTGGTTTATATTGCAAAACTTCAGGTTCTGCGGACACTTGGTCTTTATCTTTGCCCTTTGTGCCCTCTGCGGGCTTCTCTATTCCTTGTAGCGGGCTTTCATTTGTCATAAAAGCGGGTGTATCATCATTATCCATATTGATCTTGGTAGTCTCATGAAGAGTGCGTCCCGACCTTGTGGTGACAACATTCAACTGTTCATGATTGTTCTGTCCATGCTTAGGATTTGATTCAGGCTGCCCAGCAAACGTACCTGCTGGGGGATATAATTGCGTAGTGATCTGAGTGAGTTGAGCTTCAACTGCTTTCTACTGAGCCTGTTGGTTAGCAAGCATAGTTTTTTGCGATTGTAACATCTGCCTTATTAAGGATATTTCATCTTCTGGTTGGATAGGAGCGGTTTTCGGAGGAATTTGTTGTTGGGCTTGTTGAGATTGTTGCGGCGGTAGTGCCAGCTGAGGTTGCTGAGTATGTAGTTGCGGATGGAGCGGAGGATGAGTATACTAGTAGTAGGTCGATTGGTTCCTGGGGTAGTTAGCCCTAGGGAAGTTGTTCCTGGAATTCCCTTGATTTTGGTTGAAACTGTTAGGGAACCCAGGTGGTAGCCTGCTAGAGGATCCCCCCTGCGTATGATGCTGAGGATTAGCGGTCCCAGCAGGGTTTCCATACTGAAACCTTGGATGATTCCTTGGCTGATTAGGGTTGTAGTAGACTTGTCCAGGGATAGAGTGGATAGAGTTAACTTGTTCCGGTAGTTGTTCTTCCGATTGATCAATGATAGGTTCATATGGTTGTGGTGGTGAATGCATATCCATCATCACATTATACAACATACCACAGGAAAGAGTCGGATGGTCAGAAGCATGACAAGCCTCATAGGATCCTGTGACGGCTTTGACTTGTTAAACTAGAGGAGTTTTCTTCTTATCAATTTCTCTGAGAGAAGTCTCAAGAGCTTGTTGTTTGTGAACTATAGTTTTCAAGGCTTCAGCTATTGCCTTCATCTCTATAGATTCTTCAGCTTTGTAAACATTGAGCACACCTTTACCAGCTGACCGTCCCCAGTTGGACTGATTTTCTGCTCCGAGTGTAACAATCTTCCAGGCATCCTCATAATTCTTTCTCATGAAGTTTCCTCCATATGAGGAATCTAAAAACTGTTTAATATCATCGCTCACTCCCCGATAGAAGGTTTCTATTAGTTGGTTCTGGGAGATTCCATGATGGGGGCATTTCTGCAAAAGTTCTTTAAACCTTTCCCATGCTTCAGAAAGGGATTCTCCAGGTAGCTGAGAGAAGTGATTGATCTGCCCTCTGATCTCATAAGTCAGTGAGGGCGGGAAGAACTTGTCTAAGAACTTTTCCTCTAGGGGAGCCCATGTGGTTATTATAGGTTCTCTATCAAGTGAATTATACCAACTCAGGGCCCTCCCAGACAGAGTGAAATGGAACAGATAAAGCATTATCGCATCAAAAGCTACTCCAGCTTGCGGAACTAGGCGACACAGTGCCTTAAACCTTTTCAGATGATCCATGCAATCATCTCCAGAACCTCCGGAGAAAGAGATGCCTTGCATGATCTGGATCCACTGGGTCCGAATCTCGAAGTTGGGGATATTGATAATCGGAGGTTGGACCGGGTGGTTATCCTCATAGTTCTTCGGGATAGCGTAGTCCCTCAGTTGTTTGTTCCTTAACTCCAACTGGGCAGCTTGGGTTGCTGCTTCATTTTCAGCTCTAATGCGGGCATGTTCTTCTGCACGAATCTCCGCTTGAATCTGGGCACGAGTATCAGCGATGAGTTGTGCCCTTTGAGCGGCGATGGCGGCGTTGACCCTCTCCATCACCAAAGCAGCTTGGCGTTGATCTTCAGCCATTTGCCTAGTCCTTTGGTGATTGAGTCGAATGCGATGGTGGAAGCTTCTCTCTACCTCAGAGTCGTACTCTGGATTAGGGGAGAATCTGGGGTTATGCACTGGTTGCATACACATTTTCTACTTGAGTAGAGAGAAGAAAACACCTTTTTAGATGATGGCGGAGATATAATGAATTTTAAGAAGATATGGTTTAATGATTAAAAGAAAGTGTAAAACCCTAACCAACTAGCAAGATACTAAATAATATTAAAACGTTCTGTTGTCCCCGGCAACGGCGCCAATTTTTGATGGATCTTCCACTTACGTGGAATTGCGTGCACCAACTAAAAATACTAAAGATAGTGAGTCTTTAGGTTTAGCCTTGCATATACTAGATAGAGAACTCCACCCACGTATGCTAGGATACGTGGAAGTCTTATCGTAGTATAGTTAACGATCGAATCCTCAGGACAATGGTCTTGTTGCAAGGAACAAGATGGAAAACGTTGGAATTTCACTTAGTTACTTAATAGCAGGCACTTAAACCGAAAGTTTGGTTTTGTTGTTTTAAACTAAGAACATGCAAGGTAAAGAAAGCAAGTAAATCTAAGGATTTAAGCTATGATAAAAGTCACTAGGGTGTGATCGGTTTTTCACCGCCACTACACACGGATCAACACATGCAAAGCAAAACATAACCTGCAGAAAGAGTCTAGTCAGTTAGTATCTTTGTAGACTTAGCTTCCTTTCGGGTAGCTAACTACGAGAAGTGCAGGAATGTTGCAATGCCAGCCATTCCCGAACAAATGGTCACTTACTTTGCATCATTTCCTTCTCGAAGTATGTTCCTCGACTTACCAAGGTTGCACTTCCATATGTCAACTAATTCCATTTCATAGTATGAAAGTGCAACAAATGATAGTGAGTTTACTCCACTCCTTGAGATACACTATTAGATACCGAAACAGATGCATGGTGGATACATGCACCAAGAACCAACATACAAATGAGTTTCAAATCTAATAGTACAAACATAGACAATTCATACTAAAAGATAAAAGATAACACAAGTTGGTGATCAAGAAACAAGCATTCATTAAACGTTTGATGTTGAACTGAGAAGATAAAAACTCTATATTGCAAACTATGGATTACATTTACATGATATGAAAGCATGGGTAGCGGGGCTAATCCCCGAACCCTAGTGAGAGAGACTACTCGCTCATGACTAGGACCAAGAAGGAGGCAAGAAGAGAGAGAGAGAGCATCATCCCCACAAAGGAAAGAGGAAAGTCAACCCCTTGCAGAGAGAGAAACGATCCACCAGCTTCATAGGTTGTTTGATGAAGAGATCTCCCTCTTCCCACCTTCTGTAGCGGAGAGAGAGAAAGCAGCTTCGAGATGTAGTGTGGGTCTCAGACCGGCAGCCCCTGGGTAGAAGATGGAAGTCGGATTTGCTCTGGAGTGATTGAGGCAGCCTTTGGACGTCTGAAAAAAACTTGTCTCTGGTGGAGGACCCTTGAGGTCTTATTTATAGGCCTTAAGTGAGATCCAAACGGTCTTGAACCCGTTTGGGCCCTGAACTCGTTTGCCCTTGCCTCCATGTGGTCTTCCAGATCGTTTGGTTTTATGCGTTCTCGAGACCGTTTGACCTTATGCGGTCTCGGGACTGTTTGGCCTTCATGCGGTCTCGGGACCGTTTAGCCTTCATGCGGTCTCGGGACCATTTAGCCTTCATGCAGTCTCGGGATCGTTGTGTTTTTCTGTAGGGATAAAGAAGAGCAAAGTTAATCTATTGATGTGTCAGCAATAAGGTAAAAAGTTAATGATTCTATCTAATTTATGTAAGAAAGAGTATGGAAAACTAAGGAAAACTAATAAGATAACATCACAAAATGGGAGGTTATCACCCTCCTCATGCAGGTATTGAAATATTTGCTAGTACAGTTCCTACTAAAAACTTAAATTTGGTAGGACTCCTACCATTACAAAGAGAAAAGTGAGGGGGTGACCCACATGGTCGAGTGGGTGTTTCGTGTATAAATGGTCCTCCTAGTTGTTATGGATATGGTGTTTGGCAAGTGAATCACTTATGTGAGTTCTGCTTCTTTATACCTTCATGATTTGTACTTTTGGGTATTTGGCACTCTCTTGTTCAACCCTGGATAGCCAAGGGGTGAGACCAGGGTTCAACCCCCCCCCCCCCGATGCATAGTTACGGTGACGGCTGTGATACTATCTGACAATTTAAATATGTTATTAACTTAAAGAAAATTAATAAACACAAATTCAATGCAAAAATGAACATATTAACAACTTCTTTTGTGATTTCATTTTGTTTCATATCTTGATAAATTGATCTCAATAGTGTATTCATTCAATCCTGGGTTTATAGATAAATATAATTATTATTATTTTGAAGTTAAAATTTCGTACATGTTTTTGTGGCTCATTAGTCATAGCATTTTTTCATAACATTTTATAATCATCATACCAATGATCATAATGCAAAGTTTATGAAAATTATTACCGAATATTAGAATAAATTCATTCAAGTGACCATATTAATAATTTTGTTATAAATGTTAATAAATCTCATTTTCAACATTTACTATCAAACTTTTTCATTTGATATGCATACCGTGTCCAAATATTAATAAGTGGATTATAAAATCTTAATCTTCAATTAAAAAATAAGACAATATATACTTAGACATGTTGTCTAGTTCATTTCAAGTAAAGAATTGCTACATCTCAGATTTTCTATTTTTCAATCCCCAATTGTCAATGTTCCAATATAATTGAACATAGTAGCTCCATTGTTATCAAAGAATCAATAGTGACCAAGTAAACTAATTTTTTGATTTCAATTCATTCTCTTTTTTGTGCATGATAATGTTTATAAAGGAAAAATAATTGATGGTGATGTCATACAATACATATATTTGATTATTTGTATAGTGCTACTATACTTCATTAATAGCGTCATTTGTGAACTTATCGTATGAGTGAAATTATAACATATAACTAAATGCAATTAACCTATTATGGTTATCTTTGAACACCATTTAAAATATCCCTATGGTTATGTAGATATAAAACTTTGAATAGTTTTTTTGTACTTTATGATAGCATGTAAATTTATCCTTGTAACTAAATACCTTAATTTTAAGCATGTTCAATATTTTGTTTACTTCATAGAGCCTTGTTTCCATCATCAAATACAAACTCCTACTACATATATCACATTTCTAGTATAGGTTTCAACTAACTGACCTTCCTTTATAATTTTCCACTTTTATAATGTTGCAACAAAAACCTTACGTGGAAGATTTTTTGATATCTAAATTTCTAGAAAAAAACATAGTTGTGGTAATAATGGAGAATTATAATAATAAAATTGACCATTTAAAGTTGATAAAAATGTAGAAAGATATATCTAATAAGATAGTCACAAACTGAGTCCATTTTGTGAAATGTAATGGAAGGGTGTCTAAAGAAAATTTGACATGTTACCAATCTCAATCCATTAATTAGATAAGAAAATAAATGATATTCCATGCTTTGTATTGAATGACATAGACCATTCTTGCATTGTTGTTCGATACATATATCTTGAATGTCTCCATTTTAATTTTACCATATATAAATACAAACTAAAAAATGTTCAAAAAGTTTGACGCAATAGAAATTTGCAGTTTCTTAGTTGTGGAATAATCATGAAATCAGTTTATGTGTTAGATATTAGGTTTACTAAAAATGACAATAGATTCATCATATGACATTACAAATTATTAATGTAAACATACAAAAATATTTCATCCTAAAAAATAGAATTTTTTTATTATACAATAAAAATACATATAAAAGAGTGCAAGAGAGATCCTATGAAGAATGATTGCATGATATTGTGACCACTTCTTTAATTATCTATGGTAGGGATTATGAAATTTTTATTGATTAAGAAAATCAATGTCCTCGTCATAAATAAGTACAATATAGCCTTAGTGATAATATCTATTTCCTTGTGTGCCCTATTTATAATAAAATAATTGTAAGGGGATTCTAATATAAAATAAATTTAAATCTATGAGGATCCAAGAAATATACATTGATAACCAAATGTTTTACATACTACATCAACATAAATCATCAAAATAAGGATAAAAAACATGTGCATATTTAATTTATAGGAGAAAGTATTCTTATAGTTGGTATACATGTCAGTTTAATAATTCATAAACCGTTCAACAAATCATATTTTTGTACAAATATACTAAAGTAATGGGAAGTTTTTGACACATTGAATTGAAATATTTTATGCTTCTTTTTTCATATATTTCAATTTGGTTGTATTTTTATAGATTATACCAAACTAAAGAAATTATCCAAGTGAAAATTTTATATGATGATATACATTATTGACATATGTCGAGTCTCCATGACATGCAATATTTGTAATTATGACTCAATACATAGAGGATAAATTGAAAAAAATTCGTAGTAGTTTTTAATTTATATAGTTTAATCACTTGTGAAAGTTAGTTTTTGTTCAGTAATTTTTAGTTTTAAACATATTTTATTTATGCTTTGTTACAACCTATAATATCATCATAACCAATATGTAGGAGTCATATAAACTGGAGACGTATAAAAAGATGTTAAAAATGAAGATTTACTGATAATGGATTGAATATGAAATGTCCAAACCCATCGCAATTGTGATGAAGGGCCTTTAATTGCTGGTATAAACCTTACATCCATATGCCACAGTGGATTTTGAATCCATGACTTGTGCTACAATCAGAAACATGTTGTATTTGATGCTTGGTTACTATCAAGTGGAGAAAACATTATCACCAAGACACTCATCATACATTTCTCATAAGTAGCAATGATTAAATTACTTGAATTAGCCTAATAAAATACCATAATCAATATAAATAAAAAAAAATATAGTAGCAGTCACACTAATGTCCGAAATGAATTCAAACTTTGAATGTTCAATATCTTACTTGCAGTACTGATGGTGATAGTCATGCATAAGTGGTTGATGGTCCATGATCACATCGGTAACAAAGTTAACATGCTACTAACAAATCCATGACAGCTTAATAACATGTAACATCGTAACAATATGTGGTTGTTGAGCTTGTAACTGATCATTAAGATGTGTAAGCTAGAGAACCTTAGAAGGAACATGGTAATTATATGTAGTTATTGTTGTACTTGATCTGCAAGATAAGCGGCCTGAGAAGCTCGGGGTAGTTACTCACAGCACATTATACAATACATGCCCTCCCCTTCCATGAATACAAAGATTTTATATTAAGGATGAATATTATTACTTGTGCCGCGGTTACTATATGATATAAAGAATGGTATGTCAAAAGTTGTGGCTGCTATTGGGAATCGGAAGAAGGAGGGGGCATGTATATTTCTGGTGTTTGATACTAACTACTGAGAACTAGGCATGAAATTGGAGAAGCCTTCAATCGTGCAGTTTGTGACCAAGATTTGCGTAGACAGTAGAGAGTTTGTCATGATAGCTAGAAATAAATCGGCATCTGCAATTTACATCAGACAGAGGTGGTTTCTTTTAAACATGATGGTCGAAGTGAAGGAAGGGAGAAGGCATTGTTATAAGAAATAACCATCATGGCTACACAACAGAAAACATTCCAACTGTGTTGATCACTGCCACATTACTACCTCCACAACTATAATCTATGTCTAGATTACTCTTTCCCCAATATGATGCTAACAACAATATATAGCTTGATGGTAAATCATTGAGAATTTGGTTCATGAATCATGCTTGTACGCCCCATAACACAATTTCTTAGAAGTTTCTTGCAAAACCACAGGAGCCAAACAATTTCATTTATAGAGTTTTCTACACTCCATGTGTCGGTGATCTACCAGTAGCCTCTGGATGATAGCAATCTAATAAATCATTATTGATTCTTCTCATCCTAAATCATCTATTCATGTACCACATGTACGCATGACACACTACACTCTTAATTAATATATGTAAATTATAATCAAAAATATTATCACTTGGAAAAACTACAATGTGGTATTAAGGAGGCAGTACAAACAACCTTGATGATAAATACACCTATCAAGGAGAGACATTACCTTCGTGAGTGCATTGACCATACATATCCCATACAATATAGATGACAAATTTGCTAAAATAACTTAACCAAAAAGTATACTAAAAGAATCAGAAATGAATAGCAAAATAACGTTAATCTTCATAAAATCCAAGAATGTATGTTCAATATCTTACTTGCATGATGATGTTTTTGTTTGATTTTTCATGTGCATGATGCATATGTGGTTGAATATTAGACCTCAATTAAGAATGGATACTTTGTAGTTTCCACTATGGAATATGAAGAACTGGCTATCTAGGAGGAGTTGTGGTTGCCATTTAAATGTATATATTCACGTAGATCTAAGAATGGAGCGGGTAATTCAGAGAAAGTTCAGTTTTTTGCTAGCCATAACGATTGGAGCTAGAAGACACGTTTATTGTAGGGGAGGCATCTGATACACAAATCCATCAAGAAGACACCAAACTGATCAAAATTGACCTCCAAAGATTCCCATCAATAAGACTATTTTCTCACTCTTAATGTGTCATTCTTCTCTAGGTGCACCTCTTTGCACAGTTGTCCAGAAGGCACATGCAGATCGTTATCGCCCTATATTGTATTAGATACTTTTGGCATACATATATTTGACCATCTGAAGCATACATATACATGCGGATCGTCTGCTCTGATTTAAGCACCAGCGAATAACCCGAAGTACTTGCAGACATCTGACTGAATTTGGATGACAAGTTACCCACGAAAGAACTGTAACTAAGCAGATAGATAGATTTAGGTTTTCTCTCATTTGACAAAACACACACCTACACTTCTCAGCTGCCTCCTTTTGATGCTAGTCAAATTCAGGGATACATACTGTTATAGCAGGTGGAACTGGCATCTGTTGTAGGTTGACCGTTAACTTCTTAGATAATTCTTGTACACCGATTAGCACCATAAATTACAAACAACAATGATGAAAGAAAATTGTCTCATCCACATTCTCGCCACCATACTGATTTGTAGTGCTCGAAGTAGTCTCCTTCATGGCGGTTGGTGTTCTTTTGTGTGCTTTCGTACAAGATGTCAGCATGGTTCTATTCTCATCGCTCATCTACCCTACAGCCCGATCTCAATGCCAAGGAAAGGAGAAGCAAGAGATAAGAGTCCCACCTTGAATTCGATCTCAACAGAAATGGAAATAGCAAGAGTCTAAATTTCATGGAACTGGAAGATAAAAGCCTTAGTGTTGCGTGTGATTTGTAGGCTGAAAATTAATATTATCTCCCAAAGCACCATGTTAGAGTCCAAATATAATAAGATAGGTGTAGGATGGAGACGAGTAGTGGTGTTTAGTATGGTATAATTGTAGATATATACATATATATATATATATATATATATATATATATATATATATATATACATATATATACATACATATATACATATATACATACATATATATACATATATATACATATATATCTACATATATATGTATACATATATATACATATATACATACTTATATATATACATATATATGTATATATATGGGCGTTCATTCGTTGCCCGCGCGGGTAACTTGGATTTTCGCTACCCTGCAGCCAAAAAAGTAACTCTTCTAGCCAAAAAAGTAAGTATGCTGTCAAAAAAGTAACTATGGTGGCCAAAAAAGTAACTCTGCTGGCCAAAAAAGTAACTCTGTACAAAATATACAGCAGATATATATAAGGACGGGTTTTTTTATTTTGGAGGGGCAAATGATATTGTTTTTGGCCAAAATTTTTTGGAGAGCTAGACAAAATAGTCCTCTACAATTGAGAAATTTTTTTTTGAAAAAAAGTTATGGGAAGGGTGGGCGGGTAGCTACCCGCGCGGGCAATAAAGATGGGCCCTATATATATATATATATATATATATATATATATATATCAAGGGGATGCAAGTATATACATGTTGGGAGAACCTTAGCGGATACTCCCAACCCTAGTAAGGTGTTTATCCACACATGTTAATGGGCAGCATAACGGTGTTACAAAGGTATAGATACATCAAGACAAATGAAGAGAGAATGGATATGACATGAGGGAGATGGGAGATCTAAAGAAACAAAGAGGTGATACACGAATAATACTTCTTCAGATCCAAATCTGGTGAGGGAGTGGAAGATGGTAACTCCTTCTCTTGACGAATAAAATGGCAGATCTTCTCTCTCATCCAACTTTCATCTTCAACGAGGGTGGCTCTGGAGTTGGTAAGCCCTTTGTTGCTCTTGATGATCTGATCTCCTTGATGTGTGCAGTCAGGGGCCTATTTATAGGTGCAACCCACTAACTTATGTCCAGGAGTAGCGGTCTCTACACGTGTCTCGGCCGCTACCAGTGTTACAGTCATGAAATGAGCAGTGGTCGTGACAAGTGTTTTTGTTGCATTCGCACCTTGGTCAAAACTGGAGTTGTAGTCACCACCTAGTATTGGTCGTGACACTTCTCTAGTCACGACAGCTTGTTTGACCTTCATATTTGTCATTGTCGTGATTGTTGTTGCGTTCACAATGGCGGTTTTGGTTGTGACCCGGGACGGTTGTTGCGGTCGAGACCTTAACTGGGGACGAGACCATCATGCATAGTTGTGTTGGGTCACGACATAGAGCGTTTGTGTGTCCCGGCTGATGTAGACATGGACCTTTATATCCAATATCATGACTAATATGACTTTGTCATCATTCATCGCACATTCTAGTCTTATGTATTATTGTCATCCCTTTTTCTCCAACTATAATATCTGACAAGGGACGTAATAAGAATGTATGCACTTTTATTATACATGTGATATCATTCTTCAGATCCTCAACCTAAAGACATATATCATTGAGAAACATCATTCTTTAGAAATCATTTACGGTAGTGTCTTTATCTCATAACTAAGACATGCATAACAAACAAAGTTATTGTTATTAATATTATTGAATCAAGTGTATGATGCCCCATCAAATCAACAAATGATTCATTCTATGGGCATATATACCAACAGTCTTTGCATAAACGCATGTTGGCAAACCATAACCAAATGATTAGTGTTGGTATGTGTTCCCTGAGAGCAAATCATGGGACGATTGGTGGGATACATTAAGATTGATTTGATAAACATCAAAGGAAAGCTTCCAATTCTTTATGGTTGAGTCATATGAGATAATGATAGAACAGATTCAATGTATAGAGAATGACAGTACTCAATGACGTATGCTTTCAGGTTCAGGACCTGAATGATGAGATCATACAGATGCTAAGAGTTTGTACATTCTTGTTATGTCCCTAGTCAGATGTCATTGTGGAAGGTAGACAAACAACAATGACACACAAGACTAGATTGTGGTGTTGGTTGATGACAGAATCCCATTAGTCATGATATGGAGATATCAGACCAAACACATAGGTACTTGTTAGAGAACAAGTGTACCTGACAGACCCACCATGAGTTTGACACATGAAACCATGACTTGGTAGTTACAGTCAGCTCTCACAGTGATGGTGGTGAGTGTGACTCTTCGACCTGAAATCACTACACTCAACACATGTTGTTGGGTACACTTTGGCATCATCAAACGCAGTCCTGAAACATTGGTTGTTATAAAGGTGATGATTGTGTGGCTTTGACACGTGGGGCTTTTGAGGGGTGAGTGATAGATATGGGATTTGTCCCTTCCGAGGGAGTTTGATATCCATGGCCACTTGATGAGTAGGATTGAGATAGGCATGCACACATGTGTGAATCAGTATGTGATATTGATGTCATACATATCTCCTTCAATCTACTCTGAGATGAAGAAAGTGAATGAACGTTGAAAGGATGATTGTTCCATGCCTTGAGTTCATTCAGGATATTAGTGGCAAAGGAATTATACATTTTCTGTAATACCATTCACAGATTGTAGGATTGAATGTTGTTCTCGAACTTTCCTTTTCACTTGGGTAGCACTAATGTGCGACTAGGAACGACTCTTTGCTTGTGAAGTCATAAGTGTTATGGACTTTCACTACCAACGCGAAATGGGCCTGTCAGGTCACACACATAGGATTTAACATGGAAGAGGAGTTTATCCACAAATGATGCTTAGATTGATTACTAAAGGAGTTTAGTGTTCAATTAAACACATAATTAATTGATGGCCCAAAATCATAGTGTTCAAGGTGTTGGACCAGATGATTAAGAGTATCAGATTGATTGGCATTGCAATTGACTGATTTGCACAGTCTACTTCCCCAACCGATCGGCTCATAGGGTTGAATCGATCATCTCAGGTTGATGAACCGATCGGCTCAAGTGGTGAGTCGATCAGCTCATGTGTCAATGAAATGATCGCCTCAATTATTGAATTGGTAGATTTGTGTGACCAACTGCGATCGTTTGGAAAGTCAGAAGACTCTTTTTGCAAATACATATTTGTTTCACTTGTACAAATTTGATTTGGACAAGGACTGATATTTGATTAGTTGGAAACAAACATGAAAGTCAATTCGAATTGGACAAGGACCACAAATCGATCGGCTCATTCTTGAACCAATCGGCTCAGGTCTCCCAACCGATCGGTTCAGGTGTCAACCGATCGGCTTAGGTCCCCAACTGATCAGTTCATGCTTGAAATGATCAGTTCAGCTGGCGCAGTTGGTTGTTTTGTGGAAAATCTTGAATCCTTCTACTCCTGCTTTAATCCCGCATTGCCTGGGGTAGAGGACCCTGTCCCATGACCCTCCTATATATAGGGGTATTGGGGGCTTCTCAAAGTACAACTCAGAACACCAGTTGCTCTATAAAGTTGTCGTTCTCTCTGTTTGTGGTAACCGAGAGAGCCCGAGCAAGTGCTACCTGATAAGGGAGGCATAAGAAGGGAAAGACAACTACAGAAAAGTGACTAGTGGTAGGAGAGTGTGTCAGTGACTAGTACGCTGACAGGAGGGTATGACTCCTTCTGGTGCCTTGTGCGACAAGACGATTGGAGTTCCAGGTGGTCCGTGTGGACTACTACAGAGGCAGGAGACTTATGCCGCTCGGAGGACAGCTGTCAATCCTGACAGTCCCGGTGTGACCAGGAGCTGCACAGGCACCGTCCAAGACCAGAGATGAAGACTGCGCAAGCCGCGAGGTAATGCCACCAAGCAAGCCTCGGGACAAGGTATGTCTCTACAAACCATCCTTCCTACTGTATAGACGTTGACGCGATTCCTTTATTCTGGGTTTGGGAGGAGAAAATTTTTGTTTCTACTGCCTTCTCTGCCTTCCTTAAAATGCTACAGTGGTATCAGAGCCTCGTCAACTTCTCCATACTTTAGGATTATCAATGTGATCGATTTTGGTTTGTTGCCTTTATTTATTGCATATGATGCGACCAAAATGGGCTTTATGCATGTCCAAGCCTAAATCCACAAATTCCAATATACATATATGATATGTAATATGAATGCACTCGATACGCGTCGCCCTTAAACACGTTTTGTGGTGGATGTATAGTGTGGTTATGGCCAATAAACCCTATGTAGTGTGCTTGGTTGTAAGTGGTTGCTTACATCTCGGTCTGCGCACTGATTCCGTATCTCTTATTCCTGATGTAACTCGAGATAACTCGAGATTTCTTTCCTACCTTTGCTCCCCCCAAATGTAACTCGGGGTTTCTCAATTCAAATGTAAATATGATAGAACTTTTATTTCCTTATGTCAAAGAATGGAGGACAACCTAACGACGACTGAGACGGTCGACTCAAGGCATGAACCGATCGGTTGGCATTCCAGACGACCGGTTCGAGGAACAAGATGAGCGGGTGGCGGCCATGAGGAGATGTATGACGACCAAACAAACTGATCGGTTAGAGGAGCCAATCGATCGGCTGGTGGCACCCAACCGACCGACCTGATGGCGATCTGATCAATCACGGAGATGAGTTTATCAAACCTAGAATGTCAAAGCACAGAGTTCATCTTGTACAGGTTGCATGTGATGTGGACCTAGATGACCATGATTCCTCTTGGCTTGAGGAATCACATTAGTATGGCCATAATCATCGCTTTTATCATTTCACATGTTTCTTGTGGGATATAACATGTATATGATATGTACTATATATTGTGGTGATTGGATATGTATATGTACCTATAAAAACCAAATCCCTCATTAAATATTAAAGTTGTAGATGTCTTCTAAATGCGACACACGTGAAAAGCTTGATCGGCCAAGTGTGGGCACGCCCTAGCATGGTGCACCGTCTATCTTGTGGAAGTGTGAAGGATGGATATGTGGGTCTGCCCTAGCAGGGTGCATATTCATCGTGTTGGCTTTGGGTCAGAGTTAACAAGGTGACCTAGATAGGTTCTAGATGTTGGTATGTATGCCCTGAGAGCCAATCATGGGATGATTGGTGGGATACATTAAGATTGATTTGATAAACAACAAAGGTAAGCTTCCAATTCTTTCTGGTTCAGTCATATGAGATAGTGATAGAACAAATTGAATGTCTAGAGAATGACAGTACTCAATGACGTATGCCTTCAGGTTCATGACCTGAACTATGAGATCATACGGATGCTAAGAGTTTGTACATTCTTGTTATGTCCCTAGTCAGATGTCATTGTGGAAGGTAGATAGACAACAATGACACACACGACTAGATTGTGGTGTTGGTTGATGACAAAATCTCATTAGTCATGATATAGAGATATCAAACCAAACACATAGGTACTTGTTAGAGAACAAGTGTACCGGACAGACCCACCGTGAGTTTGACACATGGAACCATAACATGGTAGTCACAGTCAGTACTCACAGTGATGGTGGTGAGTGTGATTCTTAGACCTGAAATCACTATACTCAACACATGTCGTTAGGCACACTTTGACATCATCAAACACAGTCCTGAAACATGGGTTGTTATAAAGGTGATGATTGGGTGGCTTTGACACATGGGACTTTTGAGGGATGAGTGATAGATATGGGATTTGTCCCTCCTGAGGGAGTTTGATATCCATGGCCACTTGATGAGTAGGATTGAGAAAGGTGTGCACACATGTGTGAATCAGTATGTGATATTGATGTCATACATATCTCTTCCACCTACTCTGAGATCAAGAAAGTGAATGAACGTTGACAGGATGATTGTTCCATGCCTTGAGTTCATTCAGGATATCAGTGATAAAGGAATTATACATTCACTGTAACACCATTCATGGATTGTAGGATTGAAGGTTGTTCTCCAACTTTCTACTTTCACTTGGGTAGCACTTATGTGCGACTAGGCACCGCTCTTTGCTTGTGAAGTCATAAGTGTTATGGACTTTCACTGCCAATGTGAAATGGACCTGTGGGGTCACACACATAGGATTTTACCAGGAAGATGAGTTTTGTCCACAAGCACTGTTTATATTGATTACTAAAGGAGTTTAGTAGTTCAATTAAACACTCAATTGATTGATAGCTCAATATCATAATGTTCAAGATGTTGGACACATTGATTGGAGTATCAGATTGATTGAAATCGCAATTGACTGATTCTGCACAACCTGCACTCCCAACTGATCGGTTCAAGTGTTGAACTGGTCCACTGAGGTTGATGAACTGGTCGGCTCAAGAGTTGAGTCGATCGGCTCAAGGTCAGGGTGAAATGAGCGGTTCAAGTGTTGAACTGATCGGTTCAACTGGTCCAACCGAGCAAGTTGGGAAAGTCAGGTCGGTGAGAATTTTCCTTTCATTTCAATTACCCAATTTGATTGGGAAATAGGATTGGTATTCGATACCAATTAGAAACAAAAGAAAGAAAGTCATTTTGAGTTGGATCAGGACCATGAACCGATCGGTTCAGGGCACCAACCGATCAGTTGGAGGCCCCAAACGATCAGCTCAGGTCCCAGCCGATCGGCTCAAGGGCCGAAACGATCGGTTCAGTTGTGAAACGATTAGTTCAGGTTGCGAGTTGGTTGCTTTTTGTGGAAAATCTCGAACCCTTCTACTTCTACTTTTAGTCCCGCATTTCTTGAGATGGAGAACCATGTCCCATGACCCTCCTATATATAGGGGTATTGGGGGCTTCTCAAAGTACAACTCAGTGCAACCAGTTGCTCTGGAAAGTTGTCATTCTCTCTGGTTTTGGTAACCGAGAGAGAGCCCGAGCAAGTGCTTCCCGCAAAGGGAGGTGCAGCAAGGGAAAGACAACTGATGTTGCAACTGGCAGTAGGAGAGTGTGTTGGTGACTAGTACGTCAACAGGAGGATGTGACTCCTTCCACTTCCTTGTGGGACAAGGAGTGTGGAGTTCCAGGTGGTCTGTGTGGACTACTTCAGAGGCGGGAGGTCACTGCCGCTCAGGAGGACAACTGTCATCCGATAGTCCGGTACGAGCAGGAGTCGTCAGTCCCGGTGCGACCAGGAGCTACACAGACACCGTCGAAGACCGGATTTGAAGACCACGCAAGGCGTGAGGTATTGTCGCCATGCAAGCCTTGGGATAAGGTATGATTCCACAAACCATCCTTTCCTGTTGTATAGACGTTGACGCGTTTCCTTGTTCCGGGTTTGGGGGAGAAAATTTTTGTTTCCGCTGCCTTCTCTGCCTCCCCTAAAACCCAACAGTGGTATCAGAGCCACGTCAACTGCTCTATATTTTAGGAATATCGATATGATCGATTTTGGTTTGTCATCTTTATTTATTGCATACGATGCGAATAAAATTGGCTTTATGCATGTGCAATCCTAAATCCACAAATACCAATTACATATATGATATGTATTATTAATGCAGTCGATACGCGTCGCCCTTAAACGAGTTTTGTAGTGGATGTATAGCGTGATTTTGGCCAATAAACCCTATATGTGATTGGTTGTGTGTGGTTGACTGCATCTCGGTCTGCGCACTGATCTTCCTTCTCCTATTCCTGATGTAACTTGAAATATTTCGAGATTCTTTCCTACCTTTGCTCCCCCCGAATGTAACTCGGGGTTTCCCTTTTAAGCAATGTAATATTAGGATAGATTTTATTTCCTGTTATGTCAAAGAACGGAGGACATCAAGACGACAACTGAGATGATCGGTTCAAGGCGTGAACCGATCGGTTGACATTCCAGATGATCAGTTCAAGGAGTGAGCCAATCGGTTGATGACCGGTTCGAGGAGCGAGACGAGTGGGTGGCGGCCATGAAGATATGCACGACGACCAGGCGAACCGATCAGTTCGAGGAGCCAACCGATCGACTGGTGGCACCCAGACGACCGGCGAGAGAGAGCAGATCATTCATATGATGAGTTGATCAACTCGGAAGGCAAAGCATAGATGTTCATCTTGTACAAGTTGCATGTGATGTAGACCTAGATGACCATGATTCCTCTTGGCTCGAGGAATCACATTAGGATGGCCATAATCATCGCTTTTATCATTTGTGCATGTTTTCTGTGGGATATAGCATGTATATGATACATACTATGTATTGCGGTGATTGGATATGTATATGTATATAAAAACCAAATCCCTCATTAAATATTAAGTTTTAGATGCCTTCCAAATGTGACACATGTGAAAAGCTTTATCGACCAAGTGTGGGCACGCCCTGGCATGGTGCACCATCCATCTCGTGGAAGCGTGAAGGATGAATGTGTGGGTCTGCCCTAGCAGGGTGCATATTCATCGTGTTTGCTTTGGGTCGGACTTAACAAGGTGATCTAGATGGGATCTAGTACCTTGAGGCATGGAGATGATCATGGCAAGGAGTTGCATATGACATCTTATCAAGACTTGCATATGATGCAATTGGCAAGAGTTGCCTACCTGAGAGATCTATGTTGTGGGTGACAGCCCTAGCTGGTCCATGGCTTAGAGGATTTCAGGATCTTGCCCACTAGAAGGTTGTACACTGCAATCTTCTGAATTGATGGTGAGGGCTATCAATTTGAAGTAAAATAGTGGGAGCGATAATTAATTAAAGGCCTAATTATATCGTCAAATTTTCAAATCAATCAAATAAGTCAAAAATTAATTTTTGGACTAAAACTGCATATTTCCTTTTGTAGTTCAAATGGCAACAAACAACAACAACTTTTCTTTGTGATCGGTCCTTGACAAGGACAAGCTAAATGGGACAAACTTCCACGACTGGTATCGGACATTGAGAATTGTTCTCACTCAAGAGCAAAAGCTCTATGTCCTGGATACTCCAATTCCAGAGGAACCCGCTTCAAATGCACCAAAGGCAGAAAGGGATGCTTACAAGAAGCATGATGATGATGCCATTGATGCAAATTGCTTGATGTTATGTTCTATGAACCATGAGTTCCAGATACAGCATGATAACATGGGTGTCATTGAGATGGTTCTGCATCTCAAGAACATGTATGAAGATCAGGCACGGCAAGAGAGATACAATGTTTCTAGGGCGTTGTTCAAGTGCATCATGACAGAAGGAGATCCATTTGGTCCTCACACAGTCAAGATGATTGTGTATGTGGAGAACCTACAGAGACTGGGATTTCCACTGAGCCAAGAGTTGGCTACTGACGTGATACTGCAATCATTGCCAGAATCCTACAGTCAGTTTGTGATGAACTACAACATGAACAACTTTGATAGGCCACTGTCAGAGTTGTTGGGCATGTTGAGGACAGCCGAGATACAGATAATGAAGGACAAGCCTAATCCTGTGATGGTGATCACAAGCAAGAAAGCCAAGTCCAAGCACAAGGGCAAGGGCAAAGCTAAGAAAGGTTCTGATGCTAGCCAGGAGTCCAAGCCGTCTTCAGCTCTCAAGACCAAGGGAGGTGTGACCAAGAAAGGAAATTGCCACCATTGTTAAAAGCCAGGACAATGGAAAAGGAATTGTCATCTCTATCTGGAAGAACAAAAGAAGAAGGAGGCGACTGATGTCTCTACTTAAAGGTGTCATGAAAATAAACTTGTAACACTTTTTGAGGTATATGATATCAAGATGTAAAGTGTAAAGCACTCATAATTGGGGCAAGTGTTGCCGCCATAGATAGGAGTACTTTAGTTTATTTTCAGCCTATAAGGCATGTAATACAGTTATGAACTGTTATTTCATTTTTGCCAATAGATAGAAACACTTTATTTTTGCATATTGTATGACAATGATGGCAATTAATAAAGTTGAGTTTTCAATCTTATTGATATGATCTTTATGGCAATGCCTTATTTATCTTGTGGTATTTGATATGCATAAGATAAAATGATACCTAAAAGTTATAGATAACTCAAACAATCAAATTAGCATCAATCATGAGAAATTCATTTCTAGTTTCCATATGATGGATAAATCTAGACTCTTTTGGTTAGAGAACCAGTAAGAGACATGAATATCTTGGACATGATTAATCAATCATCACTAATGGTAGTGGGAGAATGATTGTCCTATTAGGTATAATACATGTGATGTATTTACATACCTATTGGAACAAATGATAATACTTCAAATGGTGTTTAGAGAAATACCAATATGAATATCTTGAAGTGTTCAAGATTATCATAAATGAAGTATAAATTTGGTAAAGTGTTAATTCTTGATGAGATCAATGAATGAAATACTTGGACCAAATGTTTGAGATCCTTATGAGTGATTATGATAGTGTATCATAGTGAACTCATGATTAAGGCATGGTGATGTCTAAATCAAGAAGGAATCATACTCTAAGGAGTTAGAGAATGATTATCGAATAACTGAATTCTTCTCAATAACAGAATACCCCCACACTAATAAAATACATTAAGAATCACAAGGGTTGTGAGTTCTTATATCCTTAACAGATACACCTCAATTATCTATGTGATGAGTTGTTCATGTGATGAGTCAACTATCTAGATGAATATGAGGAACCAAATTTTGAGTCATGGTTTATGACCATTACATCCTAAATGACATCCATGTGAACCATAAGGTATGACCTTGATGGTAGAACCCATTGGATCAAATCCATAAGTGCAAATAAGTCTTAAGTGTTAAGACACATGGATAACATTTTGAGAAGGATGATGCTTGTTGATTGCAACTTAATGACTAAGACATTTGGCATATGGATACTAAAACCGCATTCCTATGAGGAATAAAACAAGGATGTGTATGTGACACAACCTATAAGGTTTATGAATCCACTAATGCAAATGAAGTCTATAAGTTACAATGGACTAATCAATGTGATTGATTTAGTACAAGCAGCTCAAAATTGGATCATTACTTTGATGATATAGTCAAAGGGTTTGACTGATATGTCAAAGATAAATAAGGGATCTGTGATTTAGTGGGAGCGTGTTCACATTCCACATGTTGATGTGAAATGGAAATGTTCTAGAATGGAAATCCAAAAGTGGAAATTATCTTTAGGGAAGATAGAGATGTTTCCTATGTGATAGGAGTAGAGATCTATAGAGATAGTTATCGAAAACCTCTTGACCTAAAAATAGAAAGCATACATTGGCAATCTGTACTGAAGGGTTCAGTATGCATAGATTCAGTGGGAGAAAACTTATCCATGTTACATGGAGTTAGTATCCCAAGGCCAAGTGTCCAATTCTTATGAAGAATGGGAACACTAAGAATAGATATGGATCTATCATGTATGTAATCATCCCATTATCTTGCATGTATCGACATGGCAAGAACAGAATGCATTCATCATCTGGTATGTATGACATGGCAAAATGATGTGCTCATCCTGATAACTCGTATGTGGAACATGACAAGTGGATGTCTATCTACTTCCAATAAGGGTTACTGGAATACCATGAGAACTTGATAAGTACTTGAGAAGTACTAGTTCTATGGATATAAGGAAGAGTTCAATGTAAAGAGTTACATTGATGCGAACTTCCAAAAGGATAGAAAATTAATCGCAAAATATACATAGGATGTATAAAAGTGAAAGTTTGTTGATAATTGGAAGTGGTCCAATAAAACCATTTAAAAGGAAATGCCGAGTATCTATGCGTTAAAGAACAACAGTATATACTATATGGATCTGGAAGTTCATGAGATGAACTTATAGATATTCGACTCATTGATGACATGTATGGAATCCTTGATCATGCAATGTGGCTAAAGGTTAGCAAAGGAATACTAGATCGCATATTACGGTAACTCCATCTCATACGAGTGACGTACAGCGAAGAGATGTGAGACATGCAATTTATACTGACTTTGGCAAGGTGTTGCCATTACTCACTATGATCGCACTAGAGCACAGTAACATGTGGGACATGTTTAAAGATCACTATGAATACAATTCAATGGTGATTGGCTCACAGTGCAAGTGGGAGTCTATTGGTATGTATGCCCTGAGAGCCAATCATGGGATGATTGGTGGGATACATTAAGATTGATTTGATAAACAACAAAGGCAAGCTTCCAATTTTTTCTGGTTCAGTCATATGAGATAGTGATAGAACAGATTGAATGTCTAGAGAATGACAGTACTCAATGACGTATGCCTTCAGGTTCATGACCTGAACGATGATATCATACGGATGCTAAGAGTTTGTACATTCTTGTTATGTCCCTAGTCAGATGTCATTGTGGAAGGTAGATAGACAGCAATGGCACACAAGACTAGATTGTGGTGTTGGTTGATGACAGAATCTCATTAGTCATGATATAGAGATATCAAACCAAACACATAGGTACTTGTTAGAGAACAAGTGTACCAGACAGACCCACCGTGAGTTTGACACATGGAACCATGACATGGTAGTCATAGTCAGTACTCACAGTGATGGTGGTGAGTGTGATTCTTAGACCTGAAATCACTACACTCAACACATGTCATTGGGCACACTTTGACATCATCAAACATAGTCCTGAAACATGGGTTGTTATAAAGGTGATGATTGGGTGGCTTTGACACATGGGGCTTTTGAGGGGTTAGTGATAGATATGGGATTTGTCCCTCTTGAGGGAGTTTGATATCCATGGACACTTGATGAGTAGGATTGAGATAGGTGTGCATGCATGTGTGAATTAGTATGTGATATTGATGTCATACATATCTCTTCCAGTCTACTCTGAGATCAAGAAAGTGAATGAACGTTGACAAGATGATTGTTCCATGCCTTGAGTTCATTCGGGATATCAGTGACAAAGGAATTATACATTCGCTGTAACACCATTCACAGATTGTAGGATTGAAGGTTGTTCTCCAACTTTCTACTTTCACTTAGGTAGCACTGATGTGTGACTAGGCACCGCTCTTTGCTTGTGAAGTCATAAGTGTTATGGACTTTCACTGCTAACGTGAAATGGACCTGCAGGGTCACACACATAGGATTTTACCTGGAAGAGGAGTTTTGTCCACAAGCACTGTTTAGATTGATTACTATAGGAGTTTAGTAGTTCAATTAAACACTCAATTGATTGATAGCTCAATATCATAATGTTCAAGATGTTGGACACATTGATTGGAGTATCGGATTGTGAAATCGCAATTGACTAATTCTGCACAACCTGCACTCCCAACCGATCGGTTCAAGTGTTGAACCGGTCGACTGAGGTTGCTGAACCGGTCGGCTCAAGAGTTGAGCCGATCGGCTCAAGGTCAGGGTGAAATGAGCGGTTCAAGTCTTGAACCGATCGGTTCAAGTGTCGAACCGATCGGTTCAACTGGTGCAACTGAGCAAGTTGGGAAAGTCAGGTCGATGAGAATTTTCCTTTCGTTTCAATTACCCAATTTGATTGGTAAATAGGATTGGTATTCGATACCAATTAGAAACAAAAGAAAGAAAGTCATTTTGAGTTGGATCAGGACCGTGAACCGATCGGTTCAGGGCATCAACCGATCGATTGGATGCCCCAAACGATCGACTCAGGTCCCAGCTGATCGGCTCAAGGGCCGAAACGATCGGTTCAGTTGTTAAACGATCGGTTCAGGTTGCGAGTTGGTTGCTTTTTGTGGAAACTCTCGAACCCTTCTACTCCTGCTTTTAGTCCTGCATTGCCCGGGATGGAGAACCCTGTCCCATGACCCTCCTATATATAGTGGTATTGGGGGCTTCTCAAAGTACAACTCAGTGCAACCAGTTGCTCTGGAAAGTTGTCGTTCTCTCTGGTTTTGGTAACCGAGAGAGAGCTCGAGCAAGTGCTTCCCGCAAAGGGAGGTGCAGCAAGGGAAAGACAACTGCAGTTGCAACTGGAAGCAGGAGAGTGTGTTGGCGACTAGTACGTCAATAGGAGGGTGTGACTCCCTCCACTTCCTTGTGGGACAAGGAGTGTGGAGTTCCAGGTGGTCCATGTGGACTACTTCAGAGGCGGGAGGTCACTGCCGCTCAGGAGGACAATTGTCATCCGACAGTCCGGTACGAGCATGAGTCGTCAGTCCCAGTGCGACCAGGAGCTGCACAGACACCGTCGAAGACCGGATTTGAAGACCTCGTAAGGCGTGAGTTATTGTCTCCTAGCAAGCCTTGGGACAAGGTATGATTCCACAAACCATCCTTTCCTATTGTATAGATGTTGACGCGTTTCCTTGTTCTGGGTTTGGGGGAGAAAATTTTTGTTTCCGCTGCCTTCTCTGCCTCCCCTAAAACCCAACACTAGCACCTTGAGACATGGAGGTGATCATGGCAAGGAGTTGCATATGATATCTTTCAAGAGTTTCATATGATGCAATTGGCAAAAGTTGCCTACCTAGAAGATCAAAGTTGTGGGTGACAGCCCTAGCTGGTCCATGACTCAGAGGATTTTAGGATCTTGACCCACTAGAAGATTGTACGCTACAATCTTCTGAATTTATGGTGGGGGCTATCAATTTGAACAAAAATAGTGGGAGCGATAATTAATTAAATTCCTAATTATTTTGTCAACCTTTCAAATCAATCAAATAAGTCAAAATTGAGTTTTGGACTAAATTGCATATATTTCCTTTTGTAGTACAAATGACAACAAACAACAATCACTTTTCGTTGTGACCGGTCCTTGAAAAGGACAAGCTGAATGGGACTAACTTCCACGACTAGTTTAGGACATTGATAATTGTTCTCATTCAAGAGTGAAAGCTTTATGTCTTGTATACTCCAACTCCAGAGGAACCTGCTCCTACCGCACCAAAGGCAGAAAGGGATGCTTATAAGAAGCATTTCGAAGATGCCATTAATGCAAAGTGCTTGATGTTGTGCTCCATGAACCACGAGTTGTAGAGACAACTTGAGAACATGGGTGTCATTGAGATGATTCAACATCTCAAGAACATGTATGAAGATCAAGCACGGAAAGAGAGATATGATGTCTCCAGGGCATTGTTCAAGTGTGTCATGACAGAAGGAGATCCAGTTGGTCCTTACACGCTCAAAATGATTGGGTATATGGAGAACCTGACAAGACTAGGGTTTCCCCTGAGCCAAGAGTTGGCTACTGATGTGATACTACAATCATTGCCAGAATCATACAGTCAGTTTGTGATGAACTATAACATGAACAACTTTGAAAGGCCATTGACTGAGTTGTTGGGCATGTTGAGGACAGCTGAGGCACAGATGAAGAAGGACAAGCCAAAATCTATGATGATGATTAGCAACAAGAAAGGCAAGTCCAAGTGCAAGGGCAAGGGCAAGGCTAAGAAAGGTTCTGATGCTAGCCAGTAACCCAAGTCATCTTCAACACTCAAGGCCAAGGGAGGCGTGACCAAGAGAGGCAATTGCCACCATTGTCAAAAAACAGGACATTGGAAAAGGAATTGTCCACTCAATCTGGAAGAACTAAAGAAGAGGGAGGCTACAGACGTCTCCACCTGAAGGTGTCATGAAATAAACTTATAACACTTTTGAGGTATATGATACCAAGATATAAAGTGTAAAGAACCCAATAAATGGGGCAAGTGTTGCCGCCATAGATAGGAGTACTTTAGTTTATTTTCAGCCTTGAAGGCATGTAATAGAGTTATGAAGTGCTATTTCATATTTGTCAATGGATAGAAACACCTTAATTTTCTTGCATATTGTATGACAATGATGGAAATTAATAAAGTTGATGTTTCAATCTGTGTGGCAGTGCCTTGTTTATCTTGTGGTACTTGGTATGCATAAGATAAAATGATATCTAAAAGTTATTAATAACTCAAACAATGAATTAGCATCATCATGAGAAATTCATTTCTAGTTTCCATCTGATGGATAAATCTAGACTCTTTTTGTTAGAGAACCAGTAAGAGACATGAATATCTTGAACATGATTAATCAATCTTCACTAGTGGTAGTGGGAGAATGATTATCCTATTAGGTATTAAACATGTGATGTGTTTACATACCTATTAGAGTTAATGCTAACTCTTCAAATGGTTTTTAGAGAAATACCGTTATGAATATCTTGAAGTGTTCAAGAATATCATAGATGAAGCGCGAATTTGGTAAAGTGCTAATTCTTGATGAGATCAATGAATGAAATACTTGAACCAAATGTTTGAGAACCTTGTGAGTGATTATGATAATGTATCATAGTAAGCTTGTGATTAAGGCATGGTGATGTCTAAATCAAAAGGAGTCATACTCTAAGGAGTTAGAGGATGATTATCAAATAACTAATTTCTTCTTAAATAAAGAATACCCCACACTAATAAAGGACATTAAGAATCACAAGGAGTTGTGAGTTCTTATATCCTTGACAGATACACCTCGATTATATATGTGATGAGTTGGTCATGTAATGAGTCAACTATCTTGATGAATATGAGGAACCAGATTTTGAGTCATGGTTTATGACCATTACATCCTAAATGACTTCCATGTGAACTATAAGGTATGACCTTGATGGTAGCACCCATTGGGATGAAATCCATAAGTGTGAATGAGTCCTAAGTGTTAAGACACATGGATGACATTTTGAGAAGGATGATGTTTATTGATTGCAACTTAATGACTAAGAGATTTGGCATATGGATACTAAAACCACATTCCTGTAAGGAATAAACCAAGGATGTGTACGTGACACAACCTATAAGGTTTATGAATCCATTAATGCAAATAAAGTATATATGTTACAATGGACTAGTCAATGTGATTGATTGAGTACAAGAAACTCAGAGTTGGGATCTTTACTTTGATAATATATTCAAAGGGTTGGACTGATATGACAGAGATAAAGAAGGGATCTGTGATTTAGTGGGAGCGTATTTGCACTCCACATGTCGATGAGGAATGATATGTTCTAGAATGGAATCCTTTGAGGAAATTATCTTTAAGGAAGATAGAGACGTTTCCTATGTAATAGGAACAGAGATCTATAGAGATAGTTCTCGAAAACCTCTTGATCTAAAAGAAAAGAGCATACATTGGCAATCTATACTAAAGGGTTCACTATAAGTAGATTCTGTGGGAGAAAACTTATCCATGTTACATAGAGTTAGTATCCAAAGGCCAAGTGTCCAATTCTTATGAAGAATGGAAACACTAAGAATAGATATGGATCTATCATTTATGTAATCATCCCATTATCTTGCATGTATAGGACATAGCAAGAATAAAATGCATTCATCATCTTGTATGTAGGACATGACAATATGATGTGCTCATCCTGATAACTCATATGTGGGACATGACGAGTGGATGTTTGTCTAGTTCCAGTAAGGGTTACTGGAATACCACAAGAACTTGACAAGTACTTGAGAAGTACTAGTTCTATGGAAATAAGGAAGGGTTCACTGTAAAGAGTTACACTGATGCGAACTTCTGAAAAGGACTGAACATTAATCACAAAATATATATGGGATATATAAAAGTGAATGTTTGTTAATAAATGGAAACGTTCTAATAAAGTCATTTAAAAGGAAAAGTCATGTGTCTGTGTGTTAGAGAGCATTAGTGGATGCTATATGGATCTGGAAGTTCATGAGATGAACTTATAGATATTCCAATCTTTGATGACAAGTAAGGAGTGCTTGGTCATGCAAGGTGGCTAAAGGTTAGAAAAGGAATACTAGATCGCATATTACGACAACTCCATCTCATACGTGTGACGTACAGTGAAGAGATGAGAGACATGTAGTTAATACCGACTTTGGCAAGGTGTTGCCATAACTCACTGCATAAGCATTAGAGCATAGTAACATGTGGGACATGTTTGAAGATCACTAAGAATATGATTCAAGGGTGATTAGCTCGTAGTGCAAGTGGGAATATGTTGGTATGTGTGCCCTGAGAGCCAATCGTGGGATGATTGGTGGGATACATTGAGATTGATTTGATAAACATTAAAGGCAAGCTTACAATTCTTTCTGGTTCACTCATATGAGATAATGATAGAACAAATTGAATGTCTAGAGAATGACAGTACTCAATAATGTATGCTTTCAGGTTCAGGACCAGAACGATGAGATCATACCGATGCTAAGAGTTTGTACATTCTTGTTATGTCCCTAGCCAGATGTCATTGTGGAAGGTAGATAGACAACAATGACACACAAGACTATATTGTAGTGTTGGTTGATGACAGAATCTCATTAGTCACGATATGGAGATATCAAACCAAACACATAGGTACTTGTTAGAGAACAAGTGTACCAGATAGACCCACCGTGAGTTTGACACATGGAACCATGACATGGTAGTCACAGTCAACTCTCACAGTGATGGTGGTGAGTGTGATTCTTTGACCTGAAATCACTACACTCAACACATGTCATTGGGTACACTTTGACATCATCAAACGCAGTCCTGAAACATGGGTTGTTATAAAGGTGATATTGGGTGGCTTTGACACATGGGGCTTTTGAGGGATGAGTGATAGATATGGGATTTGTCCCTACCGAGGGAGTTTGATATCCATGGCCATTTGATGAGTAGGATTGAGATAGGTGTGCATGCATGTGTGAATCAGTATGTGATATTCATGGCATACATATCTCCTTCAATCTACTCTGAGATCAAGAAAGTGAATGAATGTTGAAAGGATGACTATGTCATGCCTTGAGTTCATTCGGGATATCAGTGGTAAAGGAATTATACATTTGTTGTAACACCATTCATGGATTATAGGATTGAAAGTTGTTCTCAAACTTACCTTTTCACTTGGGTAGCACAGATGTGCGACTAGGCACCACTCTTTGCTTGTGAAGTCATAAGTGTTATGGACTTTCACTGCCAACGTGAAATGGGCCTGTAGGGTCACACACATATGATTTAATCTGGAAGAGGAGTTTATCCACAAATGATGTTTAGATTGATTACTAAAGGAGTTTAGTAGTTCAATTAAGCACTTAATCAATTGATGACTCAAAATCATAGTGTTCAAGGTGTTGGACCAGATGATTAAGAGTATCAGATTGATTGGAACCGCAATTGACTGATTTGCACAGTCTACTGCCCCAACCGATCGGCTCACAGGGTTGAACCGATCGGCTCAAGATGATGAACCGATCGACTCAAGTGGTGAGTCGATCGGCTCATGTGTCAATGAAATGATCATCTCAATTATTGAACCGGTCAATTCGTGTGACCAACCGATATCGTTTGGAAAGTCAGAAGACTCTTTTTGCAAATACATATTTGTTTCACTTGTACAAATTTGATTTGTACAAGGACTAATATTCGATTAGTTGGAAACAAACATGAAAGTCAATTCGAGTTGGACCAGGACCACGAACCGATCGGCTCATGCTTGACCCGATCGGCTCAGGTGTCCCAACCGATCGGTTCAGGTGTCAATCGATCAGTTCAGGTCCCCAACTGATCGGTTCATGCTTGAAACGATCGGTTCAGCTGGCACAGTTGGTTGTTTTGTGGAAAATCTCAAATCCTTCTACTCCTGCTTTAATCCTGCATTGCCCGGGGTAGAGGAACATGTCCCATGACCCTCCTATATATAGGGGTATTGGGGGCTTCTCAAAATACAACTCATAACATCAGTTGCTGTGTAAAGTTGTTGTTCTCTCTGGTTGTGGTAACCGGAAGAGCCTGAGCAAGTGCTAGCCGATAAAGGAGGCACAACAAGGGAAAGACAACTACAGAAAAGTGACTGGTGGCAGGAGAGTGTGTTGGTGACTAGTACGCCGATAGGAGGGTATGACTCCTTTCGGTGCCTTGTGCGATAAGGTGATTGGAGTTTCAGGTGGCCTGTGTGGACTACCACAGAGGCGGGAGACTTCTGCCGCTCAGAGGACAACTGTCAATCCCGACAGTCCTGGTGTGACCAGGAGCTGCACAGACACCGTCCAAGACCGGTAGTGAAGACCGCACAAGCCGTGAGGTAACGTCGCCGAGCAAGCCTCGGGACAAGGTATGTCTCAATAAACCATCCGTCCTACTGTATAGACGTTGACGCGATTCCTTTATTCTGAGTTTGGGAGGAGAAATGTTTTGTTTCCGTTGCCTTCTCTGCCTCCCTTAAAACCCAACAATTAGAAGATTCAATAATAATGTTCTATGTCCCTATCCTAAATTTGATAATGAAAAAACCCTCCATATCATAAAAGAATGTACATTCACCAAATCTGTATGGGAGGAAATCAATACTTATTAATGAATGAATATGGGCAATGACCCTTACTGATGCAATGGTGTGCAAGAAATCTTAAAAGGAAACCTCTCAATACTCATCAGACATGGTTCTGTTTGATAGATGACTCCCTTTGGAAAGTAAGGAATGACCATGTTTCTAATAACAAGATCTTCTTGGTGACTGAACCTTTGCAGATTCTCTCTAACGACCCATTCTTTTACTAGACATACTCAAGACATTTAGCAAAACATCATACCAAACACACGGTATTTCACCACATCACTCTCTGAAACTCAATGTTGAATTTGCACTTTCAAGAGAGTAAATTCATAAGCTACTAGCTTCATTGTAAGAGACTACAAAAAGGTACATGGATCAACAAAGGTGTTACGAAGACTATTTGCATAGATGTGGTACAAGTAGAGCTTCAGGCAATCATTAAAGGAATCCAATGATTCATTACTGATCCCAGAGATATCATTGTTGAATATGGTAGTGTCATTTCCTGTAAGATCCTCTCAGACATGCACAACTCAATAGTGTGACTCAAGCATGTCTTCAAAGAGTTCAAGAACCTAGAGGTACAAAAACAAAATATTATAATCTCCCATAGGAAAAGGTCTTCTAACAATATGTCTGATATTCTTGCTAAATGGTTGGCAAAGAACAATATCGATTTATGTGAATGACCTATTTTCTTGAGCTTGTCTCCACAGTCTATGAAGAGAGCCTTAAAACTCTAGCTACTATGTAGACATTCACATTGTGGGATCTGCAATCCGAGTGCAAAATGAATAAGATTCACTCATGGTTTTACCAAAAAAAAAAGACATCCAAGGCACTTAAGAAGAAATATAATAGTTTCAAGTAAACAAGAACTAGCATTATTTAATATAGAATACTATTTCAAATCAAACATTTGAAGGCCCCTAACGGAAGATATCACACCATTATCGTATATGCTCCAATATATGTGAACTTGTCAGAATATTAATATTGTAAAAATATGCATTGGCTTATACATATGTACATGAAGAACCACTAATCTATCCTACGAAGAGCCATACAACAAAAGTATGCACGTACTCAGAGAAAAGATAAAGCATAGGAATATCATTCCAGTAGCCATGATATATGTCCTATAGTAAGGTGGGTTGTCTCCACTGTTATGCCGAAAGACTATATGAATCTATTTTCTTACATTTGGATACAATTAAGGTATAACACATGGTGTTAATTTTCCATATTACAAAATATCTTGATCAACATGAATATGAAGTGTGCTTTAGATTAATAGTGTCATATCAAATCACTATCAACCCAAAAAAAATACCCTATGATAAGACATTTTCTATGACGCTTTTCTTGTATTAGCCATGACTGATATAATGAAGATAAGAAGAAAAATGTGAAAATGGACTCTACAGTTGTATAAAACCTTATAGATAAAAAACTTCTTCTAAAAAGTTTTAAGCTTGACATACTAGCATTTATTTAGTCTATGTAACAATTCATTCATGTCACTTATTAATCGATGATTGACTTGTTAGTATATATATATCTACCTATGTTCTCATGGTTATATACCTTTATTTGCAATACATAAATATGAATATTGATTATATAAAAATATAATGTTGTTTAAGCACAATTTGTAGCTCTCCTAGGTTTTTATCATCAGGGTTTACTTTGATATATATACATCCTCTCGAATTTCAATTTATTTGTATCCCAGTATCACTTCATTCATGTTAATGTGTCGAAGCATAAATTCATAATACACAACACAAATAAGAAAATGTGAAAATTAAAACCATTTCAATCATGTAGCATCTTCCTGCTTATGGAGTTGTGTTATACAGTGATGTTTCTTTCATAGGTTACTGATTTTCCTGAGCTTTTATATGGATCTATAATTGTTGAATCTCAATGATAAACATTAATTATATGGACTAAAAAAGTACAATTATTGTTGTTCATTGTCTTGTTGTGTGATATGCCATCTATTGATGTCGTAGTTTGACCCTGCTAAGAGCAAAACTGGTAGTATAGGAGGTCTCCTTTACTTATTGTATAGGACAACCATTGAGAACATAAAAAACCTAACCCAAAAAAAAATGGAGAGAAAAAATATTTTTTCAACATTAAAATGAATTCTTTAATGCTATAGAAAATTTTAATTAGTCTCCTACCATTTTTCTTTAGGAGGCCTCCTATAGGATAGGCGTCCAGCTAAGAGTTGCAAGATCAGAAATGATAAGAAAAACCGAAGTGAATTAACAATCAGTTTTTATTGGATGTAGTTGCAATACATTTTTCACATAATTTTTTGGAGACGAGAAATAGAACAATGGAATTCAAGCACTATAAAGCTGGATTGATAGTGATACTTCACAAGGACAAATGCATCATGAGGGACAGAAGAGTACACGGCTAACAGGGATACGCAATAATGTAGACATGCAGTGCTTCCTTTTCTCGTAGCACATGATCCGTTTCCTTGAAACTGTCTACATATTCTTCCTTGTAATTAGGGATGCATATCAAATGAATTCAGTTCGAGAAACTGTCTACATGCATGCCAGCATTTCATAGGTACAATAGATAAACAAATTCACACCAGGAACATATAAACAACCAAGCAATTAAGTACAAGTGAAACAGATCAACCAATGGATAATAGAGAAAGTGAGATACTCTCATGCATCGTCTGAGCGAGCAGCTCATTAGCGTATGTTTTATCAACTCCCATCACTCGAGCAGTTTAGCGGCAAAGGAAACCCCTGGGGCAGCCACCGTGACCACCGCCGCTACCACCAACACCCACACCTCCAGTTCCGACACCCACTCCGCCGGTTCCAACGCCAACATGGACTCCAACACCTACGTGAGCACCAACGCCACCCGTTCCAACACCAACACCAACTCCTCCAGTTCCAACACCTACGTGAACACCACCATTGCCAACACGAACACCTCCGGTTCCAACACCAACATGAGCACCAACACCACCAGTGCCAACACCGACGCCTCCAGTTCCCACACCTACGTGAACTCCAACACCACCAGTGCCAACACCGACGCCTCCAGTTCCGACACCAACATGAGCACCAACACCACCGTTGCCAACACCCACACCTCCAGTTCCAACACCTACATGAGCACCAATGCCACCAGTGCCAACACCGACATGAACACCACCTTTTCCACCTCCAACACCTACGCCACCAGTACCAACTCCGACGTGCACACCAATGCCAACGCCTACAGGAGCACCAGTCCCAACCCCAACGCCGAGTCCACCACCTTTACCACCACCAAGAACGCCACCGCCAGTTCCAACTCCGACGTGAACACCACCACCGGTTCCCACGCCAATGCCGCCTCCACCACTGCCTTTGTATGCTTTCGGTGGGCAAGGAACGGCTGTACTGTAAAGCACGAGATTGATTGCCATAATCAGCATCAGAGTAGAAGAGGTGACCGCCATGGTTTTCTAAGTGCTGGTTGTGGTGGTGCAACTAGAACTGCTGAGATTGTCGTTGGCGCTTGTGATGACGTGTGTACCCAAGGGTACGGGGATGATTTATAGCTAGGAAATAGTGGTTGCGCGGGGCAACGGCGAGCTATGCTGCACGTTATCTTCGGCCCACAAGGAACGTCCTCTTCTAGTATAGTTACACGAAATAGCTTGTGGGCTAGCGGCGCATGTGATGAGACTTGTGTGTCAGAGAAAGCAAGCTGATTTTAGCTGGCATATGGGGGTAGGTTCATTTGGCAGTTTGCAGCAACAGCCGGCTCAAGTGGAGGTTTTAGAATGTACCATCTTCGGCTTAGCCCAGCGTTCGACTTTTGGTTCCCTCCCATCCGCTTAGCCATCTTCGGCAATAGTGTACTTCTCAACGTCTGCAAGCCAAAGTTGGCAGGAACATTTAGAAAATAGTGTTCGTTTCACAACGACTGATTGTGCGAAGAATCTCTCTTCTATAGCTACAGGTACCCACCAGTCGTTTTTTGGCAAATGTAGGTACCGACAAGTTGCAACTTCACAGTCACCTCCAGATCCACTGTTGTAACGATAATTCTGGATCCAGTGTTGGGATGGCTTTTTCTGAATGAGTAGACAAGGATTACAGAGTGGTGAAATGAATGTCTATTATCGACACTGTAACTACGGCAGTTGTTGTTAGGTTGTACACTTGTCGTGAGAGGTAGAATGTATCCTGTGGAAGTTATTGTTCTGATATGTACTATCACTGAGCATGAATATATTACATTAATTGGAAGAACAAATTTTCAAGTAACATCAAATCAGTTACCACCCGGATTCGTAACATCAAATTAGTCACTCCTCAGATCAGTAACATCAAATTAGTTACTACTCATGAATGTATGATTTAGTCAATGACGTAATCAGCCAATTTTAATCAGAAAAATTCTACCATGGAAAAAAAACAGAACATCTAATATCAGCGAAAATGTCAGCAGATAGCCTACGATGCCTAATTTGATATGAAACAACTTGCCTGGCTTCATAGCTACTTTCAGGTTCTGTTGACTCCTGCCATAGAGAATGCATCCAGACTAATGAATCCAAAGTGCTTTATGCATCAGATAGCAGGGCCGTTACTACTTGCTTAGTGTTTTTTCATTCTAATAATGATATTACGCCCAGTGTACTCTTGCTGACACACTGTTTATGATTAGAAAATAATTGACTAGGCTGAGAACTTTCCCCTTTTTGGTGTCTTCTTCCAGGTTCCATGTCCCTTTTTCTAGTCCAGCTTTATCCTTGCAGGCATCCTGCGCTGTGGGGGACCTCATTTTACTTCTGTACTTGCTTGATCGATTGGTTGTGCTGATCTGCAAAGATCTCATTGGTTAAAGATGATAATGGGTAATGGGAAATATTTATGTTAGTAACATACACCAGGGATGAAACAAAATTGCGTTCCAGAATTCTGTTTTACATTTCCATGCGATATAGTGTGCTTGTTATTTATATTTAGGTAAAATCTATGTTGATTCAGGATGGGGTACAAGGTAATATTGCGTAGCAAAGTATTCAGCTAATCAGTAACTATTAAAGCCCGGCACTATATCTAGTATTTATACGAGTATTGCCACTGTCAAATAAAGTTACTATTTCTTATAAATGCATTAAACATTGGCGCAGGCGGCGGTAAAGCAAAGATTATTATGAAGCTTGCACTTTATTTGGGAAAGTAGGAGTTCTGATCGTGTTTTGATTTGGTATGGATTGATCATTTGCTAATCCTATCTGTAAAAAATCAAAGTGGAAATGTAGATGACACCCTATTTGATGTTTCACTACGACTCCCTTGTGTTTTAAATATTTCATTTTTCCGTGATATGGCATGAAAGTCTATAAACAGATACAAAGTAAGATCCCACTGGGATTCAATTCCATTGTTGGTTCTTATCGAAGATAGAAAATATAGAGAAACACGGCCGGTGCTGGTACTCTCTCATTGAAGAAATGCCGACGACATTGCTCTACAGGCAGATTAGTGGCTTCCACGGGGCCGCGCATGTGTAGTAAGCACAAAGCTACCCAACAAAAGCTCTAAGACAGTAGTCTCACTGGATGAGGGAAGCCTTGAGGCTATCCAACAATAGTAATTTTCACGTAATTCAACTATCACCATAGAAAAAATATAGAATGAGAGGCTATAGTGTAAAATCCAATCCTCTAGGGAAAATGATAATCTCTTTTTTGGGATTAAAAAATGGTTTAAATTTCATAACACGCAGGTGTGGATTTCACACATGTGTGACACGCAAATTAAAGCCGCCTCCTCTAGCCAACTGTCCAATGCCCCTGTTATCTCTTTGCACCTCTGTCACATGATTCTCTGAATTTTTTAACTATTCGCGTATAATTCATGAATTTTTCATTGAACGTATGTTATGCCTGAATTTCACATTAAATCTGTATTTTTCCGGAACATTACAAATTATTCGTGTTTTATTTGACATTCACGTATTGTTACAACTCCAATGTACATAATATTTAGATATTATAAGTTTAATACAAATAACAATTATTACAAATTTACAAGAACTTGAGAAGATAATGACAATATTTTTATCTATCAAAGAAAAGAAAACAATTGAATTGGCCTAAGGTAAAAAAGGAGTAGGGAAAATGTTTAAAATGTGGGGTAAGAAGGAGAAGAAAAGGTAAGAAAAGACATCTTGTAGATATAATTTTAATCAAATGGGGAGAGAAAAATAAAGATAACATGTAAAATGAAAGTCAGTAAAAATATATAATTATTTCTTTTATATCTTCTCTTCTTTAACTTTTAAATAAAAAAATATGCGTGGATCTTTCCTCTTCATTTTCTTCAATTTTCATTTCTCAATTTCCTTCTCCATAATATCTTATTCATACAACTACATTAAATATTCTCCTTCTTTTTTCTTTGTAAAGTCTCCTTCGTACTAATCATTTTGTCAAAGATCTTATGATATACCTAGTGCATCATACTTATATCCTTTATAGCATAAGATTTGACTGCTACAATTTTTGGATCTGTCCAATAAATGTTGTCATATTATATTTTAATGCTTTTGTTCTTCACTTAAAAGATGAGTTTCTTCCCATTTTTAATATAACCATTACTTTTCTTATACATTACCAATTTTGTGCACATTGCATCAATCAAGTGACTATAATTTTTGATTATATTGTTGATCATCTAGTTGTTTAATCTAAAAGGCATGATCAAACAATGTATTGATGACCTTAGACAGTTAAACAAATTTATTATTTTGATATAGTGAATTTTATTATTTTTTTTATGTTAGACTCTTATTTTTTACAAATAGCATATTTTGTATGTTGCAGATAATGAGACATTATGTTAGGTGTTTATTTTTTTTAATAAGTATCGCTAGTACAGAAATGGATTATAACGTCACTACATGTAGGGTCAGTTTTTCCAAATAACCAACCTTTTATGTCTAAAAAAAATGCGGGCACCACTTAAGACCTCTTGGTTCACTTTTCTTAAAACAACCGACCTTGTAGTGTAACTCTATAAGGTCGGTTTTCCAAATAACCGACATTATATGTCTATAAAAAATGCGGGCACCACTTAAGACCTCTTGGGTCGATTTTTCTTAAAACAACCGACCATGTAGTGTAACTCTATAGGGTCGATTTTCCAAATAACCGACCTTATATGTCTATAAAAATGTGGGCACCACTTAAGAGCACTTGGGTCACTTTTCTTAAAATAACTGACCTTGTAGTGTATCTCTATAGGATCGGTTTTCATAAAATAAGCAACCTTATAGACAATTCGATTAGAAAGCCAATTACAGTTTCTCACGATAAAAATTCGTTCGATTTTGGCTTCGCACTTTGATCTATAGAGTTAGTTTTTCCAAATAACCGACCTTATATGTCTACAAAAAATGCGGGAGACATCTTGAATCCAGTTTGCCTTCACGCATCTATAAGCACCTCTAGCGTCGGTTTTTTACCTTAAACCGACCCTAGATCTTACTCAGTCGACAAAATTGTCGACCGATAACCTTTCGGTCGGCAAATTCGTCGACCGAGAATGAGCCAGATTTCCTTCGTATAAGCACCTCTAAGGTCGGTTTTTTCCTTATAGCTGACCCTAAAGGGCTCCACGGTCGACAATATTGTCGACCGAGATGAACTTAGGATTCAGTTTAGTTCACGCATGTATAAACATCTCTAGCGTCAGTTTTTAACTTTTAACCAACCCTAGAGCTCACTCGGTCGACGAATTTGTCGATCGATAACCTCTCGGTTGACAAATTTGTCAACCGAGAAGGAGCCAGATTTCCTTCGTATAAGCATCTCTAGGGTCGGTTTTTTCCTTATAACCGACCCTAGAGGGCTCCTCGGTCGACAATACTGTCGACCGAGATGAACTTAGGATCCAGTTTAGTTCTCGCATGTATAAGCACCTCTAGGGTCATTTATAAGGAAAAAACCGACCCTAAAGGTTCTTATACGAAGGAAATATGGCTCCTTCTCGGTCGACGAATTTGTCGACCGATAACCTCTCGGTCGAAAAATTCGTCGACCGAGTAGGAGCCAGATTTCCTTCGTATAAGCACCTCTAGGGTCAGTTTTTCCCTTATAACTGACCCTAGAGGGCTCCTTAGTCGACAATATTATCGACTGAGATGAACATAGGATCTAGTTTAGTTCACACATGTACAAGCATCTCTAGCGTCAGGTTTTTTTACTTTTAACTGACCCTAGAGCTCAACTCAGTCGACGAATTTGTCGACCGATAACCTCTCGGTCGACAAATTCCTCGACCAAGAATGAGCCAAATTTCACGAGTATAAGCACCTATAGGGTCAGTTTTTCATTATAACCGACCCTAGAGGGCTCCTCGATCGACAATATTGTCGACCGACATGAATTTTAGATCCAGTTTAGTTCACGCATGTATAATCACCTCTAGCGTCGGTTTTGTTACTTTTAACCGACCCTAGAGCTATTCTCGGTCGACAAATTTGTCGACCGATAACCTCTCGGTCGAAAAATTCGTCGATCGAGAATGAATTTGAGTGTTTTTAAATAACCCGACACGGGCACCGCTTATCTTTAGCGTCGGTTTGTTTGTGTTAACTGACTCTACAAGTCTTGTCTCTCCGTGAAATGGTCAAAACCTAGTCTTTCTCTCTCGCGAAATCCTTTCATTCTCTTTTTCTCTCCCAAAGCGTTGATACCTTTTCTTCTTTATCTCCTTGTGTCATTTTGCCACGGATACCTTCTCTACTTCTCTCCTGCACCGCCAAAGCCTTTGCCAAGAAGCTCTTCGTCATGTTCGAAGAGGATCGTGGTGTCCGTGAAGCCCTTGCCACCTCTCCAAGCTGCCAAAGCCCTTGCCTCCTCTCCGCGAAAAGAGCTCGTCGTCGCCGCCTCTCCACACTTCCACAAAGGCCGCCGCCTCTCCGTGAAGGTCGTCTCATCCTCCTCGAAAGTCGCCGCCATTTCCAAGTAAGTTTGCCACTTCTCTCGTTCCCGAGTTCGTTCCCGCCACCATGGTAGCGTCCAGGTCCACTCTCGGTCGATAATATTGTCGACCGAGAGCCCATGCGCACAGCGTCCAGGTCCACTCTCGATCGAGAATTCGTCGACCGAGAGTGGACCTGGACGCCGCGCGCAGGTGGGCTCTCGGTCGACTAATTGTCGACCAAGAGTGGACCTGCACTCCTCTAACTACACAATTATATTGTTTTTCCATTTTATATGATTTGGTAACGCAATCAATAATAAAAACATGTATTTTTTCATATGTAATCATTATATAAATTCTAGAAATTAATACGAGATTAGACATGTGTACTCCTAGATTGACACTTTAGGGTTGATGCATGATGTTTAACTTAATATATAAATATGAAAATAATGCATTTATATATTAACTTTGAATCCTGTTCAAAATTTACTCATTAGGAGTAAACTTTGGATAGTCCTCGATTTGGGACTATTTTTGGATATTCAATCTCACTTATGATGTACCTGTACAATGTATGTTTAGTTTTGTAGAAAATTTCAGTAGGATTTCCTCATTTGTTCTCCGGGTACATATGTGAGTGGTTATTTGCCATTTACATCGGTGTACTTGGAGAATTTAGGGGAAATGCTGCTAAAATTTTCTTCAAAACTAAACATATATTATACAGTTACTAGTGAGATTAAATATTCAAAAATGGGATAGGTGGTACACTTTAGTATATAAGTAATTAACTTCCTATCAATAAAAACTTACAGATTATAGTATCAATATTAAACAGTTAGTTTTATAATTAATTTTAATATGATATAGAAAATGGATCGAAGTTGGATGTCTATCAAGAACTGTTGCAGTCCAGAGTTTGCCAAAGGTCTTGATGAATTTATCAGATTTGCTGAGGAACATAGGAAACTACCTACATGTAGGCTATATTGTCCATGTAGAAATTGTTGTAACAATTTGAAAGTTGATACTGGTGAGGAAATTAATAATCATATCATATGTAATGGGATCATACAAGGTTATAATGAATGGTATTGGCATGGAGGGAAATTTAATTATGGATCAGAAAATGTCGATACTAATAGTTATGGCATAGAAGATATAGATAATGATGATAATATTAATGATGAAATGATTCAAGATGACCAGATTCAGGATGATATGGTTGATGAGATGCTACATAGTTGTTGGGACAATGTCATTGATCCACCTTCTTTATTTGCAAACATTGTCCATGATGCTGAAAAACCATTATATAAGGGTTGTACTAAGTTCATGAGGTTGAGTGCTATGATGCGATTATATACTCTTAAAGCTCAAAACTAGTGGAGCGATAAGAGTTTCACTTCACTATTGTCTTTTTTAAAGGAAATTCTTCTTGAAGGCAACCAGCTTCCAATTTAAACATATCAAGCATAGAAAATAATGTGCCCAATGGGAATGGAGGCTAAGAAGATTCATGCATGTCCAAATGATTGTGTGTTATTTCAGAAGGACTATAGTAATTTGATAAATTGTCCAAAATGTGGTGCATCAAGGTATAAGACCACAAATTCAGCTAAGGCTAAAAATGTCTCTCCTTCCAAGGTGATGTGGTATCTACCAATAATACCACGATTTCAACACTTATTTGCTAATACAGAAGATGCACAAAATTTGTCTTGGCATGGGGAGTTAAAGGCCAATGATGATGGCGTCCTATGACATGCATCTGATTCACCACAATGGAAGAAAATTGATTTATTATACCCTCAATTTGGTAAAGAACCGAGAAACTTAAGACTTGGACTCTGTACAGATGGAATGAATCCCTATGGTACATTAAGAAGCTAACATAGCATGTGGCCTGTTATGATTTTTATATACAATCTTCCTCCTTGGTTGTGTATGAAAAATAAGTATGTGATGTAGTCAATATTGATATCAGGGCCCAAGCAACCTAGAAATGATATTGATGTTTACCTTCAACCTCTAATTGATGCCCTAATGAAACTATGGGAAGAAGATATTATGACATATGATGCTTCATGTAAAGAGATCTTCTGTTTGCGTGCTATGTTATTTTGCATGATTAATGATTTTCCAGCTTATGGAAATTTGTTTGGATATAGCATAAAAAGATACAAAGCATGTCCTGTTTGTGAGGAAAATATTGATTCAATCAGACTGAAACATGGTGGTAAAATCAAATATCTTGGTCATCGAAGATTTCTCCCACCAGTGCATCCTTATCGAAGGCAACACAAAACCTTTAATGGGTCAACTGAGGAACGAAGTGATCCTAAACCTATACCAGGAAATGCTATATATGATAGGGTGAAACATATTGTTAATGAATTTGGAAAGAGTTCATGTAGTCATCCACTCGCATGTGACAAATCTCTATACAAGAAGAGGTCAATATTATGGGATCTTCCTTATTGGAGATCTTTGACAATTCGACATTGCATTGACGTCATGTATGTTGAAAAAAATATTTGTGATAGCATCATTGGTACGCTATAGAACATACCAGGAAAGACTAAAGATGGCATCAAATATAGAAAAGATTTAGAATTAATGGGTATAAGAAAAGAATTATCTGTGGGGATCAGGGGTCGCCACACATATTTACAACCAGCTTGTTACACTTTGTCAAAGAAGGAGAAAAAGACTTTCTGTGAGTGCATGTATAATATTAAGGTTCCACAAAGATACTCTTCTAATATTCATAGATTGGTATCACTGAAGGATCTGAAGTTGATATGAAAGGACCCTGACCTTCGTTTAGGGTTTACCATGTTTGCTTTGCTTAACCCTGGTGCTTTGGTGCTTTCTAATCACCTTTAGTGGTGATTAGGGTTTGGTTGTGCTTTGTTGAGAGTTGGAGGTGCTACTTGCAAATAACCCAAGTTTAAGGTTTTGTAGGCAAGTTTGCCACCTTATGAGATGTTTCTCCCTCTCTTTGCTTCCTCTTATGTAGAAAGGAAGGCTTGGGCTCGTTGCTTGAGTTCTTTTGGGCCTTGTTGAGCTAGTTGGGCCTTGACGTGCCTTGTTTTGGCTTGTTTAAGCTTTGTGTCGCCCAAGAAGTGAGTGTATCAGCCTAGGAGTGCTTGTGTCAGCCAACATGGATGTGTGTCACCCATGGAGCAAGTTGTTGTGTCGCCCATGATGCTTGACCTAGCCTTGACCTTGTTTAGTAGACACTTGGAGCACATCTTGGACATGTGGATGAAGCTTGCTAGAGTAGTGGCTTGTGCCCTAGGACAAGTGTCCCTAGGCAAAGTGACACCATACGTGGACCAACCTTGTTTTCTCCTCCCTTTCCTTCTATATAGGCAGTTCCTTTCCTTAGCTAGGAGTTCCTTTGGTTCCTCTCCACCTTGGTGCATGACACAACCCTCTCCCTTGCTAGTTGGTGGCCGATATCCCCCTCTCCCTTGCTAGTTGGTGGCCGATATCCCCTCTCCCTTTCTAGTGGTGGCCGATACCCCCTTGGAGGAGCAGCTTGGTGGCTGATAGCTTTGGAGTTCTTCTTCCTTGCTTGGTGGAGCTTGGAGCTTGCTTAAGGCGGGTTTCATAACTTCTAACCCTAACTGCTTTATCTCTTGCTATGGTCTTGTTTATATGCATGTTAGTAGCTTGGTTCTTGCTTAGCTTTCATGTTGGCCGATCCTTGTGGTCTAGGGTTTGTAGGTGAGCAACACTCCTTTCTCCCCTTGGTCTAGAGGAGTGAGTTTGAGCTTCTAGTATCATGAGCAACACCCCTCCTTCTTAGTCGATTGAGGTGAGCTTGTGTCCTAGTTGCTTGAGAAACACTCTCCTCTCACCATGGGCCAGAAGGTGAGCTCGGTTAGTGGTGACTCTTTTCTAGGGTTTCTCCTTGTGACCTGATTGGTGATAGAAGAAGTGCAAGACCCCTCCTTCTTAGTTGATTGAGGTGAGCCTTCTCTTGACCCACTAGGGTTTTGGGTGTCCATGTGTGAGGTGGAAGATGGTCCTTGTTTGATGTATCTTGGATGATATGTGCATGGGGGAGGTGCTGCCCGACAGCCCTCTTGACCTAGAGCCCTTGCACGGTACATGTTCGGCTGATATACCCCTTGGTTCCTTGGGTGTTGGGCATCACAACCCTACACAGATGACTCTTGATGTGTGTCGTTGTGCTGTGGTGGGAGAGCATACTGCCCCTGCACGCCCGACACAGGCTGCACGCCCGACACAGGCTGCACGCCCGACACAGGCTGCATGCCCCAACGCGTCACTCAGTCGACACCAGCTACCCGATAACGTGCACGCCTTGGCGTGCATCGCGCGTTGCCTGTTACACCCTGCCCGACACGGTTGCACGGTTGATCCTTGGTCGTTGCCCGGTATGCCTTGACCCAGTGTTGCGCGGTGCACGCTTGCCTTTGGTAACACAGCGTTGCGCACTGCACGCATGCCGTTATGAGTAGGTTTCCCAGTACAACCTTGGGTGAGGGTGAGCCCTGCCCGATAGTGTTTTTAGTGAGGGTTACACGTATCTTGGAAAGATCTTGTTGTATATTCTTGTTACAAACGATGGTGACATTTGTACATGCTTAGTAGTATTTGTCATTATAAAGCTTGATCATCTAGACTTAATATGGCTATACATACGAGTGTGAGAACCTTATTTGTCTTATAATGCCAAGAGTGATAATGAGCATGCATTAGGGTTTGCTAAATGCTATGACGTATACATGAGATCATGAGATGAGGAATGATTATGAAAAGGATACAATCACTAATGTTATTTTGTGTTGACAATATACTTAACCTTAAATGTCACCCTGTGTTGATAATATAAGTCTTTAAGTTATTCATGTTGATTATTGAATGATGCTAACCATGCAGGTAATGCATAGCCAAATGAAAGGCTATGAAGAATGATTATATGTGAACAATGAGATGACATGTACATTATGAATGATGTTCCATGATGATGATATAAGCCTTGAGAGGCAGTGGCACTATGTGATGAGGGATTGAGATCCCATGGTATGTGATGATCCTTGAGATGGATGTGGAATGATTGGCAAGAGGCCAAGTGATAACATGTGATGTGGGATCCTTGTGATGGATCAAAATGATGTGAATTGTAGTAACAACATAATGTTGAGTTGATGATGTCTATTTCCTTTTATAGATTGCATGTTATACAACTTGGTTGAATCTTGCAATCCATCTAAAAGATACTAATTAATCACACTGAAATCTATCATGTAGTTGCCCTGGCCATAGATCCATCATCGTTAGGATTTGGTGATGGTGAAACGGGTTCTCCTGTGGGTTAACCCGGAGCACATACTATTGAATATGCGAGGTTTCTCCTAGCCTAAAGTGAGGAGGTAAGAGTGCAACTGCGGTTGTAGACTCAAGGGTGAGGATTCAAGCCCATAGCCAGATTGTGATAAAGAGCATGGTGAACATGACCATGGCTCAGGATATGTGATATGAGAAGCATGAATGCGTTCATGGCTCAGAGCACGGTGAACAGGCCCGTGGCTTAGTTTCACTAGCGTCGAGACTTGTAGCAAGGAGGGCTAGGCAGAGGGTAGCCTGACCCTGTGGCTAAGACCACTTCAGCATGAGACTGCGGTCCTGCTTGTGTTGTACTCGTCCACTGACCACGAGGGGCAAGGTCGTAGAGTCTGGCTCTCCTATTGACCTTGTATGGCACCGACTTGGGTTTCGCAACCGAAGGTTGGATCTGAGTGGTACATCTCACTTCCTTAGGGCATAATAATAATATGTAATTCAGCCGAATAGTATTACTGCTTAAGATAAACACGAAACATTGGTTGAGGCCTTGTTTGTGTAGATACTCTCATCATATATTGCAATTTCTTTTATGTTCCTCACATGAAGTAGGACTTATATATCTTATCTTGTTAATCATGTTTCAAAGTAATGCTTGAATACATCTGGTAAACTTGATAAGTATAAACAACTTTATCTTGTAACTGCTCTTGCTATACTTTTATCAGATAGCTACTTTATATACCTCTGAGGTTTTGTAGTTTCGGCGGGGAGTTATGTTTCTCGTTGGGACAATGTTCAATTGTCTCACTCCGCTGGTTTACACTCTTTTTAGGCGGTCGAGCTAGATGTGGAGGTGGTCATGGAGTTGCGGCCGAGCAGCAAGAAGAGTAGTAGAAGGCAAGCGATGGATTTGTTGCTGTTTTGGATGTTTTGTAGTAGAGTCTAGAGTCATCCTTGTACTCTCAGGTCCTTGGAGGTGTTTTGATGTTGTTTCACGATGTACAGCCGTATTTGTTTTGTATATCCTACTGTTGGGCGGATGTGGGCCTCTATGTATGTATGAATAGGTAATGAACTCATACGATTATAGGACAACTATTTCTCTACGTAGTGGACATGCATCAGATCTTGTATATGTATATATGACTTGTTTTCTTGCAGGATGTGGACTAGAACGTAATAGTTTCTCAGTTTATCAGTTTTCCGCAATCGGTTTTAATTAACCCGTGTTTTTGGTAATCTGTGGTTATGGTGATTTCCACACGTTTTTGCGTAACACCTCGTTGTCTGTGTGATAGTGGGATGTGTTTCCACAAGTTTGGTATCAGAGCTTTAGGTTCGCTGAGTCTACATGGATTTAGGACTAGGTTGTGTTTGTTCTTGTGCATTTTCCAGATTTCCTCACAATTATCTTCTGCCTCAGCGGAAGAAAAACCAAGATGTCTGGAAACCATGAAGAACATGGTGATGAGCAGAGTGATGCTGCATCAGTCGATGGAGCTTTTGAGCAGGCACATGGAGATCAGGTGCCTGAGGTCCCCCAACCTGACCCGACCATTCTTGAACATCCTGCTTACCAATAGCTTATGGGGCAGATGATGGCTACGATGAATCTCATGGTTGAGCGATTACCAGTGCCTCCTCCGCGAGTACAGGTTCCCCATGGAGAAGCATCGGGTATTGGGAAGACCTTCGAGCGGCTTCGCCGAGTCAGAGCTTCGGATTATGCTGGAATGGTTGATCCAGCGGATGCGGATCTGTGGCTGACAAGTCTTGAGAAGGCTTTCCGGATCCTCGACATCCCCGAAGTAGACAAAGTAAAGCACGCTGTATACCTTCTGAAAGGTAGTGCTGGTCACTGGTGGACCATCGAAGAGGAGAAGCGGCCTGGTGAGGTGATCTGTTGGGAAGTGTTCCAGCGTGAGTTCATCACCAGATACTTCCCAAAGACGTATCTGGATGAGAAGATCAGTCAGTTTGAGAGCCTGCGACAAGGAACGATGAACATCACTGAGTACGAGGCCAAGTTCATGGATCTGTTGAGGTTTTGCCCTCACATGGCAGCGACAAATGAGGAACAGATCAGACGTTTCAAGAAGGGTTTGAGTTCTGAGCTGACAACACCTGTGTTTACATTGGAGAATCGAGAACGGTTTTCTACATTTGTGGAATCTGTTCGAAGGATTGAGAGGTCAGTAAGGGATAAAAGAGAGTCCATGTCTCATAAAAGACCTGCTTAGCTTTAGGGACGGAGGTTTGGTGGCTTTAAGAAGCCCGAGTTTTCATCACCGTCAGTAATGAGAGGTTCTGGTGGACCGTCTCAGTGGTCTCCGAGTAAAGGAAGAGGTTATGTTTCTTCACCATCTAAGGCGCATAGTACAACTTCTGTGGTATTTTCAGGGCCATCTAGGCCACGGGTTGACGATAGAGCATGCCATCTGTGTGGTCAGATAGGGCATTGGAGGTTCAACTGCCCGAATTGAGATGTTGAAGTGACACAGCAGCCGAGGCAGAGTCATCAAGGATTGGATAGACAACAGCCTAGCGGTAGCAGAGGATGAGGACACAGTCAAGCGTCTCAAGCTGGATCGTCTGCTCAAGGAGGCAGAGGACGTGGACAACAAGCAACAACTCTATTCTATGCTATGAGTCAGCCGGAGGCGATAGTCAACCCGCGAGTAGTGACAGGTCAGATGGAGTTATTTTATTCTGATATGTCTCCTTCTTGCTTTATATCTGTTCTGGTTGACCCGGGTGCTACACACTCTTTTATCGCCTATAGTATGCTTGAAAACTGTCGTTTACCTGTTAGTCGTAAGAAGGATAGTTTGTTGTTAGAAACCCCTCTTGATGGTTCCTCGTTGCTTCAAGAAGAGTGTCCATCTTGTGTCTTGTCTTTCTCGGGACACTGCATTCAAGTGGATCTCATTCCACTTGATATGCATGGGTTTGATGTTATCCTTGGGATGGATACCTTAGAGAAGTATAAGGTGGTTTTGGACTGTGGTTCCAAGCAGGCAGTGTTTGATGATTCGGGAGAGAAGTGGATCTTCCAAGGAGATAGGAAGATTCTTCCGACGTGTCTGGTATCAGCTATGGTGGCGGATAGGTTGTTATGACAAGGATGTGAGGTGTTCTTAGATCATGTGGTAGATACCGTTGTAGATACCAAGGCAAAAGGTCCTAGTCTCGAAGAGGTGCCAATTGTCCGGGAGTTTGTAGATGTGTTTCTTGAGGAGTTTCCTGGTGTTCCCCCACCCCGAGAGATTGACTTTGAGATCAATCTGGTCCCAGGGACGCAGACAGTAGCACAAACACCGTATAGGATGGCTCCAGTGGAGATGACAGAGCTGAAGAAGCAGTTACAAGAGTTGCTGGACAAAGATTTCATCCGACCAAGCACGTCTCCTTGGGGTGCTCCTGTGTTGTTCGTCAAGAAGAAGGATGGTTCGATGCGGTTGTGTATAGACTACCGATAGTGGAACAAAGTCACGATTAAGAACAAGTACCCATTGCCGAGGATAGATGATTTGTTTGATCAGTTCCTTGGTGCTACAGTGTTTTCGAAGATCGATCTACGATCCAGATATCATCAGTTGAGGATAAAGGAGGATGACATACCAAAGTCAACTTTTCAGACGAGGTATGGTCATTTTGAGTTCGTGGTTATGCCGTTTGGTCTAACCAATGCACATGTTGCTTTCATGGACATGATGAACAGAGTGTTCCATCCGTTCTTGGGTCAGTTTGTTGTAGTCTTTATAGATGACATCTTGATCTATAGTCGGGACAAGCTAGAGCATGAGCAACATCTTCGTCAAGCGTTGACTCTTCTTCACCAACATCAGTTGTATGCCAAGTTCAGTAAGTGTGAGTTCTGGTTGGATGAAGTAACTTTCTTGGGTCATGTGATATCTACATAAGGAGTCAAAGTAGATCCAAAGAAGGTGGAATCTGTTGCAGAATGGGAGCAGCCGAAGACGCCACCAGAAGTTCATAGTTTTCTGGGTTTAGCAGGATACTACCTGAGGTTTATCAAGAACTTCAGTGCGATTGCTTTGCCGATGAAAAAGTTGACGAGAAAGGATGCACCTTTTGTCTGGGATGACCAATGTCAGCAAGCTTTCCAGAGTTTGAAGGAGAAGCTGACCAGTGCTCCAGTGTTAATCCTCCCAGAGCCTGGGAAGGGCTATGTGGTTTTCTTTGATGCTTCCAAGAAAGGTTTAGGTTGTGTGCTGATGCAGGAAGATCATGTGGTTTCTTTTCTTCGCGACATCTTAAGAAACACGAGGAGAACTATCCGACTCATGACTTGGAGCTGGCGATAGTGATTCATGTGTTAAATATTTGGAGAAACTATCTATATGGGGAAGTGTGCCAGATCTTTACGGATCATAAGAACCTGAAGTACATCTTTACGCAGCAAGAGTTGAACATGCGACAGCGGTGATGCATGGAGTTGATCAACGACTATGACTGTACTATCAAGTATCATCCTGGTAAGGCGAATGTGGTAGCTGATGCGCTTAGTCGAAAGTCTTCTTTTTCTTCCAAGAAGGCACAGTTGAGTTTCCTGGTATGCCATAGGCAGGATATGTTTGTCTATTTGCGGTAGATGAATGTGCAGATGGAAGTTTCCTCGTTAGCTAGACTCTTAGCACAAATGCAAGTCAAGCCTACACTGAGACAGCAGATCAAAGATGCCCAGTAGACAGATGATGCAGTACAGTTGATCAGATCAGAGTTCGGCAGTGAAAAGCGTGATGGGTTTCATGAGTCCGAGGATGAACTTGTTTACTTTCGTGATAGGATGGTGGTTCCAGATGTTAATGATCTGAGCAGGTTGGTGCTCGAGGAAGCACACATCGATGTATGCTATGCATCCAGGTGTCACCAAGATGTATCATAGTCTGAAGGACTTGTATTGGTGGCCCGGTTTGAAGAAAGATGTAGCTGAGTTCGTGGCTAGATGTGCGGTTTGTCAGCAAGTGAAGGTTGAGCATCAAAAGCCGGCAGGTACGTTGCAACCTTTGCCAATACTGCAGTGGAAATGGGATCACATAACCATGGATTTTGTAGTTGGTCTGCCCAAGACAACTAGGAATCATGATTCCATTTGGGTGATACTGGACATATTGACGAAATCTGCTCACTTCCTACCGGTAAAAGCGACGTATACAGCCGAGAAACTCACTCGAGTATATGTAGATGAGATAGTATGTTTGCATGGTGTGCCAACAACAATAGTTTCTGACATAGGTCCTTAGTTCACGAGTCGTTTCTGGGAACATTTGCACAGAGCATTCGGAACGCAGTTGAGATTCAATACCACTTTCCACCCACAGACAAATGGACAGTCTGAAAGGACTATTCAGATTCTGGAAGATCTCCTTCGAGCTTGTGTTTTGCAGTTCCTAGGCAGTTGGGATGTGCATTTGAGTTTGATAGAGTTTGCGTATAACAACAGTTATCAGCGGAGCATTGACATGGCTCCTTATGAGGCTGTGTATGGGAGGAAGTGTAGATCTCCTTTGTGTTGGTATGAGTCTGGTGAGCATCAGTTGTTGGGTCCTGAGTTAGTGCAGCAGACAATAGAAAAGATCCAGGTGATACAGCAACAATCAAAAGTGGCCCAAGATAGACAGAAGTCTTATGCAGACAATCACCGACGACCTTTGGAGTTCCAAGTAGGAGACAAAGTATATCTTAAAGTCTCGCCATGGAAAGGTGTGCTGAGGTTTGGCCGAAAGGGTAAGTTGGCACCTAGGTATATGGGGCCTTACCCAGTCATAGCACGCATTGGTAAGGTAGCTTATGAGATAGAGTTACCTCCAGAGTTGCACAGGTTACATCCAGTGTTCCATGTCAGTATGATGAAGAAAAGTCATCCAAATTTAGGAATAGTGATACATCCAGTTGAAGTTGAGCTTGATGAAGATGCGACCTATGAGGAAGGTCCTATGGCAATTCTTGACCGAAGGGTTAAGAAGCTGAAAAGGAAGGATCTGGTTATTGTGAAGGTTCTTTGGCATCATCATGGCATTGAGGAAGCCATGTGGGAGCTTGACGAAGAGATGAGGAGGAAGTATCCCTCGCTTTTTTCTTCGGATTTTGGGGACGAAATCCCTTAAAGGGGGTTAGCTTGTAAGGACCCTGACCTTCGTTTAGGGTTTACCCTGTTTGCTTTGCTTAACCCTGGTGCTTTGGTGCTTGCTAATCACCTTTAGTGGTGATTAGGGTTTGGTTGTGCTTTGTTGAGAGTTGGAGGTGCTACTTGCAAATAACCCAAGTTTAGGGTTTTGTAGGCAAGTTTTCCACCTTGTGAGGTGTTTCTCCCTCTCTTTGCTTCCTCTTATGTAGAAATGAAGGCTTGGGCTCGTTGCTTGAATTCTTTTGGGCCTAGTTGAGCTAGTTGGGCCTTGAGGTGCCTTGTTTTGGCTTGGTTGAGCTTTGTGTCGCCCAAGAAGTGAGTGTATCGGCCTAGGAGTGCTTGTGTCGGCCAGCATGGATGTGTGTCGCCCATGATGCTTGACCTAGCCTTGACCTTGTTTAGTAGACACTTGGAGCACATCTTGGACATGTGGATGAAGCTTGCTAGAGTAGTGGCTTGTGCCCTAGGACAAGTGTCCCTAGGCAAAGTGACACTTTGCGTGGACCAACCTTATTTTCTCCTCCCTTTCCTTCTATATAGACAGTTCCTTTCCTTAGCTAGATGTTCCTTTGGTTCCTCTCCACCTTGGTGCACGACACAACCCTCTCCCTTGCTAGTTGGTGGCCGATATCCCCATCTCCCTTGCTAGTTGGTGGCCGACATCCCCCTCTCCCTTGCTAGTTGGTGGCCGATATCCCCCTCTCCCTTGCTAGTGATGGCCGATACCCCCTTGGAGGAGAAGCTTGGTGGCCGATAGCTTTGGAGTTCTTCTTCCTTGCTTGGTGGAGCTTGGAGCTTGCTTAAGGCGGGTTGCATAATTTCTAACACTAATTGCTTTATCTCTTGCTATGGTCTTGTTTATATGCATGTTAGTAGCTTGGTTCTTGCTTAGCTTTCATGTTGGCCGATCATTGTGGTCTAGGGTTTGTAGGTGAGCAACACTCCTTTCTCCCCTTGGTCTAGAGGAGTGAGTTTGAGCTTCTAGTATCATGAGCAACACCCCTCCTTCTTAGTCGATTAAGGTGATCTTGTGTCCTAGTTGCTTGAGCAACACTCTCCTCTCACCATGGGCCAGAAGGTGAGCTCGGTTAGTGGTGAATCTTTTCTAGGGTTTCTCCTTGTGACCCGATTGGTGATAGTAGAAGTGCAAGACCCGTCCTTCTTAGTTGATTGAGGTGAGCCTTCTCTTGACCCACTAGGGTTTCGGGTGTCCATGTGTAAGGTGGAAGATGGTCCTTGTTTGATGTATCTTGGACGATATGTGCATGGGGGAGGTGCTTCCTGACATCCCTCTTGACCTAGACCCCTTGCACGATACATGTTTGGCCGATATACCCCTTGGTTCCTTGGGTGTTGGGCATCACAACCCTGCATGGATGACTCTTGATGTGCGTCGTTGTTCTGTGGCGGGCGAGCACACTACCCCTGCACGCCCGACACAGGCTGCACGCCCCAGCGCGTCACTCAGTCGACACCAGCTACCCGATAATGTGCACGCCTTGGTACGCGTCGCACGTTGCCCTTTACACCCTTCCCGGCACGGTTGCACGGTTGATCCTTGGCCGTTGCCCGGTATGCCCTTGACCCAGTGTTGCTCGATGCTTGCTTGCCCTTGGTAACGCAGCGTTGCGCACTGCATACGGGCCGTTATGAGTAGGTTTCCCAGTACAACCTTGGGTGAGGGTGAGCCCTGCCCAATAGTGTTTTTAGTGAGGGTTACACGTATCTTGGAAAGATCTTGTTGTATATTCTTGTTACAAACGATGGTGACATTTGTACATGCTTAGTAGTATTTGTCATGATAAAGCTTGATCATCTAGACTTAATGTGGCTATACGTACGAGTGTGAGCACCTAATTTGTCTTATAATGCCAAGAGTGATAATTAGCATGCATTAGGGTTTGCTAAATGCTATGATGTATACATGAGATCATGAGATGAGGCATGATTATGAAAAGGATACAATCACTAATGTTATTTTGTGTTGACAATATGCTTAACCCTAAATGTCACCCTGTGTTGATAATATAAGTCTTTAAGTTATTCATGTTGATTATTGAATGATGCTAACCATGCAGGTAATGCATAGCCAAATGAAAGGCTATGAAGAATGATTATATGTGAAAAATGAGATGACATGTACATTATGAATGATGTTCCATGATGATGATATAAGCCTTGAGAGGCAGTGGCACTATGTGATGAGGGATTGAGATTCCATGGTATGTGATGATCCTTGAGATGGATGTGGAATGATTGGCAAGAGGCCAAGTGATAACATGTGATGTGGGATCCTTGTGATGGATCAAAATGATGTGAATTGTAGTAACAACATAATGTTGAGTTTATGATGTCTATTTCCTTTTATAGCTTGCATGTTATACAACTTGGTTGAATCTTGCAATCCATCTAAAAGATACTAATTAATCACAGTGAAATCTATCATGTAGTGGCCCTGGCCATAGATCCATCATCGTCAGGATTTGGTGATGGTGAAACGGGTTCTCCAGTGGGTTAACCCGGAGCACATACTGTTGAATATGTGAGGTTTCTCCTAGCCTAAAGTGAGGAGGTAAGAGTGCAACTACGGTTGTAGACTCAAGGGTGCGGATTCAAGCCCATAGCCAGATTGTGATAAAGAGCATGGTGAACAGGCCCATGGCTCAGGATATGTGCTATGAGGAGCATGAATGTGTTCATGGCTCAGAGCACGGTGAATAGGCCCGTGGCTCAGTTTCACTAGCGCCGAGACATGTACCAAGGCGGGCTAGGCAGAGGGTAGCCTGACCCTGTGGCTAAGACCACTTCAGCATGAGACTGCGGTCCTGCTTGTGTTGTACTCGTGCACTGACCATGAGGGGCGAGGTCATGGAGTCCGACTCTACTATTGACCTTGTATGGCACCGGCTTGGGTTTCACAACCAAAGATTGGATATGAGTGGTACGTCTCACTTCCTCAGGGCATAATAATAATACGTAATTCAGCCGAATAGTATTACTGCTTAAGACAAACAGGAAACATTGGTTGAGGCCATGTTTGTGTAGATACTCTCATCATATCTTGCAATTGCTTTTATGTTCCTCACATGTAGTAGGACTTATATATCTTGTCTTGTTAATCATGTTTCAAAGTAATACTTGAATACATCTGGTAAACTTGATAAGTATAAACAGCTTTATCTTATAACTGCTCTTGCTATACTTTTATTAGATAGCTGCTTTATATACCTATGAGGTTTTGTAGTTTCAGCGGGGAGTTATGTTTCTCGCTGGGACAATGTTCAATTATCTCACTCCGTTGGTTTACACCCTTTTTAGGCGGTCGAGCTAGACGTGGAGGTGGTCGCAGAGTTGCGGCCGAGCAGCAAGAAGAGCAGTAGAAGGCAAGCGATGGATATGCTGATGTTTTGGATGTTTTGTAGTAGAGTCTAGAGTCATCCCTGTACTCTCAGGTCCTTGGAGGTATTTTGACGTTGTTTCACGATGTACAGCCGTAGTTGTTTTGTATATCCTGTTGTTGGCCGGATGTGGGCCTCTATGTATGTATGAACAGGTGATGAACTCATGCGATGATAAGACAACTGTTGCTCTAAGTAGTGGACACGTATCAGATCTTGTATATGTATATATGACTTGTTTTCTTGTAGGATGTGGACTAGAACGTAATAGTTTCTCAGTTTATCAGTTTTCTGCAATCGGTTATAATTAACCCGTGTTTTTGGTAATCTGTGGTTATGGTGATTTCCGCACATTTTCACGTAATACCTCGCTGTCTGTGTGATAGTGGGATGTGTTGCCACATGATAATTCTCAAATATCACGATTGTCACACCTTAATGCAACAAATTTTACCTGTGGCTATTCAATCTATATTGCCGAAGCATGTAAGGTTTGCAATCACAAGACTCTGTTTCTTCTTCAATGAAATATGCAACAAAGTGATACATCCTGATACTCTCGATAAATTACAGAAAGATGTAATTGTTACCATGTGTCAGCTTGAAATGTACTTTGCTCCTTCATTTTTTGATATCATGGTTCATCTTGTAGTACATATTACAAGGGAGGTGAAGATGTTGGGTTCAATTTTCTTACATTGGATGTATCCATTTGAACGCTACATGAGTGTTTTTAAAGGTGATGTTCGGAATCATTATCGTCCCTAAGGGAGTATTGTTGAGGGTTATGTGGCTAGGGAGGTGATGGACTTTTGTAATGATTTTTTGAATTGCAATGAAACTTCTAGCGATCTAAAAAATTCCCATCACACTGGATCTTATTGTGGCAAAGGAACTCTGGGAGGACGAGTGAAAGGAATCAATCGTGAGTTGTGGGAACAAGCGCATTTGTATATTTTACACAACATCGATGAAGTTAGTAGCTACATCACAGAACATAATGATCTTATCAAGAGAAATCATCTGCGATCCAGTTCAATGTGGCTTGCAAGAGAGCATAATCAAACATTTATTAGGTGGTTTGAAGAGAAAGTATTTAATCAACTATCTGAATCACCGAATAATGTTGCTGAGAACATAAAATGGCTCGCCTTTAAGCCAAAAATGGTTGTCATGTCATATGAAGGTTATGACATAAATGGATTTTCATACTACACAAAGCGTCAAGACGAAAGTAGTGTGGTCCAAAATAGTGGGGTCACTGTTCAAGCTTGTTCGTTGTATTTTGCTAGTGCCAAAGATAAAAGACCACGCGAAGCTGAGATGTCATATTACGGCGTCATTGAGGACATATGGGAATTGGACTATAGAAATTTCAGAGTTCCTATCTTTAGGTGTAATTGGGTTGACAACAACAAAGGAGTTTTAGTGGATGAGTTGGGTTTCAAATTGGTGAATTTTGAAAAAATTGGTGAGAAAGATGAGCCATTCATCATGGCAGACCAAGAAAAATAAGTATTCTATATTGATGACCCTGCAAATAAAAATTGGTCTGTCGTTCTTCATGGAAAAAGATAGTTTATTGTAGATCCTATTAATGAAGAAGAATACTACGAAAAGTATGATGATTCCAGTCCATTCTCAGTTGGTTTTCCATGTGTAAATGTTGAAGATAACATCGATGAATATTATAAACGTCATGACCATGCTGAAGGAATTTTACTTGACTAACAACTCAACCAATACTAAAGGCATGTATTGTTTGAATTATTTATTTTATTATCATTCAAGCAAGTAATCTTTTTAATATACATCATATATCATGTATACCTTATCACTTGTGCTTTTATTATCACTTATTTTTTTTATCATGTATACTTGCAGGTTCTAAAATGGCGAGTGAAGATGAACATTCTGAGCATGAGCGTGAGCACCATGAGGATGGTAGTGGTGATGCTAAGAAATGTAGAGGTCCCACACTGATGCGTAGGCTGCAAGAGCTCAGGGCTAAAGGGGACAAATTGCCAGTCCAGTTTGATATCACAGGAGCACCTGTTGGGGAACATGCTAGTGCTTTCAAGCATTACGTAAGGGCGACCGCACGCAGTAAGGTGCCAAAAGATATAGAAAATTGGCATGATGTTCCTAATGCCCAAAAAGACCTCATATGGAATGATATATGTGTGAGTGGAAGTGATATTATTTTAATATGTTTTTTATCTATTGATTTTAATTTAGTTTTCTTGGAATTAATTCATTTAAAAAAAATATTATTAATTTCTTCTTTTGTATGTATATGGTGTTTTTCATCTAATTGAAAAAGATCACAAGAAAAGAGTGCTACAACGTTGTGGTGTACGATGGAGGGATTTTCAGACATATCTCGCAAGGAAATTTATAAATAATCCTAAACAAAAGAAGAAAGCAACAAATGTATATATTTTTATAGATCCTGAGGTGTGGGAAAGATTTGTTGCAGCTAGGAGATCGAAAGAGTTTGAGGTAATAAAGATTGTGATGTATTGTATGAATCTTTAATTTTATACAATTAAGGAGGTGAATCTTTTTATACATGTTTGCCAAGTCTAAAGTGAAATACCTCATTTTAAATGATCAGGCTATCCACCAGGCTCAAAAGGAAAGATGGGCCAAAAATGTGCATGACCATCGCTTGGGGCCTGGTGGTTATGCCTTCCGCCGCCAACTACAAGAGAAGCAATCCTCTTCTGAAGAAGAATCTAGTACAACTCAAGTTGAGCGTCCACCCCAACACTTGACATGGATTGATGCTAGAAAAGAATCGAACAGGTGAAATTGTCAACCCTGCAACTAAGGAGGTGGCACAAAAGATGGTAGGTTTATCCCAACTAAGTAAAGAGTAACTCCCATAAATTTAGATTTATTTATATCTAATTGATATTGTGATTTAATATTTTTATTAACTATGAATAGATTGATCTCCACGAGCAAAGGAAGGAAGGAAAGTTCATCCCAACTGGCCACATAGATGAACTATCAGTTGCTCTTGGTACGAAGGAGCATCCTGGATGTGTTAGGGGATTAGGAGCTGGCATATGATTCAAGTCTTTTTTTGGCCCTTCGCAATCTAAAAGAGGTCGTGCAGGAGGTCTTACACAAGAGGAGTTTGAAGCATTAGTAGCACAGAAAGTAAAAGAAATAATGTCTTCATTTCAGCCTACTCAACCTTCTCAACCTATTCATATTATGCGTCTCTCAAGTGATGAGGTACAAGCCCATGCTCCAGTTGTAGAAGGTCATGGGAGCACTCCCAATGACCCACCACAACAATCTGTAGTAAGTTTTTGTTCTATATGTTGTGTTATTAGTATGATATATATATAATGTAATATATATAGTTGTAACAGGTATCTGTTCTAGTACTTCTTATATAATTTATATTATTTCAATCTAGGTTGGTATGAACTGTAAACTTGCAGTGGAGGTTCCAGAATATAATGTTGTGGCAGCGGGCAAGGTGTACAACCTTGGTGGCACATTGCATTGCCAACAAATTACTGATGACATTTGTCGTGTGTCCATCCATCTTGTGTATGACAGAATGGGGGACAAACCACTACCCATACCTAATCATGAATATATTACAGTTGAAGAAGCTGAGGGTGCTACGGTGGGTTGGCCTAGACACTTGGTTATCAATGACAAGGTATACCTTATTTCTACCATATTTTTCATATTTGACTGTATATATGAACTCGTGTAATATTAGTATGTAATGTAATTAACAGGTTTGTAAACAAAAAAAGTAAAAATTCTACTAGTCGTCCTCCTATGCCCAAGCCATCTTTCATTCTTGAAGCTACATTCGACGAATTGGGAAGCAAATGTAAATGTTTGTTTTGATACTTAGCCAACCAAAGCTCGGGATCACATATGTTGGTCAATTTAACAGAAGATGCAGCTGGGAGGGACTTTGAGAATTTTATTTTTCTTGATGATATTATAGAGTTGTTCTGGTATGATTGGCTAAATACTTCGATAATAGAAGTATGGATAAGGTAAGGATCTATCAATATATATATATATAATTCCAATACACATTTTTCGCTTAGTTCTATATATGGAAATAATTACAAATGTTTTACAGCCATTTATATACTGAGATCACAAACCTTGATATAAGGAATGTTGGATTATTAGTTCCTTCAATCACTAGTCAAGTGGAGACAAATTTTGAGGATGTGAATGAGTACTTCTCTACTGCATTCAAATATTTTGCTAGTGAGGGGAAGGAAATTATCCTAATTCCTTTTAACGTCCAGTAAGTATTAGTATTCAATATAATTTTAATAATGAATAAAATTATTTATTTTAATGTTTGTTTTATTCTTACTCAGAGCTAGACATTGGGAATTAGTGGTGATTGCCCCTAAATTGATGACTCTTTATTATCTTGACCCAATGGGTAAAACAACAAGGAGTCACAAACTGAAATTGTCAGCTATGGAGTAAGCATAAATTTAGTCAATGTTTCAATATGATATTTCTATTTAGAATTTCTATTTTACCAACTATCATTTAATTGATAGGGGTATAAAGGCTTTTCGTGATGCTGGAGGACAAATACCCACAAAATTAAAGACATTGACTTTGAAAAATGTCAAGATAGCTACTTTGACAACTGCTTAGTCTTATATGTATTAATTTTCAATTCTAATATATGTCAACTCTTATAGTCATTCTCAACTCCTATTTATAGTAGTTTACCAACATTAAATATAATTTGTTATTTGTAGTGTCCTATGCAAAATAATGACTGGGTTTGTGGCTACTATGTAATGAAATATATGCAAGCTATTGTCAAACAAGCATCACATGACATCCAGACTATAAGTCAGGTAATAAATAATAACATCATAAATTTACAAGTGATTGTACTCATTTTATAAAATATTAGCATGTGCATTTTCTATTACAGATCTTTACAACTCAGCCTTAGACACTTGTGGACTTGAATGAATTTTGAGAAGAGTGGTCAGATTATTTTCTAAATAAAGTCAATATAGCATTGGATTAAATAGGTCAGCTCCATTTATGTATGTGGTTTGAGTACTCTTTCATATTTACTTTTGTATCTGATTAATATCATCTCAGACTTGCAATCTATCATTTTGTAAATTTTTATGTGATTATGAATCATTTTTGTCATGAATGTGTGATTTTGAATGGTGACGGTTGAGCATCAATCCTCCCCTCTCCCAAAATATATGAATCTTCTTGTTCTTCTGTTCTATTTCATTTTCTGCAAAAATAAAAAAAAAATTGTAACTTCTAGCGTCGGTTTTTTAAATAACCGACCCTAAAGATTGAATAACCACTTCAGTGTAATCCTCGGTCCAGAAAATTTTCGACCAAAATATTTTCGGTCGACAATTTTCTCGACCGAGAGAGTTTACAGGGTCGGTTTTTTTGGAATAACTGACCCTAAAGATTGAATAAACATTTCATTGTACCCCTCCGTCGATAATTTTGTCGACCGAAATATTTCGGTCGATAATTTTCTCAACCGAGGGGTACACTGAAATGTTTATTCAATTATTAGCGTCAGTTATTTCAAAAAAAAAAAACTGACCCTGTAAACTCTCTCGGTCGAGAAAATTGTCGACCGAAAATATTTCGGTCGAAAATTTTCTCGATATTTCGGTCGAAAATTTTCTCGACCGAGGATTACACTGAAGTTGTTATTCAATCTTTAGGGTCGGTTATTCCAAAAAAACTGACCCTTTAAACTCTCTCGGTCGAGAAAATTGTCGATCGAAAATATTTCGGTCGAAAATTTTCTCGATCGAGGATTACACTGAAGTGGTTATTCAACGACCCTGTAAACTCTTTCGGTCGAGAAAATTGTCGACCGATAATATTTTTGGTCGACAATTTTCTCGACCGAGAGAGTTTACAGGGTGGGTTTTTTTGGAATAACCGACCTTACAAGCTCCTTTTTTCTCGTCTGGGTCAGATTTTTTACAACATTTTGCGTCGGTGTTTACTCTGTAAGGTCAGTTTTGTTTGGTCAAATAAACCGACGCTATAGAGCAAATTCTATAGCGACGACCACTTAGGAGTCGGTTATAAAGTGACGCTACAGAATTAAAAAAACCGACGCTACAAACCATTCCTGTAATAGTGTATTATTTTCTGTATCTATATGTATAGTCAATATTTCTCGTTAGTCATAGCAATCCACCCGAGTGGTAGATTTCTAGATCCGCCACTATCTCCATATAGACAATCATCATTTTCCCTATCTCCTCTTCTAATCTGGTAAGACCTGCAACCTGGAAAAATCATTGACTTGACAAAGCTCTGTTCAGCAGATCTCAAGGACTGCAACCCAACGTGATGTTCTTCATCATCGTTACTCCCATCGATCTCTAACAACCTGCAGCTGCAGACCCGCCCTCTGTTGGCCACTGTCAGTGACAATTCAGACGCCGGAATTCAGCATCCTGGAGCAAGGGTGTTCCTCATCTGACATCTCTGAGTTGATTTAAGGAGTCTTATAGAACACCTAACAACATACGACCAAGATATAGAAGCCGAGCTCTGGATGATCCAAGACGTCTGGTGAGTAGTTCAGGATAAACTTAAAACCCCAGCCTTATGGCCAGAGAACTAATCCTCCGGCCGATCGCTTTTAGATCCAGAAATATGTAAGTTATTAATTCATGTTGCATCTAAATCAGATTCAACTATAAAGATTCATGAAATACTAAATCATGATTTAGAGGGTAAACTGAATGCTTAATCACTAGTTGTGAGATGATTCGACGGACATTCCTCAAACCCAACTCTAGAGTAATCAATCTTATTATCTATATTCTTGAAGATTTCTACACCTATATTCTTCTAAACTATAGATATGTTAGTGAATAACATACTAAGCAATGTTCATCATGGACTCTAGTTAGTCAAACATGATCCAAGGAGAGATATCATCTATGGACCTAAATGGTAAGTTATACTTTTTCCTATATAGATATTGGTAACCTCAACATACATATATTGAGTCTAGTAAAGAAAGTATATAACACAACTTAAGAAGGGCGAAGGCCATTTACTCATGGAATTTAGTCTTGACTATTTTTCTAATATTCCCCAAGGCCAAACCATTAGCCGTTTCTTTAATTAGCTTTACAACCCAAAATATTACAATGATTAGGACAGTGGCGCCACCTTTTTTATTATTATGACACACTATACTTCTCACTTCTCGCGAGAAACCACTGCTCTTATTTTCATTTTTCTAATTTTCCTTTATTCTTTTACTTCATTAGCTCTTTCCGCCGCAGCGTCCCAACAACGCCAATGTCCCCAAGAAAAAGTGATCCATCAGAAACTTTCACCATCCCGGACCCTCATTGTCATTCTCCGTTCGCAGTTATCAGCACACTCTCGCCGCGGACGAGCACACGGAGGGAGCAGCCGAAACTAATCCCACGCGCTAGTCAAGGTGCTCTACACCTACGCCGACACGTAATATGTTCAACGCATGCTGACACAGACAACGTCACCTTCCGCCAAGACAGCAAACAAGCTTAGCACTTCAGCGCCCAAACATTTGTATCTAGATGTAGGTGTTTGGTTACATTTACTTGAATCGATTGGTGGGAAAACACAATGAGTCCTATCCGGCCCACTGTATGTGATTCATTTTTCTTGTTGTGCATTCTACCTCCATCTTTTTCTACGGTGATTGTCAAGCTTAATTTTTCTGCCAAGAATGTCAAATTGACATGAGTGATTGTGGTTATAAAAGTGTTTCAACAATTTTTAAAAAGGTATATTGGTATCAAATAAAAATAAATAAACACATGATTTAAATCAGTTTGCCTAAAAAATGTGTTTTCGTGCATTTGAATTTTTCATGTCTAAAATCAATCTTGACAAATCATATACATTGAACCGAACATGGCCTAATAAGCATGTAGCATTATGTGAACCAAGAAAGGATGTAGAACAAATTGAAAATTGATGACTACGAAGGAAAGCTAAAAATTGTAAGTCTAGTGAAATATTTCTCGCATCAAATAGTAGTACCTTTTAGTATTAATATTTAGTATACTATCATATATGTGAAATATTTATAAGACAACCTAATATGTAATACAATAAATAGGGTATAAAATGTACTATATCTTTATACTGTTATTGGCATATTGTTTTTGAAGACAAGTTTTATTATTTGATAATACATACATTACATAGAACTATATTAATTCAAAATAGCATGAAGAAATGAATTAAATCCTTACCAAGTAGTTTAGCATGTAATTCTAAATATTTGGGGTCTAAGTGACATACTGGAAAATAGTGAAATAATACATATCATAAAATTGGAATGCAATTGGGTCTTTTTATAGTAAGAAAGAGATAGTACTGAATTAGAAAAAGTGGATGTTGAAATTCTAGTAATGTAGTTTCTTGAAGGCTTTTCTATATGATAGCATACAAAGCACCATTGTTTTAAAACATGACCAAGAGAAGATCTCATTTCTAAGGTCTCAGATCCCTATTGCAACCTCAGGAGCATACATGGTGACATCAACACAATGTAATATACTTTATAATCAATTTAAATAATAAACCATAAAAAATTGAAGTATTAATTCAAGAGGTATAAAAATACAAAACAAAAAAGGCATAAAACCTTATTGTAGTCTGAATACCATAGGCATTAGAAGATAAACCCAAAAAAACCCATAAAATATAGATCACGTCAACACTAATTCTATATGAAATAAATAAGCAATCAATGTGAACACAAACTATCATACCATAATAACTACATCAGTCATTAATCATAAATTTGAAAAGGCTAGCAATATCATCAAATACTCACAAATAATTTAGACCACAAGATAAAAAGCAAGAGAGTTATGCCTAAGTCAATATGTTACAATTGAGAAAACATGCAAGACATTTTCGTAATAATCTGAGAGGGATGCTATGAAAACTTTATGCACTGCCCCAAAATGTAGAAGAGGATTCACCTTTCTAGGCATCATTTTGTTAGGAAAATTGAATCATAAGGTGTGCGACAATTATATATGAGGAAACAACATATAATGGTGGCATTGGTTTTGAAAAAGTGAACCCTTTTAGATATTGGTTCTTCCATACAAAATAGAAGTAAAACATCTTAGGTTTGATTATTGTTCTCCTTATCCTCTTCAACCTCTTCATCCACTTCCCAAAAGTGGCATAGAAAATAGCTCTATAGGAGGACTCCTCCTCTTCCACATTCTCCTCCTCTTCGTAAGAGGGGACAACAACAATGGCTTTATAGGAGGCTTCCTCCTACTCATTTTATTCTCACATGCCTCCTACACCTCTTACTCCTACTCATGTATAATTTACTTGGATCAATAATAATGCAATATGCTTTGTTAACTGATACATGTTTATATAGAAAATAAATGGATAATACCATATTCTATGTTGTCATCTCGTACATGAGTTTGTCTTGCTAGAGTCCTAGTAGTGTAGTGGCATAGATTTTCTTATTTTAGCCTTGATTGTTCCTAAATTCGGCTTGATTTTCTATTGGCCTAATTTGGTCGAATTTAACCTGGGAGTTCATTATTGTATGCATGACCTAGAGATTCCTATTCAAGGTTTACTAAAAAATAGTAAATTTTAGATAGTACCATATGAGGGACTATTCTTGATTACATGTTCTCACTTGGGAATTGAGTGTATGACATGCGCTCTAGTTCTATAAGTGCTTTTACACAATTCCCTTGTCTTCCTTGGGTGCATATATGGACAAGCTCACTCGACCACATCTGTATACATAGAGGACTAGAGGGAGATGCTTTCAAATATTATTTGGATATTTAATTGCATGTTATAAATGCATTATTGAGATCAAATGTTCAATAATGGGATAGGTGGTACACATTTTCGACAAGTAGAGTTGATCCCAAAAGACAATTTTTAGTTGTGATGGTTTTTAGTGAAGGATATTGGATCTTGATTGCTTCTCCTTAGCATCTATAGCCTATACTAGTGAAGTGTAGGAAGGGCCACCTAGTTGTTAGTGATAGGAGTGACGAACAACACCTAGGAACTGCAAAATCAAAAGGGTATGCTTCTTGGGGGTAGAAATCAATACATATGAAAATGTATCAAGGTGAAAATTGATGCACATAGAATGGGAAGTTTAATGATATATAAAATTCATAATAGTGGTGTTACTTGTAACATGAAGATTGATAATTAGTTTGAATGACATACCTTAAGAAAAAACATTTATTTCCATTAGTATAGTAACCTACAAAATGACCAAAGATAGAAAATCCATTGACCCAAAAGTTTATCTTATTGTTGATTTTACTTGCTTTCATGCACGTGTTCATAAATCATTTTTGTTGCAAATCTTAATGAGTTCAAATATGCATAATTTTTTTAAATGGGCTACTTAGAAGATAGGAGTTGGATGTACACTGAAAGATGTTTCCTTAGCAAATAATTTGGAGAAGGAGTGTCAACATTCATAGAATTTTCTCTTCCACACCAAAGGCATTCAAGAAATTGCATAGTGTCGCACCCATGCAGAAAAGGGTGCAATAGGTTTCTAAAGTCCAAGGAAGATATATTTGAGCATTTCATGGATAAAGGTTCTTACCTAATTATTTCATGTGGATTGACAATGGAGAAATTTGTGGACGGGAACAAAAAGCACTTGGTTCTTCTAGTGATCTAGGTGATAACATTGAATAGGATGGCATTCATGGGTTGCTAAATGATGATTTTGGTGTTTGGGATTTTGAATACACTATCCATGGTGAGATAAAAGAGGAACCCACTAATTTAGATGCAAAAAAATTTATAATCTCTTAGAGAAAATTGAAGAACCTTTACATAATCATTATAAGAATCATTATAGATTGTCTTACCAAGTGAAAATGTTGAATCTCAAGGTTGAAATCTCAGTGGAGCAATAAGCCATTCTTTTCGGGTGGTCTAGACATTTACAAAAAGCTTATATGAAGCAAAGAAGTTGATTAAATGTCTAGATCTTGATTATATACAGTTGATGCTTGCCCAAATGATTGTATGATATTTTACAAAGAAAGAGTGACACTAGATGAATTTACTCATTGTACATCTTCTCGATGGAAGAATAAAACAAATACTAGGAAAAAAACATCCAATTTCCTTTGAAGATGTTCATCCTTTTTCCAATAATTCTAAGGTTACTACAAATTTTCATGTGTCCAAATGTTGCGGAGGATATGCAAAGGCACCATCGAGTAAGGGCTAAAGATGGCAAGTTGTGACATCCAATAGATTCTACAGCTTCAAAAGAACTTAATGCAAAATCTGAATTTGGTTGTGAGCCACGTAGTGCAAGACTGGGATGAGCTAGTGATGGGTTCAAGCCTTTTGGTAACCTAAATAATAGTTTTGATATCGTCTAATCTCCATCTATAGATTTGCATGAAACAACCCAATGTCATTATGTCTTTGTTTATTCTCGGACGTAAGAAATGTGGAACAACATTGACATATGTCTGTAGCCTTTGATTGACGAGTTGTAACAATCACGGGAAAATGGTGTTAATATGTATGATGCATTCTCAAAGAAACATTTCACCATAAGAGATGTAGTTTTGTGGACAATTAATGACTTTCCAGCATATGTCAACCTCTCATGACATAGTTCTAGATGAGAGTTTGCATGTCCTCATTGCCACATAGATAATGGGTGTTACAAAATTAAACATGGGAAGAATGATTGCTATCTAGATCATAAACACTTTCGCAGTGATATACATGGATATCGATGTGATAAGAAGGACTTTAATGGAAAAGTAGAATATATACAAGCTCCCCGACCTCTAAGCACTTTCCTAGTGATATACATGGATATCGATGTGATAAGAAGGACTTTAATGGAAAAGTAGAATATAGACAAGCTCCCCGACCTATTAGGGGTGAAGAGATATTTAATTTTCTTGCATGGTACAAAAATTTTACATTTGGAAAGGAATCAAGAGAAGAAGAAAAACAATATGCAACAAAGATAAAATGCTCTGAAGTTGAAGATAAGATGACTCCCCCAAAGCCTTGGAAAAAAATAAGTATCTTTTTTCATTTGTCTTGTTAGAAATAGTTGCTGCTAAGATAAAATTTAAACGTGATGAACATATAAAAAATGTTTGTGATAACATATTGGGAACAATTTTAAGCATGGAGGTAAAGTCTAAGAATAATGTTCAAGCATGTCTTGATTTATGTGAATTTGGCATTCTAGAAGAACTATGGCCAATAAGGAATGGCAATGGAAGATAATATGTGTTACCTTCTTGCTATACAATGAGCACAAGGAAGAAGGATATCTTTTTTTCTATATTAAGTTCAATGAAAGTACCTAATGGTTATTATTCAAACATTTGAGGAACATTAACATACAAGATAGGAAAATTTTCCTTTGAAAAGTCATGATTACCATGTGCTAATGCAGAAGTTAATGGTTGTTGCATGAAGGAAGTCATTTTCCCATGAAACTTGTGGGTCATTATTTTGATTATGTACTTACTACAATGAGTTTTTCACAAAGTTGATTGATCTAGAGGAGTTTGATCGAATAGAAAAGGAAATAGATATCACACTTTGTCAATTAGAGCGGATCTTTCCACCTTCATTCATAATTATGGTGCACTTAACAATCCATTTAGTATCTGAGGCAAAAATTACTGGCCCAGTCCACTATCATTGTATGCATCCAATTGAAAGATACTTGAAAACTTTGAAGAAGTATGTTTGTAATAAAGCTTGTCCTGAAGGATCTATTGATGAGGGAAATCAGGTTGAGGAATAATTGAATTTATTTGCAAGATATCTATAAGGAACAAATACCAGATGGAACTAGATCCCTCATAATCATGAAGAGTCACCTATAGGAGTTGGAAAAAGAAAGATCTTGGATCATGTCACTCTAGAGCAAGCACACAATTATCTTCTTTCAACCCAAGGATTATAGACCCTTTTCAAAGGTATATCATTGTAATATTTCTTTTATTCTTACACAATTGTTCTTACATAAACTTAATATTTAGGGAACACGTTGATAATATACAATTGAATCCTTTGAGAACGAAATATTGAATTGAATCACCATAATGAATTCCCTAAATGATTTCAAAATCATATAAGTATTTTAAATAGTATTCACACTCATTGAGTTATATCACAATTAGTAAAAAAATATAATTTGTTGAAATCATAGATTTTTCAGGCACGTAAAGTGGTGTACCAATGATATAACAGATTCAATGGCTTGCACAATGTCCTTCTAACGAAGTAGAGAAATATGATGGTTACACTATCAATGGATATAATTTCCATTCTAAATAATTCAATTCATGCTTGACTACACAAAATAGTGGGGTTTTTCTATAAGCAGAGACTTCTATTTATGCTAGCTCCAAGGATTGGAATCCCATTTTCTCAAGTGTCACTTACTTTGGCCAACTAGAAGAGGTTATCAAGCTTGAATATGGGCCTGATATAAAGGCTCCATTATTTTGGTGTACTTGGTTTTATAGGATTATTGCTTTTGGTCGTAAAGTTGATGAACATGGATTCATCCTTCTCAATTTTTCAAAAATGGCGCATAGAGACGATGCTTTCATAATAGCTTCCCATTCAAAATAATGATTTTATCTTTGAGATCCGATTAACTGCAATTGGCATATGGTGTTGAAAATTCCTCCAAGGGATTTGTTTTGAATGGAAAATATGGAAGAGTTTTGTGTTCAATCTTCTTTAGAGGATTCAAATTTTGATGATAATTATAATATTTCTTGGACGAGGATGGACATGTATGGTTTTGTTATTGATCACAATGTTTTAGATCGAGAAATGGAATATTACACATAGGTTTTATATTCATCAAGAACATTGCATGGTCATGTTTTTATCTTAATACCATTATTGGAACCTACTCTTACAATTTTAATTTTTTTTTAATAAAATGTAATGTCAATTTTTTGGTAGCACATAAATTCCTAATCAAATGAGCTTATTCTTATAAATATTATGGTTTTTAATGTGGTAAGTTTGTTTGTGAATTTTATTACTCAAGTACATGACCCTTATCCTCTTCAAGTATGTTCTTAGGCCACACAAGTGGACAACAAGGTGATCATGGGTGTTCTAGAAAAATATTGTAGGTATATCAACTTTTGCATTTGTTTGTAATAGTTTGTTATAATGTAAAGTTTTTATTATCATGTATTAATTGTGAAAGTTTAATCATTGAATTGACATTCAAGGGTTGGTATTTAATGTTGTAATCCTTGGTCGGATAACCCACTTGATCATTAATAGAAAGTATTTTAGAAATTGAATATTGGAGTTAGTTGAGATCCAAGCTTTCATGTATGACTCCGACCTTAACAAGTTAGTCTTATAATGTAGTGGGTATGGAGCATACATCCTGCTCCAGGTCCTATATTCGTGATCTAGGTCGTATATTCAAAAAATTTAAATAGTGCATTCCTCAACATAAATTTTGTAAGTTTGTATCCATTTAACTCTATCCTACTATTTTAGACAGACTGTTTACTTAGGGTCAAGGGGTTTGATAGAATTTGAGAAAAGAATTTGAGATACTTATTTAGTTGTCTCTTCCAACTCTTTGTAATGAATCCTCTATGATTGCAGCCTAAAAAACACAAATGGCATGGAAGTAGTTAAGATTTGCATAGAGAAATGAATCTCAAGAAGTGACTACATTAGTTGATTTTCCCCCACCTCCTTTACTTTTTAGAACATTGAAGAATAAGATCTTAAAAATGAGTCAACAATGAGGTATGGTAGGGACCCTACTTCCATGACAAAGATCAATCTAAAATCTAGAAAGAAGCATAAAGTGGTGTTTGATGAAATAGGATTTGAAATATGAGATGAGGAGAAATGTTTGAGCTTAATGTGTGGGCTATTGGCTCAAAATGCAAGCTTGTGGTCTTTAGATAAGTGTTGGCCACAAATGCCTCAATAATCATCAACTTGTATGATGAATATCTTAGAGGTAAACTAGTGTTACACTAAAATTAGGTACACGACTGTAATGTACCTTTAATCATGCTTTAAAATATGAGCAAGTAAACAATACATTCTTTTTTCAACTGAGCAAGCTGATTTTGACTTTAATAGACACCCTAAATCTTGCGATCATGTACAGGAACACATTAGTTTTAATATAATTGATTGGAGGTCAGAACTAAATGCTAGGTATTAGTCTATGTATCAACATGATATGGATATTATGATGAAAGAAGTTTCACTGGATACTTGAATTGATATTGAACAATTTTAGTATTTGGTTGAGAGATGAAAGGATCCTAAAAGACAGGTGCTGAAATTTATTCTCTCATATTATCACTTCAATATGAATATTTCTATATCATATTTAGTTTGATATCATAGGAGATTGATGAAAAAATAAAGTTAATAGTTCAATGAAGAAAATTAATCATTGCGCCTGGTCAAAAATATTTGCAAGGAAGCATAAAATATGGGTAAGAAAATTGTTTTGCATATACACTAAAGGTATTATAGGTAGCTAACTGATCATTATGTGGGTTGTAGGAAATGTAACTTGGACTACTCCAAGTAAATTACATTTATTGGAAGTTTCTTACAGTCATGATTTGAATGTTGTGGTATGTTAGTCAATAATATATGTTGCTAAATATCTAATTCAATATAATTAAAGATGCATGAATCATATGTGAAAAAAAACAAATTGTTGGTCATTATAAATCCATTCAAACCTTAATGACTAATGAGGGATCACATATTGATAATGGAAGTCTAGATGATGAAGGTATTCTTCATGTTATAAACCCTATCAAAACTAAACACACTCGATTAGTTGGTATTGGGCATGATAAGATGGGAATACAAGGTGCCACTTTATGTGTGGACAATGATATTGTATAAGAGGAAAGAAAATATAAGCTAAAACATGATCATTTGAATACATTCATCACTAAAAATGTGGATGCTACCCCTTGTTAATTTTCATTTATGGATTTGTAGGAAGCTTTTGAGATTGTACGAAGTGAGATGTAGGAATCAAGGAAAGAAACAAGAGAAATTATGAATGGTATGTCTGAAAACATGATGTATACATTTTGTCCTTTGCTTTCCCTACTAAAGGTAACATTTTTTGTAGATTTATAAATAATAAATTTTGGTAGATTGCTGTTTGGAACTTATAGATATTAGATTTTAAAGAAATTCAAGACCTATTACCTAATGGCATCAATCTCCAATGTCTAATGTACAAGTGATCTTTTACATTATTATGTTTGAGGTTATGTATGAGTACACTAAGTTAACACAACTTATCACACAATAGGCCCAAGCTGTCATTGGATTTCAATTCCCAGGGATGTGGCTGTCTCATGCACCACCATCTCCACATGTATGCTAGACTTACCCTTTTAATAAAGATCTTGTCTTGTACTTGTCTATTTATTGACAACCTAATATATCAATGTATATTTCCTTGTCCAGATTGGCAACAATTCCTTGAATGCTTTATTTGTATATTCATTCAATGGATACACATATGTGCATGGTTTAGTCAGGTATATGGTAATCACACTATTGAAAGAATGTCAATCACTAGCATTGAATATCATTTTTTTACAAAAAATAATTCTTATGATGACCATAATATGTAGAGGGCTTAAAATAGTGATGGAGCTACATATGGGCCAAATCAATCCCAATTTGTATCCTTGTTACTAACATTTGAAATCATTCTTTGACTTTTAAACCAGTCGAACATACATATTTATATCTATAAGAGAGAGAAAATAAATATTTGGTTTCTTTTATCACTTATCTTTTATTAACTCAATGTAGACACTACATTAGCACTGGCTCTCTATATGTGGTGACATATTTAATAGCTACAAGACAAAATTACATTTAATTTGTAGTTTTTTATGGTAATTATTGTTTCGTACCTCCTATTGTTTCTAAGATGGTAGTACCCCTACTTTATATAAGAACCACACCAATGGTAATCCTTGTAGGACTAATCAAGTAATATGTGTTCACTTTTATCCAAAACCCTCTTGAGGAAGATCCCCAAAGATGGAGGAGATAGGGGAGTGAGACTCCTCTACCTGCTTGTTTTTTCTATTATAGTTGGCATGATCTTTTGGACAATTTAGGAAGTTCTTATAGACAATGACAACATTGGTTTTCTTGTGGTTGAAAGCTTTTTCATAACTACATTACCACAAAGAAAGGCAACCCACTACAAGGTGTATCAACTTATCTTAAGTTTTTTTAACCTAGTGTCTCTATTGAGAATAGCTAAGAATGAGTCAATATATTCTAGCGAGGACGGAGGGGATAAGTCATCAATAGCTTAGATATTTGCAGATTATGTACATCCGAACATGAGATGCATCACTATTTTAGAACATTTTGCATCAAAAATATCACTTGGGATAATATGTATGTGAAGTAGATTGTGCTGGCTTGCAATTTGATTTGGGCTACAATGTCACAATAGACCCTAATAGACACTGGATTAAAATTTCAGAATTCTAGGACAATGAAATTAAGAGTTAAGAATTTAGAAAGAAAAACATTCAAAAAAGCCAACACATCCTTTTTCATGAGTCTTATAAGACCCTCAACTGGATCCCCAACCTGAATTTGAGTACGAGAATGAGCAGGGGACTAGTATTTCTCGCTCGACTGTTGCAGAAGAGAAGGTGAACAGTTGCGCCAATTTTCAAAGCACTGTCTCTCCCTCCTCTCTAACCCGCGTTGGGTCAAATCTATTTCTTCAGATTTGAAATCTTCTCCTCCATCTAACAAGCTCTATAAATCTTTGTCATGATCAATATCTCAAAAATTCCTAAATCCCACTCAAACAAGACACGTAACCACATTCCTTGATGCAACCCAAGGCCATGGGAGTTCTATCTAATGGATCTAGTAGCTTCTTTAACACCCCATTATCTTTCTTAAACCATCAAATGATCATGATCAACCCCAAACTACCCTGCCAAACTTCATCATTGTCTGCCTGAACCAATATCTCCTACACTAAATATCGTCCTCTATTTCTCAATTATTTGTGCAACAACATCGGGATACTCTATTTGATCCTATGTCACCCTCGTGAGGAGGCACATGATCACAGGGAACCCAATCGATGAGACACCTTTATACCCTACAAGGAAACTACTGATGAGTTGCATCAGGCATCTATAGACTATGCTCAAGGAAGTCAAAACTAGAGGACAACTGCAGAAACACTTCCAGAGCTCTCCCGACCACTAGATCCACCCTTCTTGCGGATCTAGTACTCCTTAGACTTTTTGATTTGGATAATGTTAAATACTCTAGACTCCAAAAGAGGTAAGTTTTCATATATATATTCCTCCTTGAATAGAATAGTGGTATTGAATGATACTTGTATGTACACTCTTTTGAAAATCTTGGCTATGTATTTGTTTGAGGTACAATGTCCCCTAATGAGTAGTGTTTTGATTTGTAAATATATATTTTGGAAAACCTTGAGCATAAATGATATGTCCATTATGACTGCCCAAATTATGATAATGATGTTGATATTGGGTACAAGCGACCTCCTCACGTCAGAGGGTGGAACTTGTACAAAATGGTAACCTTCTTTGAATGGAGAGATGGAGACCGGTGAACTTCCTACAAAATGGTAACCTCTCATTGGGGTGATGGATGCATACATATATAGGAATGCTTTTTGATATCAACATAATGGGAAAACTCGTAATAAAATTGAATTCTTTGAAATAAACTTGAGTTAAATATCTCTTTGAATATTTTTCTTATAAGTTCATACAAGTATAATATTTTGATATAAATGTTTTCAATTGTTCGATATAGCTCTTTTTAAAGCGTATCGATGCATTTTCATTGTTGCATCTTGAATTACTTGATTATATGAGTGGAGACTTGAAGACTTGAGAAAGATGATCTACTATACTTTTGCCAAAATTTTCTAGAATAAAGAATTCTCATCACATGATATTTTATGTAAAGGGAATGTAGTATCTTGTTGTACCTTCTTATCTTGTAATCTTTTCTTTTCTTGTTACCTTCGGGCCTCTGATGTAATAGAAAACCATAGTTCTTTCCAATAAATTAAATGTTATTTCTTTTTCCAAATCGTGTGTGTGTGATCTTTGGGCCACTCAGAGACCGACGCTCTAATCTCTTTAACACTTCCTACCCAGGTATTGGGATTGGGATTAGGGTAAGAATGGTTCTGTACCATTATATGTATTGATTCAATAGTTAGAAATCTGAACATGGGATGAAAGTGAACGTGGTTGCTGGTATTATGACTCTCCCTTTAATAATATGTTTGTGGCTTCTTGTTATTCGACATGTTTAAGTACTATAAGTCTGAATGTTATGGAGTATCAATTTGATTTTGTTCTATGACTCAATTGTACAAACTATTTTTTATATAAAGTAATATATTGGGTCTATTGCATGGCTTGTTAGACTTATTTAATGTTTGAAATCATGATCTATTTTTTAAGATGGTATGCAATGTTCTCTCTTTTTCTTTTTAGACTTTGTAATGGTTGTTTGTTGTTTCTTCAAAATTATGAACATGTTTATTTGGTAACTCTAGGTCAATATAAATAACCATGTTGGTGGGAGAAGAAGTGGCACTAGAGACAACATTCTAGGTGGAAGCATTGAAAGCAACGATTGAGGGAGTCCTCATGCTGAAAGTGGTTGTGGGAAGTTATCACAAGAACATTTTTTTTTTCTTTTTGGTTTCAAGTTTACAAGAAAACAAAAGTTGATATGATTTCATTGTATCCAACATGGATGTGATAAGAACATGTAATTTTTGTGTCTCCTGGTTAGATTTTTAACTATGACGGCAAACATTGTATATATATTATCAAATGAATATGAATGTCACAATTTTCTCTACCATTGGTGCGTGAACGTATGGACCAACAATAATATTTTTGTGTTCAACACTCCTTGAACCAAGTTAAGAATAAATGCCAATATGATATCAATTATCAGGATTAAAGAGTCAAGACTCCTAGATATGTCATCTCAAGGATTGACCTTGATCAATAGTTTTACTCACCAAGCCTCCATCCATGGAACAATGCCCAAGGACTATCCTTGGAAAAATACTTATGCTCTGGGTTTGATACATACTGGTCAATGATTTGGACCTAATTCTTAGGCAATTTTGCAATAGTATTTATATGTCAAATACCTAATTCTTCTAATTGTAACTATACATAAATCATGTGTATATGATTCATCTAGATATCATAATGTATTATTAGAAGGTATTACATATTGGTTTACCCACATGTAAAATAAATGCAATTTGTGTGTTCACATATGAGCGTATGCAAGACATAACTCCCCGATATTCAAAATAAGAACACTTCAGTAAATATACCCAATGTGGAGTACAAAATGAGCCTACTTGACTAATATTAATCTATATGTTATAATAATAGAGAATAAGATTACAAAACCAAAATTCGAAGAATACACATCATAACACATATATTTAACCTTAGATCTATGCGACTAAATATAGATATTTAAAGTAAAATAGATATCCTATGGGGACTATATTCACATAATAAGATTAAAAACCCTAATATGTCATTAGGTGATTGGGAGTAGGATAAGAAATATATGTACATCTATAATATGAATATATATCCAAGTTCTCTTTGGCCTAACTAACATACCTAATGTGTTCCTAGGATGAATTCTTAGATTTGAGGATCAAGTATATCTATTGAGAGAACCCTTAGTCATGAGGGTCTGGTATGTGCAATCTCTATTATAATTTAGGCATTTATACCTACACTTTCCCATAATGAGGCACCTCTGGACATTACTTTTTATTATTTACAAATGTATGCCTTTTAAGAGGAAATACTCTCAAATAGACTAAAAATATATTCATTCTTATTATATTAGATTTGTAACCCCTCCTACAATGTAAAGTAATCTTGTGGATGTGATTGATGAATATGTCTTGCCTCCATATTATGAATGCGATTTTAAACTAATATAACTAACGTAGATTCTTTCTCATAACCATGATTTTATACATGAGTGTTCTTTTTCATCTGGGGTGTGCTATCCCACCCTTAAGTAATACAAGGGTGTACTGCTCCATCATCCCTATTTTTAGGCCAATAATCTTGGTGCCTTGGCATTTCTTTAGTTATTTTTAGTCTATATTATCTTCATGCACTTGTTTATTTTATGAGTTATTAATGGAAAAACACTATGTGAATGTTTATAATTCTTTAAATCATCCTTTTGAAGTCTCATTCTCTTATATCTTCTTTAATTTACTTACTTATGCTATCCCTCTCTTATATGGGAAACCCCATGTTGTAATCCTTTTGTACTAAAATACCAAAGTTTTATTTATTATGCACATACTCAGAAGTGTTTTGACACATACCTTTTTGTTTCATTTTTACTAGGTGTCATTCCAAAACCACCCAGATGTAGGAATGGTAGATGACCACGATTAAAGATGATCAGATTCAGGATGTCAACATGATGATAGCCTAGAATGGCCAGGTCGCCCTCTAAGGATGGTGCTCGTGTACTAGTAGTGGTACTAATGTTTCTATGCAATATTACCTTTCATGGTGATGACAAATTCTACTTGAAATAAGATCTAACTTTATAATAGCTTTGTTTCAGTTTCTTACAAACGTTTACGCTCTATAATATGCATACCATTGGAGAAATCATAAATTCCTCCTTTCCTTCATTTTTGGATTAAGATGGTTTTATCTCTAAATTTACTGAAGAGTGGATTACCTCTTGGGTCCCACTCTTTACAAAGACTCACCACATGAGCATTGGAGTAGAATCACACATGTGAATGTTGATCACTATAGACCATTTTGGATGGATTTAACCACATATAAATGAAATGAAAATAGAGTTATTTGAGGTTAAGTAGGATATAATGATATAGAAAGGGATAGTACTATTTTGCAATAGTTGTCAAATAAGCAATATCATTTTTTAAGAATTATATTTAACTAGTAGTAGTGCATTTCTATGGCGATTCCAACTCTATTGTTAGTTAATTAGGTTTAATAAAGTATATGTTTAATTGTCATTAGTATAATAACTAAAAAAAGTCATTTTAGTAGGCTAGTTGATTAATAATAGTGAAGAACCTTCCAATGGCATTCCTCATAGGATTAAAAATCAATGCTCTTTTGGACTTATTTTTCTTGATGGAGGACTTGCATCTGCACACACTTTTAAGAGTATTAGTTGGTGTATGCCCATTTTTTAGCGCTTCCATTTATTTTTCTATTCCATGCTTAAGAACAATTTGGAAAAATTAAATGAAAATATGGCACATTTTGCATTTAAATTATCTCACGTATTACAAACAATATTGCAATTACTAAATTATGACCCTTGTTGGATGAAACTCAATATAGAGAATTTCCTTGTCTACATCCATATATGTTGATCGTCAACACAAAAAGGAAATGTTTTAACGAAACACTATTTGCAATTAACACATCCGCGGTTCATGTTTCAAACTACAATGCAAATTCTACCACATATCTTATTGTTTAGTTAAATCCATGGTAAATTTTAGAGAATTCAAAAGTATTTTTCCCTTGTTCCAACCCATGTTAAGAAACTTGATAATATTTTCATAGAAACTTTTTCTAGATATTCTCATGATCATTTGTACTAAATGAAACTCAACATATTTGTATGAAAAGAACTAGAACTTAAGTTTCACACCCACTTATAAATAAACAAGAATCAAAGTGTTAAGGAGACTACACACCAACAACTGAATTGTACATGAATTATATGAATTTATGACAAAATTACTAAAAATAATTGCATTCATGACATAATAAAATACACTAAAGCCTTTCATGAAATATTATCGTAATAAAGTAATGATCAATATAGGTATGTGGTTTTTCATACTTCCTGACAGAGAAAATTTTAGTTAGCAATTCCTAATTAACTCAATGGGTGTTTCCTTAATGAAAAAAAAGCCTTTGAGCATCTTTTTTCCCTTAGTAGTTAACAATAAAACTAAGCAAGATAGGAATGTTAAGTTTGATGGAAGGATGTTGGTCATGATGGTGATGTGAAGACTGGTAATGGCTATAAGGTGAGAAAGTCCTTAGAAAAGGGTGGAATAGGGTTTTTTAGATCATATTTGGAGCATACCACTATCTAAAAATAATTTGGTAGACTATTTATATCTCTAAATTCCATAGTCTGAATTAATGCCCTTCTCCTCTTGCCTGATTCATTCTTTAATGTTGGTTCTGTGTATGTTCTAATTACGGTTCAACCTCCATTCAGTCTAGGTTAAACATCTATTCTAATATCATTTCAGGCATTGAACCCCCCAAATCATTTTGATTTATGTTAACCTTGATTCTTTTTGTGCCCCAATCCCCTGAACTATATACACAAACCCCACTTCCACCATCACATGAATCCTAGTTCATAAACTATCTAAGGATTATTGAACAAAACAAATCTTGATTATCTTACATCTGAATATTGGTTCACACTCTATGTAATCCAAGATCAACCTCTACATCAGTCATCTATCTCATTATATAAGTTCAACTCTTGTTTGAATCTTACTACTCTCTTGACAAGTTGTGATCATCCACTATGTGTATTGTTGTGTACCCATTATAGATTTCATAATTTAAACCATACTTGAATGTTGGTGCACCTCAAAAAATAGTATGATTTAGTCACTACATGATTGGTGACTTGCATATAATAATGATTTACCCACTAAAATTGTACTATGGTCACATTGATTGTAGATGTATCACTCTTATAAAACACATGAATCATGATCCACCAAATTCTAATGAGTTTTGTTAGAATTACTACCACTATGTGAACTATGGCATAGTCCTTATACGAATCATGGCCTATATTGTACTTGGATGTTTGATCACCTCTGTGTGAATGTCTTTAGGGTAAGTTTGAGATACTTGTACCATGATTTCTTATTCATTATACTCTTTATATTGTCTCAAAATTACTACTTGATTAGATTAATCAGAAAGATACCAATCTAAGAGTCGCATGCTTACCTTTTCTTCGATAGTTGAATACCTGGATAGGGCAACCAATACTGAGATTAGGAAGTTTGCACCATATTTTTATGGCATGTTCCTAACTTAGACATCATCCTAGTCCTAAGTCTGAGTGTCCCTATAGACTCATATAACCTAGAGCTCAGATACCAACTTGTGAGAACCTTTATACTAAAGGAGATTACTCAAAACACAAAACAATATTACTCATTAGTTAAACACAAATCCAGGAAATAGGGTAAATCAAAATCGATTTCAGTATTACTAAAAAGCTCAGAATCATTTACATAAATTCCCAAAAACTTTCTTCATTCCATATGATACTCAATATCCTTTACAACTACTCTATAGCCTTAGCTACAACATAAACATTACAAAGGAACACTATCCACATATTCCACTTATACAAGCATCAACATGCTAACATCATATACAAACTTTTCACCTAGACTTGGGATTACATGGAAGACTCTAGGACACACTAGATAACTAAGTAACCTTCTCTAAGATCCTTTGCAATATTTCTTCCTCGCTGCCACAGTTCTACTGTAGCAGTTTTTGAACACCTAAAAAGATTTGGTGACCCACATGTGAGACCTAGTCCCACCGAGAGATATAACTCTCTTCGATAGATATTGATTACACCAAATTATTTAGCAATAAGTAGACTAAGCAGTTGGAGTATTTAATAGACAATTGAGTAGATTAAACAATTCAATCATACTAAACAAGTTAAGAAAATAAGCTTATCTACAAGTATAATTATCGAGTATATGCAGACTATCATCTTGGATTTTAAAAGATTGCATAAAATAATAAAGTTCATCACTATTTTGACTATCATCTTATGCTTTTCTAACAATATAAATAATGTAGTAGCATAAGTATCTCGAACATCATGAATATGTCTAACAACATAATTGTAGCTAACAATGTTATCATGTCTATCAAGTTGAACATATCTACATCATAAGTAGAACTAACATCATAGCACAATTATCTACATAAGCAAGATTAGCATTTTAAGAATTTACATTAACGAGACATGGCTAGCAATATAAGCATAGCTAACAACATGTACTAACTATCACCATTAACATAATCAATAGTAGTAGTATATCTATTAACATAGCATGACTATTGTATATACGCATCTACATCATGAGTATTTCTAAAACATAAGAATATCTATTATTTCTTAATGCACTAATCATCCTTTAATGTAAAGAGAACAAACAAGGGTTATCATACAATAGGAAGCATCATGTATAACCTTAAATAGATTTGCTACACGACTATATTACATATTTTATTATGTCCTGAGGATTTGATTCATACCACCCAAATCCAACTGGCCACTGCTAAGTCAAAATTAGTGCCATACAAGATCTTGTAATAGCCGAACTCCAAGATCTTCAACCTACTTGGTTAGTATGACTCTGCACCGAAGTGAAATATCTGTCAAACTGCAAAACAACAACATATAATCATGTAACTAGCCTACCTTGGTATAGGTCATAGTGCTAGGGAATAGCTCATACATGGTCATTCTATTAGAGGCATCCTATAGTTATACTTCTCCCCTTTCACACATCACAATATCTTAGGCATGACCTCAGCCATCCTCCATAAACACTTGGTGTCAGGAGGACAAGCACCCCGCATACTCATAGTATGCACTCCGATTTTCCCTCAGGAATACTCATTTCACCATCCATTTATTTTTGACACTAGAATGGATCTATGGCATCGGGAAACTACATGATTAAGGTTTTACTTGATTAGTTATGCTAGTTGGGTGAATTCAGGTTGCATCAAACAAGTGGACATACAAACCCTAATTTAGTTTTAGCAAGCATATAAGTATAACAACTTCGAAAGATATAAAATGTGTGAGATATAATTTCTCATCTCAACATCACAAGGAATTATACACCTCCCAATAAAGAGACTATACTTGTTTTCACATCATCATCACATGGTACTATTTATTGCCTTTCATGAGACTAAACTTGTCACCACACTATCACATGATATAAATTCTTATCACAACATCACAGGGTATCAACCCTTGTCATCAAAGAGGATTACACCTCATTCATGGCTCAACCATGCCCAAAGATCCTTAAGACCATAATTTCATTTTCTACAAGATCATCATTATCTTTCCATGCCTTATAACAAGGCTCAACAAACACCACCACACATGTGATGCACATGCTCATAATGATATGGCATTAAATAACTAAAAGATGTTTACAAGATAACATTGTAGGGTATCTTAACATGAAGAGCATTCCTTTATTATACATATAAGGAAGCTGCATGATTGGCTAACATCACACTGATAATGTACAAGTTTAGCATACAAAAACATAAGTTATAAAGTTATGATGTCCACTAGCTAACACATTAGAGTTTCAATCGATCATTAGGAAAGATATTACATCACTATATTAACAATTTAAGAAAGGATAACCACCATTTTCTACTTGCATTTGAGTTAGGTTTAACAAGGTAAGTTTCATTAAAGTTTTTTTTGCATATTTATTCACAAACCCTCACTCATAGAAACCCCATATAATCTTGGGTGCATAAGACAAAGCATATCCATCACATTCCATACCATTATCAAGTATGGATCCATGCATAACTCAAGGTGTAATGATTAAATTTATAGCATACTCAGATTAAAAGAATACTCCATTATTCTACTAGTCATTGGTATTATGGTTATGAGTAACAAGATAAGTCACATCGATGCTACAAATCTGCATTCATACCCAAACCCTAACACATGGCATCCCCATCAGATTATGCATACACAAGTTGAAGCATCACCATTAGGTTCCATACTACCCTTAGGTATTGATCCAAACATAACTCAAGGTGAAACCATCAAATTTATAATATACTAGGGTTTCAACCACTATAAGAGATTACCCCATTATTTTATTAACCATTCAAGTGGGCTATTTATAATCAATCACCATCACTTAGATACATTAGGATTAGGTGTAACAAGATATACTTCATTAGGTTTACCCATTAACTCACTATGATGATTATCAATTATATCCACCCGAGGGCAAAGGTAAGACTACAAATTGAAGTGTATTGACCATTGAATTCTCATCATTAGAACCAAAACATTATACTTTAGAATTCATTCTAAACCATTGGATGTTGAAGCATCCATTCAAATCCATTGGATGTTGAACCATCCATTCAAAACCATTAAACTAGGTATAACATTTCAAAACTATTAGTTGATACATCAGTTTCACCCTTGGATCAACTAACCAAAAAACCATCGGTTTAAGGCTTAATTGAAGAAACTCATGACACTTAGTTTCGCCATTGTGTGGTAACCTGAACCACCATCAGTTGTGACACATTGTACCACCATCAATTAATGAGGTCAATACCACCATCATTGAGCATCATCAGATGTTGAGCTAAAATAGCCATTGTATCATCTTTAGGGCACTAAACAATCAATCATTGAGCTTCCAAAAGAGTCTAGTATTGAACTAAGGTGTGGACAATAGTTAACATTATCACCTATCTCCATGGGTAATCTCCGTCAGTTTCCACAAGGGCATCTCCATCGGTTCTAAAATAAGGTCATGCATTGGTTCACGTATAAAATTTAAAATCAGCCTAAAACAATAAATATATGTCATCGCATGATAGGTACTTAGCTCCATTGGTTGATATGTAAGCTAGAACCAAGTCTTCCTCTACCTCAAGAAGGTCGTGCAAATGATTTTAGGTTTATATAGAACTGGAAACTAATCAATGGACCCAATAAAATTCAAAATCCCAAGCAGGAATACCTTTTATATGCATAGATCTTCATTTTAGAGCAAGAACATAAGTAATCAAGCTTGTAGTAAGCAATAAAAGTGAAGAGGGTTATAAAACTCGCCTCTAGGGAGAATATCAGAGTCTAAAAAACAAGAAAATTTGATCAAATAAGGTGAAAATCCCTAGCTTTAGGTCTGAATTTGGCCATGCATCACCTTTCACCAAAAAAGGAGCAAACCCTAGATAGAAGAAGCAAGAAAGATAAGTTCCTTGAGATAACGTACAAACTATACCGTGGAAAAGCAAGGTTACATCCAATAAGAAGGTAGGAGGAATAGGAACAACAAAAGAAATGAAGGAGAGAAGGATATACTTACTAGTTTTGCTCAAGATCACCAAATGAAAGCCTTGCAAACCCTAGATAAGGGTAGATTGAATCCTAGATGCTACAACAAGAAGGTTGGCTATCTTCTTATACCTTGGGCACTCTATTCAACCCCAATCAGGTGAAGGATGAAGTTCTGGAGAGGTGGAAAGCATAAGGGTCTAAAGGTTTCATTTTTGAGGTAAAGGATAAGTATATGAGACTTATGGATAAAGAACGAGAAAAGCTTGAGTTGTCCTAATAACTCTCCATGTGACCATGACATTTAACAATTATGGATATTCAAGCAACCACAAAAGAAGCTAACCCACCATTCATGGAGACCTTCTTATCCACTGTATGTTGGATTTCCAAGCCAATCAAACAGACCATCGGTTGATAGCTCCTAAAGGTAGCTCATCCATAAAGGAGTAAACCTAAAACACCCTTGAATAAAACACCTCCAAACCAAGGTTCAAATAGGTTCCTTGTGTCTCAAAAATCTCAATAATAATAAGGAAACATGTAAGGATTACAATTCATGTGAAAAATTTCTAGTAAAACCATATATTTGGGTAAATTGCATAGAAGTCCAAAATGTTCATAAATTGCATAACTTGCACAAACAATGTCCAAATTGGACCAAATTTGAAAATTAAACTTGTCACATGATACCAAAAAATAATAAGGTTAGATTAAGTTTTAAGCATTGAGTTATGGTAATTAAACATTTTCAACACTTTAAGCAAGGGTAGTGGTCTCACAAGTGTGGACCACAGAAGGGAATGCTAGAACCCTCAAGAAGAGATACATCCTTTTATTGTTTTAGAGGTGCTTGATAGTCTTCCTTGTAATCTCAAGTAATTCCACCATACTCTAAAGCTTTTCTTGTTTCTATATGAATAACATCCTTGAAGCAAAGCTTCAACAATAATTGATCATCTTTGGCCATACTCAAAGGCCAAGTAGACCGGTTCATGGTGGTTAAGGTACACATACCATTGCTTGGCCTTCAAAATTTGGGGGTAGTAGGGGTGGAAATGTTGTCGACCATCAACGGTCGGGCGAAATTGAGGTGGGTTGGTTTTGTGAAGTTAGGGAAGGATCCAGTTCAAAAAACTAGGATACCCTAGGTTACACATGTAGACAATAGGGAAATTATTGTCTTTACCCTCTATCATAAAGGTCCACCCAGATCAGTTAAAAATTAGAAAATAGTTGCTAATGTGTTGGCTAGTGATTGGTCGAAATAGACTTATCTTAAAAAAATCATAGAAATTAATTGGTAACTCAAAAAATAACATGTTATATATGAAAATTGACCAAAAATGAGTCTGAATTAAAATAAAATCTAATTGAGGCCTAATTCTAATTCTAGTTTTAAAAGTAGGAAGAATTCATGATTAATAATAGATTAATATATAAAAACCCTAGTTTTGAGTATTAACATGTGGAGTATGTTAAAAACCTCTCTTCAATGTCGTTACCTGAAAATGTGGAATGTAATTTTTATTTGACAAGATTTTGATCATAATAATGATATTTAGGGTCTCCAGTATGAATAATCATGCATATGAAGAATTAGAGTTTTGAAGTTACACATGAAAATTTTAGTGAACTCAGACTAATCCAATTAATGAAAGGAAATATTAGATATAGTAATTAGGGTTGACTATTATAATTAACATGCAATGGAAATAGGGCTTATACCCTTATTCCTCATCCAAACCCTAAAACCTTAGATTAGGGTCGAGTAGGGTTTAATCGGTTTAATGTGATGGTGACCCTTCAGGATTTACATACATTCATATTAAAGTTGATTGCTTGGTTTGCTTGCTTGATTGGATAATATGCTTAATGACTACAAGATCGGCATAATTCTATATTGAGGTTTGTGGTTATGCCTTTGACTACCCACATCAATCTACCTATGTTTTTAGAGTGTTTCTTGAAGATTGATCAACTAAATTATTGTATGTTTATTTACAATTTTGTTCAATTATAATGCCACTATGAGTATTGCATAAAAAAGAACATGTAATGAAAATGATAGTTCTTATTAGTAAGTATTTGATGGAATATATGTTGTTAGTTTACATGCACACGTTTACATGAACCCCACGTACACAATATAACTTGTTATACTGATCTATATTTTTGTTTCATGGCATTTTTGGTACATGTTAGATAAGATGATATCAAGATATGATGATAGATGAAATTACTTGAAGACATTATAGTTATAAGTAGGATTATATAGATACTTCTTCTCATATAGTTCTCAAATGTACAATTTTGTTGAATAAAGTACATGTAAGTTCTAGAGGAACATCAGTAAAAATATATTTGAGTTAATGAAATTATTTCCTATTATTTAGTTTGATTAAAATATGGATCCTTGGGAACATTTTAGGTCATTTATCTCATCTTTTTGGCATTTATTAATTGGGGGTTGCTGAAAAGTGAGGTCGTTACACAAAGTCACATTTTGTCAATTGTGTTCTGCATTATTCTTTGAGGATGTTGATCAGGGGTATAACCTAATTCAACTAAGTCTTTGACAATGGAATTTTGAATGATTTGGCAAACAAAATCAGTGTAGGGTGGAATCCTAGAGAAATTAATCATATTTGAGAGAATAACGAGATCAAAGTTTACACGAATGCTTATAAGAATTACATTGATAACATACATCCTAAACTGAGGGATTTCAGTTTTATTTGTTCGAGGAAGATGTTGGGTTTTAGGGGAGATAGAAAAGGCAGCAGAAACAAAAAAAATTTCTTCTCCCAAACCCAGAATAAAGGAATCACGTCAACGTCTATACAATAGGAAGGATGCTTTGTAGAGGCGTACCTTGTCCCAAGGCTTGCTCGGTGGTATTACCTCGTGGCTTGCCTGGTCTTCACCTCCGATCTTGGACGGTGTATGTGCAGCTCCTGGTCTCATTGGGACTTTCGGGATTGACAACTGTCCTCCGAGTAGCAGAAGTCTCCCACCTATGAAGTAGTCCACACAGACCACCTGGAACTCCAATCACCTTGTCCCATAAGGAATCAGAAGGAGTCACACCCTCCTGTCAGTGTACTAGTCACCAACACACTCTCCTACAACCAGTTGCCTTTCTGCAATTACCTTTCCCTAGCTATGCCTCCCTTATCGGGTAGCACTTGCTCGGGCTTTCTTAGTTACCAAAACCAAGGAGAACGACAACTTTGCAGAGCAACTGGTGTTCTGAGTTGTTGTTCTTGAGAAACCCCCAATACCCCTATATATATAGGAGGGTCATGGGACAGAGTTCTCTATCCCGGGAAATGTGGGATTAAAGTAGGAGTAGAAGGGTTCAAGATTTTCCACAAAAACAACCAACTGCGCCACCTGAACCGATCGTTTCACACCCTGAAACAATCGTTTCATGCCCTGAGCCGATCGTTTGGGACCTGAGCCGATCGTCTGGGGCTCTGATCCGATCGGATGGAGCTCTAAGCCAATCGGTTTGTGGTCCTGATCCAACTCAAATTGACTTTCATATTTTTTTCGATTAATCAAATATTAATCCTTGTCCAAATCGAATTTGTACAAGTGAAACAAATTGTATTTGCAAAATAGTATTCTAACTTTCCAAACGATCTTGGCTAGACCAGTTGAGCGGATCAGTTCAACTCTTGAACCAGTCCATTCAGCCTGTCTGGAGCTGTTCAGTTCATCCCATGAGTCGATCGGTTCACCAACCTGAGCTGATCGGTTCATCACATGAGCCAATCAGTTGGGGCAGCAGACTATGCAAAATCAGTCAATTGTAGTTTCAATCAATCTGATACTCTAATCAATCGGTCCAACACCTTAAACACTATGGTATTCAACTATCAACTATTTGAGTGTTCAATTGAACTACTAAACTCCTTTAGTAATCAATCTAAACATTGTTTGTGGATAAACTCCTCTTCCAGGTTAAATCCTATGTGTGTGACCCTGCAGGTCCATTTCACGTTGGCAGTGAAATTCCATAACACTTATGACTTCACAAGCAAAGAGCAGTGCCTAGTTGCACATCAGTGCTACCCAAGTGAAAAGGAAAGTTGGAGAACAACTTTCAATCCTACAATCCGTGAATGGTGTTACAGTGAATGTATAATTCCTTTATCACTAATATCCTAAATGAACTCAAGGCATGGAACAGTCATCCTGTCAACGTTCATTCCCTTTCTTGATCTCAGATTAGATTGGAGGAGATATGTATGACATCAATATCACACACTGATTCACACATGAGTGTGCACGCCTATCTCAATCCTACTCATCAACTGGCCATGGATATCAAACTCCCTCAGGAGGGACAAATCCCATATCTATCACTCACCCCTCAAAAGTCCCATGTGTGAAAGTCACCCAGTCATCACCTTTATAACAACCCATGTTTCAGGACTGCGTTTGATGATGTCAAAATGTACCCAATGACATGTGTTGAGTGTAGTGATTTCCGGTCAAAGAATCACACTCACCACCATCATTGTGAGAACTGACTGTGACTACCATATCATGGTTCCATGTGTCAAACTCACGGTGGGTTTGTCCGGTAAACTTGTTCTCTAACAAGTGCCTATGTGTTTGGTTTGATATCTCCATATCATGACTAATGAGATTTTGTCATCATCCAACACCACAATCTAGTCTTGTGTGTCATTGATGTCTATCGACCTTCCACAATGACATCCGACTAGGGACATAATAAGAATGTACAAACTCTTAACATCTGTATGATCTCATCGTTCAGGTCCTGAACCTAAAGGCATACGTCATTGAGTACTGTCATTCTCTAGACATTCAACCTATTCTATCATTATCTCATATGACTAAACTAGAAAGAATTGGTAGCTTGCCTTTGATGCTTATCAAATCAATCTTAATGTATCCCACCAATCATCCCATGATTGGCTCTCAGGGCATACATACCAACAGACTCCCACTTGCACTGTGAGTCAATCACCCTTGAATCATATTCATAGTGATCTTCAAAACATGTCCCACATGTTACTATGCTCTAGTGCTAACATAGTGAGTTATGGAAACACCTTGCCAAAGTCAGTATTAACTGCATGTCTCTCATCTCTTTGTTGTACGTCACATGTATGAGATGGAGTTCCCGTAATATGCGATCTAGTATTCCTTTTCTAACCTTTATCCACATTGCATGAACAAGTATTCCTAACTTGTCATCAATGACTGGAATGACTATAAGTTCATCTCATGAACTTCCAGATCCATATAGTATCCATTACTGTTCTCTAACACACGGATACTCGGCTTTTCCTTTTAAACGATTTTATTGGAACATTTCCATTTATCAACAAACATTTACTTTTCTCATATATGTATTGCGATTAATTTTCTGTCCTTTTTAGAAGTTTGCATCAGTGTAACTCTTTACAGTTAACCCTTCCTTATTTCCATAGAACTAGTACTTCATAGGTACTAGTCAAGTTCTTATGGTATTCCAGTAACCCTTACTGGAACTAGACAGACATCCACTCGTCATGTCCCACATATGAGTTATCAGGATGAGCCCATCATATTGATATGTCCTACATACAAGATGATGAATGCATTTTATTCTTGCTATGTCCATACATGCAAGATAATGGGATGATTACATACATGATAGATCCATATCTATTCTTAGTGTTCCCATTCTTCATAAGAATTGGACACTTGGCCTTGGGATACCAACTCCATGTATCATGGACAAGTTTTCTCCCATTGAATCTATGCACACTGAACTCTTCAATATAGAATGCTAATGTATGCTCTCTCTTTTCAGGTTAAGAGGTTTTTCGAGAACTATCTCTATAGATCTCTATTCCTATCTTATAGGAAATGCCTCTATCTTCCTTAAAGATAATTTCCACTTTGGATTTCCATTTTAGAACATTTCCATTTCACATCAACATTTGGAATGTGAATACGCTCCCACTAAATCACATATCTCTCTTCATCTTTGACATATCAGTCAAACCTTTGACTATATTATCAAAGTAAAGATCCAACTCTGAGTTCCTTGTGCTTAATCAATCACATTGAATAGTCCATTGTAACTTATAGACTTCGTTTGCATTAATGGATTCATAAACCTTATAGGTTGTGTCACGTACACATCCTTGTTTTATTCCTCATAGGAATGCAATTTTAGTATCTGTATGCCAAATCTCTAAGTCATTAAGTTGTAATCAGCAAGCATTATCCTTCTCAAAATGTCATCCATGTGTCTTAACACTTAAGACTCATTTGCACTTATGGATTTCATCCCATTAGGTTCTACCATCAAGGTCATACCTTATGGTTCACATGGAAGTCATTTAGGACGTAATGGTCATAAACCATAACTCAAAATCTGGTTCTTCATATTCATCTAGATAGTTGACTCATCACATGACCAACTCATCACATAGATGATCGAGGTATTTCTGTCAAGGATATAAGAACTCACAACACTTTGTGATTCTTAATGTCCTTTATTAGTGTGGGTTATTCTTTATTTAAGAAGAAATTAGTTCATTTGATAATCATCCTCTAACTCCTTAGAGTATGACTCCTTATTGATTTATACATCACCATGCCTTTATCATGAGTTCACTATGATACACTATCATAATCATTCATAAGGTTCTCAAACATTTGGTTCAAGTATTTCATTCATTGATCACATCAAGAATTAACACGTTACCGAATTTGTGCTTCATCTATGATATTCTTGAACATTTCAAGATATTCATATTGGTATTTCTCTAAACACCATTTGAAGTATTATCATTTTCTCCAACAGGTATGTAAATACATCACATGTATTATACCTAATAGGATAATCAATCTCCCACTACCACTAGTGAAGATTGACTAATCACGTCTAAGAGATTCATGTCCCTTACTGGTTCTCTAACCAAAAGAGTCTAGCTTATCCATCATATGGAAACTAGAAATGAACTTCTCATGATTTATGCGAATTTGATTGTTTGAGTTATCAATAACTTTTAGGTATCATTTTATCTTATGCATACCAAGTACCACAAGATAAAAAAGGCATTGCCACATAGATTGAAACATCAACTATATTAATTTCTATCATTGTCATACAATATGCAAAAATAATGTGTTTCTATCCATTGGCAAATATGAAATAGCAGTTCATAACTCTATTACATTCCTTAAAGGCTGAAAATAAACTAAAGTACTCCTATCCATGGAGGCAACACTTGCCCCATTTATTGAGTGCTTTACATTTTATATCTTGGTATCATATACCTCAAAAAATGTTATAAGTTTATTTCATGACACCTTCAGGTGGAGACATTCGTTGCCTCCTTCTTTAGTTCTTCTAGATAGAGAGGACAATTCCTTTTCCAATGTCCTGGCTTTTGACAATGTTGGCAATTTCCTCTCTTGGTCACGCCTCCCTTGGCCTTGAGAGTTGAAGACGACTTGGGCTGCTGGCTAGCATCAGAACCTTTCTTAGCTTTGCCCTTGCCCTTGTGCTTGGACATGCCTTTCTTACTACTGATCATCATCACAGACTTAGGCTTGTCCTTCTTCATCTATGTCTTGGCTGTCCTCAACATGCCCAACAACTCTGTCAGCAACTTGTCAAAGTTGTTCATGTTGTAGTTCATCACAAACTCACTGTAGGATTCTGGCAACGATTGTAGTATCCTGTCAGTAGCCAACTCTTGGCTTAGGGGAAATCCCAGTCTTGTCAAGTTCTCCACATACCCAATCAACCTGAGCATGTGAGGACCAACTGGATCTCCTTCTGTCATGACGCACTTGAACAACGCCCTGAAGACATTATATCTCTCTTGTTGTGCTTGATCTTCATACATGTTCTTAAGATGCTGAATCATCTCAATGTCACCCATGTTTTCATGATGTCTCTGTAACTCGTGGTTCATGGAGAACAACATCAAGAACTTTGCATCAATGGCATCATCAGAATGCTTCTTATAAGCATTCCTTTCTTCCTTTGGTGTGGTAAGAGCAGGTTCCTCTGGAACTGGAGTATCCAGGACATAGAGCTTTTGCTCTTGAGTGAGAATAATTCTCAATGTCCTAAACCAGTTGTGGAAGTTAGTCCCATTCATCTTGTCCTTTTCAAGGACCTATTGCAATGAAAAGTGATTATTGTTTGTTATCATTTGTACTAAAAAAGGAGATATATGCAATTTAGTCCAAAGATCAATTTTTGACTTATTTGATTGATTTTAAAGGTTGACGATATGATTAGGACTTTAATTAATTATCGCTCCCACTATTTTTGTTCAAATTGATAGCCCTCACCATCAATTCGGAAGATTGCAGCGTACAATCTTCTAGTGGGCAAGATCCTGAAATCCTCTAAGCCATGGACCAGCTAGGGCTATCACCCACAACTTAGATCATCCAGGTAGACAACTTTTGCCAATTGAATCATATGCAACTCCTTGAAAGATGTCATATGCAACTCCTTGCCATGATCACCTCCATGCCTCAAGGTGCTAGATCCTATCTAGGTCACCTTGTTAAGTCCGACCCAAAGCCAACATGATGAATATGCACCCTGCTAGGGTAGACCCACATATTCATCCTTCACGCTTCCACGAGACAGACGGTGCACCACGCTAGGGCATGCCCAAACTTGGCCGATCAAGCTTTTCACGTGTGTCGCATGAGGAAGGCATCTGAAACGTTAATATTTAATGAGGGATTTGGTTTTATAGGTACATATACATATCCAATCATCACAATACATAGTATGTATCATATACATGCTATATCCCACAAAAACATGTGAAATGATAAAAGCGATGATTATGGTCATCCTAATGTGATTCCACGAGCCAAGAGGAATCACGATCATCTAGGTCTACATCACATGCAACCTGTCCATGATGAAGTGCTATAGCCGTCTGAGTTGATCAACTCATCACATGAATGACTTGCTCGCCTTGGCCGGTCGTCTGGGTGCTACCAGTCGATCGGTTGGCTCCTCCAATTGGTCGATTCACCTAGTCATCGTACATCTGCTCAGGTCACCACCCGCTCATCTCTCTTCTCGAGCCGATCGTCTGGATCGCCAACTGACCGGTTCTCACCTTGAACTAGTCGTCTCAATCATCGTCAGATTGTCCTCCATTTTTTGACATAATAGGAAATAAAAGGTTCTATCCTATTTACATTTAAATTGGGAAACCCCGAGTTACATTAGGGGGAGAAAAGGTAGGAAAGAAATCTTGAGTTATCTCGAGTTACATCAGGAATAGGAGATAGGGAATTGGTGCGCAGACTGAGTTGCAAGCAACCACATACAACCAAGCACACATACATAGGGTTTATTGGCCATCAACCAAAAAACTCACTTAAGAGCGATGTGTATCGAGTACATTCATATTACATATCATATATGTATATTGGGATTTGTGGATTTAGGATTGGACATGCAAAAAGCCAATTTTATTCGCATCATATGCAATAAATAAAGGAGACAAACCAAAATCGATCACATCGATAATCCTAAAGTATAGAGAAGTTGATGTGGCTCTGATACCACTGTTGGGTTTTAGGGGAGACAGAGAAGGCAGCAGAAAAAAAAATTTCTTCTCTCAAACCCATAATAAAGGAATCACATCAACGTCTATACAATAGGAAGGATGGTTTTTAGAGGCGTACCTTGTCCTGAGGCATGCTCGGCGATGTTACCTTGCAGCTTGCATGGTATTCACCTCCAGTCTTGGATGGTGTCTGTGCAACTCTTGGTCTCACTGGGACTGTCGGGATTGACATATGTCCTCTGAGCGGAAGAAGTCTCCCGCCTCTAAAGTAGTTGACACAGACCACCTGGAACTCCAATCTCCTTGTCCTATAATTAATCAGAAGGAGTCACACCCTCCTGTCGGCGTATTAGTCACCAACACCCTGACCTGCAACCAGTTGTCTTTCTGTAGTTGTCTTTCCCTTGCTATGCCTCCCTTATCGGGTAGCACTTGCTCAGGCTCTCTCGATTATCAATACCAGAGAGAACGACAACTTTGCAGAGCAATTGGTGTTCTGAGTTGTTGTTCCTGAGAATCCCCCAATACCCCTATATATATAGTAGGGTCATGGGACAAGGTTCTCTATCCCGGGCAATGCGGGATTAAAGAAGGAGTAGAAGGGTTCAATATTTTCTACAAAAACAACCAACTGTGCCACTGAACCGATCGTTTCACACCCTGAAACGATCATTTCATGCCCTGAGCTGATCGTTTGGGACCTGAGCCGATCGTATGGGGCTCTAAGTCGATCGGCTGGAGCTATGAGTTGATCGGTTCGTGGTCCTGATCCAACTAAAATTGACTTTCATATTTGTTTCTGATTAATTAAATATTAATCCTTGCCCAAATAGAATTTGCACAAGTGAAACAAATTGTATTTGCAGAATAGTCTTCTAACTTTCCAAATGATCTCAGTTAGACTAGTTGAGACGATCATTTCAACTCTTGAACTGGTCAATTCAGCCTATCTTGAGCCGATCGGTTCATCCCATGAGTCGATCGGTTCACCAACCTGAGCCGATCGGTTCATCACATGAGCCGATCGGTTGGGGCAGCAGACTATGCAAAATCAGTCAATTGCAATTTCAATCGATCTGATACTCTAATCAATCGGTTCAACACCTTGAACACTATGATATTGAGCTATCAATTGATTGAGTGTTTAATTGAACTACTAAACTCCTTTAGTAATCAATCTAAACATTGTTTGTGGATAAACTCCTCTTCCAAGTTAAATCCTATGTGTGTGACCCTACAAGTCCATTTCACGTTGGCAGTGAAAGTCCATAACACTTATGACTTCACAAGCAAAGAGCGGTTCCTAGTCGCACATCACTGATACCCAAGTGAAAAGGAAAGTTGAAGAACAACTTTCAATCCTACATTCCGTGAATGGTGTTATAGTGAATGTATAATTCCTTTGTCATTGATATCCCGAATGAACTCAAGGCATGGAACAGTCATCCTGTCAACGTTCATTCACCTTCTTTATCTCAGAGTATATTGGAGGAGATGTATGACATCAATATCACATACTTATTCACACATTAGTGTGCATGCCTATCTCAATCCTACTCATCAAGTGGCCATGGATATCAAACTCCCTCAGGAGGGACAAATCCCATATCTATCACTCACCCCTCAAAAGCCCCATGTGTCAAAGTCACCCAATCATCACCTTTATAACAACCCATGTTTCAGGACTGTCATTGAGTACTGTCATTCTCTAGACATTCAATTTGTTCTATCATTATCTCATATGACTGAACCAGAAAGAATTGGAAGCTTGCCTTTGATGCGTATCAAATCAATCTTAATGTATCCCACCAATCTTCCCATGATTGGCTCTCAGGGCATACATACCAACAGAAGAATGTTATGACTATGGAGGAGGTTTAATATCCTAAATTCAAGGGTTAGATATGTGGCATAGTAGATTATGCGTTGTTCTTGAGGAGTGGTATTTGGAAGACCTATGGTTCTTTTAATTACACTAAGGCTTACTTCGTCATGTTGATTAGTGGAAAGTTTGTTGAGGAGGTTGCCAGTCTTGAGATCTACAAATTATTTATATTTCACAGTCTATATGACTAACATTTCTAGGATGCTAGTTTTAGAAAAACCAAATGATAACACATAACCATGGAAGTGAAGGAAAAATCGTCACTTGTGTCCCAGACAATGTTGGAATAGAATTTATGGACTACTTGTGTGGACTACAAACAAAATTAGTGAGTAAGAACTTCCTGAAGTTTTTTTGATTTGGAAGAGGTGAGGAAGGTTTAGGAGCTCATAGAAGTCATTTTTTCAACAAGTCAGTGGGGAATAGGCATGTTGGAGGTGAGCTATAGGTACTTCTCTCCAACATCAGCATCGATGAAGGAGATCCCATTAATGACATTCAGTGTTGGAGCTACCGAGGTGGAACACCCATTCTAGGATGCAACCTGTTTCTTGCCACCATGAGTTGAAGATGAATTCATCTTGAGGTAGCAAAGAAAGAATCGAGTGGAAGAAGATGTAGTGAAGAGAGGGAATGAAGGTTGTTGAAGGAATGGTCTTAGGAGAGCACAAACGATGCTACAAAAGTGTACTCAATGAGTTGTGAGAAGAATAGCTGAATTAGTGACTATTTTGTTGCAAACAAGACTCCTTCTTAGTCGATAAACTTATTGTCTGAGTTACCAATGGTCGTATTTCAATAGTAACAAATGACTAGTTTGATCGAGGATTTCGAAATTTTGGCAATAGTCATATGTGTGCTCGATCGAGAATTTCTTCAGTCCATGTCCTCTTGATCTAGGGTTTTGTTCAATCGAGATGCAAACTGGAAAATTGTGACTAAGATGAGGACCCTCAACTGAGGGCCCTAGTAGAAGACTTTCGGTCAAGAGTTTTATCAATCGAGATATTTCTCAGTCTAAGTTTTTGTCGACCGAAGATGAAATTTTTTAGCAATATTATGCAATGATGATTCATTGAGCTTGACTAAGCAATTCTTGTTCATCAAATTAAATTATTTTAGGTAAATATTAATTTTGTAATACTAATAGTGTATGCAATATTAAAATATTGAGCCAAGTGATCAAAATATACATCTACAAGAGAAACAATGCTTAATTTATCCCTAATTACTCTAAATTGTTCAAAAGCAATGGGTTTTCTGAAAATGTCAGCTAATTGATTTTCAATATCAACATGATGAAAACATATGTTATTTTTAGCAATATGATCATGAATAAAATGATTTTTGACTTCAATACGTTTAGCACCACTATGCAAAATTGGATTATGAGATAAATTGATTTATCACAAAAAATTGGAGTTCAAGGTAATGAAAATCTATAATCATTTAAGACATATTTCATCCATAAGACTTCAACACAACATGAGTGAGCTGCCATATATTCTACTTTACTGGTAGATAATGAAAAAATGTTTTTAACTTACTAAACCAAAATACAAGCAATTTTCCAAGCAAGAAACAACCTCCACTAGTACTTTTATCATCTAGGTGACAACCAACATAGTCGACATCAGTATAAGCTTTAAGGTCAAATGATTTATCTCGTAGGTACCAAATGCCATAATCGACTTTACGAGCTAAATATTGTAAGACACTTTTGATAGAGACCAGATGAGAACTCATAGGAATCAATTGAATTGAGTGCATTAACCAATGACAAACATAATATCTTGTCGAGATGCAATTATGTATGATAAACTACAAATCATACCTCTATACAGGGAGTTTTCAATGGGTTCACCAGCCCCATCTTTGTCAATTTTGGAATAGGTTCCCATTGGAGTAGAGGAATGCTTGCAATTTTCCATATTAAATCATTTTGATATTTCTTTTTCATATTTTTCTTGGTTGAGGAAAATATCACTAGAGTTTGTTTAATTTGAAAACCCAAGAAGTTAACTCACCCATGAGACTCATTTGAAATTCCATTTGCATAATATCACTAAATTGTGTGCAATGTTAATCATTTGAAATACTAAAAATAATATCATCAACATATATTTGAATGATGAGAAAATCTGATTCATATTTTTGGTATACAATGTAGGGTCTGATTTTTCCATAGAAAAATTAGTTTCAAAAAGATTATTTTTGAAATGTTCATACAAATTTCTAGGGGCCTATTGTAAACCATACATTTCTTACTTTAATTAGTAAACATAATTAGAATGTATTCAATCTTCAAAATGTGGAGGTTGAGCAACCTAAACTTCTTCTTGTATTATTCCATTTAAAATGCACTTTTAACATCAATTTGAAAGAGTTTGATGTTTTTATGTGCATCTAGAGATAATAACATGAGAATTGATTCAAGTCTAGCTACAGGAGAGTAGGTTTCATCAAAGTCAATTCCTTCTTGCTGATTATACACTTGAGAAATCAATCTAGCTTTTAAGCTAACAATCCACAACTTCATTTAACTTTTAACAAAATACCCATTTAGTTCTGATAATGGTTTTATCTTTAGGTCTAGGAACCAAATCCCGTACATCATTCATAATGAATTGATTTAGTTCTTCTTGCATGGAAATGATCCAATAATCATATTTAGGAGATTCATCTACCTTTTTAGGTTCAATTATGGATATAAATACTATATTACCTACATGTCTAAAACAAGATCTAGTTTTTGCTTTATCAAAAGGATCATTGGTTATTAGATCTTGTGTATATTCTTTTGTTACTATTAGAATGGGTTGATATGATTTTTCATTTTATTTTGACTTTGTTCATTTTAAACATTATTATCTTCTTTAGGTGATATGGTTATTTCATCAATTAGTTATGGAAGATCATTTTCTATTTCATTATTTGTTTGATTTTCATGATATGTTACATGAATTGATTCTTCTACTTTCTTAGAGATAGTATTAAATATTCTATAGGCCTTACTTGACATTGAGTAATCTAAGAAGTACCCTTTTTGTGATTTTGGATCAAATTATTCTTTATCATCTTTAGTATTTAAAATTTAGCATGAAGTACCAAAGGTGTGCAAGTAATCCACTCTTGGTATCTTAGAAAATAGTATTTTGTAAGGAGTCTTTTTAAGTTGTAGATGAATTGAGATTCTATAATTGAACATAGAATGGAGTGTTAACATCTTCAACTTCAAAAAATTTAGGTGTGTTGTGTTGTAATATCATGGTTCTGGTTATTCCTTGCGAAGAAAGATTTTTCCTTTCAACTAAACTACTTCGTTGTGGAGTGCCTGGAGCTGCAAAATTGTGAGTGTACCCTTTATATGAGCAAAAATCTCCAAAATCATGGTATTTGAATTCTCCTCCATGATCACTCTTACTAGTGCAAATTTTATTTTGAAGTTGATTTCCAATCTTTGCGAAAAACTAAATATATATTTCCACGATATCATCTTTTCCAAAAAGAAATTGTACCCAAATATTCTGTTGTAGTCATCAACAATTACAAAACAATATCTCTTTTCACCTATAGATTGTGTACTCATTCGTCCAAATGAATCCAGATGTATGAGTTCAAGAGGTCTAGATGTAATTAGGATTTGTTTTTCTTTAAAAGATGTTTTCATTTGTTTTTTCGATGTGCAAGGTTCATTGTTTTCAGGATTATCAAATGAAATTTTAGGAAAACCACAAACTAGATCATGTTTAATTTACTTTTTAATAACACGAGTACTTGCATGTCCTAATCTTATATAGCATGCATTTTAGTATTATCATTTGCAATAATACATTTACCAACAATTGATGTCATGGATTTAGGCCTAAGAACATAAATATTCCCTACTCTTTTTCCTTCATATACTATAGCATTTGTGTCTTCTTCAAGAAATTTGTAGCAAGTTGTGTTGAAAAGTATATCATAACCACTGTCACATAACTGACTAACACTTATAAAATTGTGGTGCAAACCATCTACCAAAAGAACATTATTAATTATGAGATAATTTCTAATATTAGCTAGTTTCATTCGAGTGCCTTTGGCTTTGTTCCAAATGTGACTAAACCTCCATTTTTCTTTTCCAGTGAGTTGAAAGCTTTTTTTTATCTCCACTCATATGTTTGGAGAATTCACTATCAACCACCCAATCCTGTAATTTTCTAGAATATTTTTGGTATCCAAGTAGAAAGCATGTTGGTTAAATAAATTACATATGCATGGAACATATATTATCAAGATAGGAATATTTCTATAGATATCATTTGAAATACTTCAATTTAAACTTCTGACATATTTTTGGTCAAACTATTTTCAGCTACGAGATTACTCATTCGAAATGTTTTTCAATCGAACACACTTCTAGAATTTTTATTTTAACAATTTACACAACATATAAAAATGAATCTTTGTTTAAATAAAATATATATAAATGAATCTATGTTTAAATAAAAGTTATGCAAATCAATATCAAATTGGGATGAGATCAGATAGAAATGTTTTTATCAAGATAAGCATAAGTCAAATCTCAATAAGTTCTCCTTTTTGTTTTAAGTTGGAGGTTTGGAAACCTGAATCATGTCAATTACTCTTTTGTTTTGATATTCTTATGAGAAAAATGAATGAAATAAACGTTGAAAGTAAAGATATGAGTTAAAAGATATTTCATTTCTCTTTTGAACATTTTAAGAATTTATAACTTTAGTTTTAGGTACCTATATAGTCCTAGTCTTATGAAAATGCCTTTTTAGTTTGGATTATAGGTACATATCCTAGACCTCTCCTTACAACATGTTTATATGAATTATCTAGGATATTATCTAGATTTTTGTAACCTTGCATTTAATATAGAAACTTGTTTTTGTAATTCAACATTTTTTGCAAGCTTTTTAGTTATATCCAAATTTACTTGAGCAAGATTTTAAAGTAAAGTACCTCTTTCTTTTACCAAGACATCATAATCTAAATGTGTACATAAAATAGGTTGAGTTTGATAATGATTTAATTTTGCAAGCATATAAATATTTTCTTGAGAAAGGAGATAATTGATATTTTTAAGAAAAACTAATAGATCCTTGTAGTTATCAATGATTCTTTTAATGTAGTACTTCAATATTTTAGAGTATCATTTTCAAAACTAAGGTTATCTAGATTACTATGAAGTTCATCAATAACTTTAGTATGTTTTTTCTTTGGTTTCTTGCAGTAAATGTATTTTGCATGAATTTCTTTATGAATACTAACTAGTTCTTCTTTAGATAATTCAAAAACGTCTACCTCATTAGTTTCTTCTTCATATTCTATTTCCATTAGAAATTCTATCTCCCTTTTTTTCTGCTTCCACTCTCACCACTTGATTAATCCCAAGTGCCAAATTTCATTAGTTGTTTCACATGAGGATATGCGATTAAATTTACTAATAGATAAAAAACAATATTGAATACTTAGTTCCTTTAAATTGAGTGTGGCTTTTTTAATTTATCATGATTCTACATTACTAAATCATTGGATGGAAGTATATATGGACGAGCTATCATCTTCTATATTTCAAAACTAATTCCTTGAAAATGGAATTTCAACTTCCTTTTACATTAGGTGTAGTTAGACACATGGACCACCATAGGCATGTTCACGTGCGATCCTTTCAAGTTGAGGTGGTTGGGTACATCCTCCCCCATGCTTCAAGACCTTCTAGAGCTCTTTGAAGAACTACTCTGATACTATATGAAAAGATCTAGAGTGGGATGATTAGAGATTTATAAAAATAATTAAAAAAATAAAAGTGATAAGCAAGCAACCGACAAAAGATGAGACAATGGTTTGAGTGGTTCCGTTGATGACGTCAGTCCACTACCTAGTTGTTTCCAACTTGGATTTGCAACAAATAGTTTATTCAATTATCAATCAGGAGAAATTATAGAATAGTTTTTACAACTAAGCCCTCTTCTTTATTGACCATGGAAGAGTACCAACCAAACATGTTCTTTCACAGATGCAGAAGAGCATCAAATACCTCTTCTTTGATTGACTAGGAAGAGCACTGCAACACCTCTTCTTTCACAGATTAGGAAGAGCACTAGATCACCACCTATTCTTTTGATGGCCAATAGAAGAGCACCTAAAGAAGACTCCTTCTTCTCTTAATACTTGGATAGCCTCCTCTCCTAGGATTAGTCCAATTAAGTTACACAATAGCATAATGAAGATGGGATAAAAGGAATACACAAGTAAGCTCAGCAGTGTCCTTATGAATCAAGCTTATAGATCAAACCATAAAGGATATATCAAGTTTTAGTGGTGATAGGATAAACTAAGGCAAGGAATCAAAAGTGACAGTTGTGAAAGATTGCATGTGTGGTTCTATAGCTCGATTTTCTCAAGATATCATGTATTCAAGTGTGCAAGTTATGATTTTAGTGTCCAAAGACCACTACTATTTATAGGAATGGATTATAAGTGGCTTGGGAAACTTAGGGGAGTATCTACAGTGTTATAGGATAAGAAATATCCGTTATATTTGAACCAATATAGGTGGAATGGATAATTTTTATGTTAATAAAATTCGCATTCCAGAACCATTCTCTGTCAATAAATTTTTCTTTGGCATGTGCCTCGATCGAAAAGATATTTGATCGGGTGTAGTCTGAGTGCATAATTTAGTTCTAAAGGCTAAATGTTGTTCTAACTTCTTGGTCAACTAGTTTAACGGTCTATTCTTAGTCCACAAAGTCTTTGACTGGAACTGTATCAATCGACAACATTTTTGAATGAGCATGATTCAAAGCTAATAGTTCTATAATAGTTATTTTGGTGCTTTGAGTCCTCGATCGAGGAGATTCTATGTCGACATTTACTTTGATCTAGGGTGTCTTGGTTGACAACTTTCTTGACTGAGAAAAGTACCTATATTTAGGTTTGCAATTTTTCCAAAAACCTATCTAATGATTTTTCTAATGTTACCTATCTATCCTTGACACTTAGTTTTCACATATAAATAGGTTTGGGATAGGTGGGGTTGGTCCGTAGCTTGATTTTACATGAGTTCCAAATTCTTGTACATTTGTACTACGAATAAGCACATACAAACAATAAGTTAAGCATTTGAAACTCCAATCTTGATTAATCTCTCTCAAGATGTACTTTGTACCTGAAACATTAGATATCATGTTACATCCACAAAGAAGAAATGATTGTCATCATAGAAAGAGAAGATAATCCAATGTCCATTTTAGCCAACAATTATAAGGGTATGGAAGTCAAAATTCATCAACCCAATTGGTATTAGGATCTATAGAAGTAGTTGCAGTTTTAGACCAAAGCATTCCTACTTCTGTCAGAAGATCACATTTGCATGGGGAAAGGCAACCACTAGAAGACAATATGGAAACTTCAATTCCTAAGAAGTATATGAGTTTACTGAGATCTTTAGTAATACAATGTGGTTCTTGATGTCATTTGGTAGATGCAACTCCTTCATAATCATCACCAGACAGAATGATATCATCCAGATAAACAATAAGTACAATGAGTCCATGGTTAATATTTTTAGTAAAAACATAATGATCAGAAGTTGAGTGTCAAAAATGAAACTATAGAATTATCTACCTTAATTTATCAAACAATGCATGTGAGGTTTATTTTATTCCATATATCACCTTCCTCAGTCTATAGACTTTAGAACACTCCCCCTGATAGAAAAACTAGGTGGTTGCTCCATATAAACTTCCTCATGTAGGTCACCATACATGAAGGCATTTTTGACATCAACTTGATAAAGAGGACAATATTTGTTTATAATGAAAGACATAAGCACACTCACAGAGTTGAGGCGGACCACAAGTGAGGAAGTCTCAAAGTAGTACACTCCATAGGCCTAAGTGTTGCCTTTTACTACAAGTGGAGCCTTCAACCATTCAATAAAACCATTTGGTTTATATTTAATACTAAAAATCCAACGACATCCAACTGTCAAAAACTGTTTAGGACGATCAACTAGATCGCACGTCTTGTGATCTTGTAGGACAATCATTTCAGTTTCTATAGCTTGATGCCAGGTAGGATGCTGAAGATCTTGTGTAGCATTGTTTTGCATAGAAATAGCAGAAGGAGCATTAGTAAAACATGCAAAGCAAGCACAAGATTAGTGTAAGAGACAAAATTACTAATTGGGTGTTGAGTATCAGTTTGAACACTTTTACTTGGACTAATAGGAAGATGTAGGTCAGAGAATACATGTAGAGTGTTCTGACCTACTAAAGAAGGAGGAATTGGTTGTTGAGGATCCAAAGGGAGAACTGTAAATGTGGGTCTTCTTATGGACACCTCTTTGGTTTCATAAGTTTGATCATGTTCTAACTTAGGTAAAGGAGTAGAATCCACAAGACCCATCGTTAGAGTAGTACGATACATTTTCTATAAACACAACATCATCACTCACAAACCATTATTGATTGACATGATTAAAACACTGATATTCATTCTATGTTTAGGAATATCCCAGAAAGATACACTTAATGGAGAGGGGGTCTAGTTTAGATATCCCACGTCATAGATTCTTAAAGAAATAGGTGCTACCATATATGCACGATAGAACAGAGAACAAAGGCGCATTAAGATTATAAGGGAGATAGAGACCTAGTTATGTAACATAAAAGAAGGCATATAGTTGATTATGTAGAATGCTATAGAAATGTCTTCAGACCATAAACATTTAGGAACATGATAGTGAAGAAGAATTATGTCTTCTAGTTCAAGTAGATGACAATTCTTCCTTTATTCCACACCATTTTGTTGTGGTGTGTAAGATTAGGAAGTCTGATGAATGGTACCTCCAAAACTAAAATGAATATCAACAATTTTTTTCATAGATTCTAAAGTATTACTGGTTCTCAAGATTTTAGGAATAGTCTTTGATTGGGTTTGAATCTCTGTAAAAAATGTGGTGATAGTTTGCAAAATAGTACTATCCTTTATTAGCACCGACCAAGTTACCCTGGAATAGTCATCAATAAAGGTCATAAAACGGCAATATCCAGAGAAGCTAGGAATATAACATGGACCTCAAATATCAGAATGAACAATGTAAAACATATTTTAAGAACCAATTTCTTACTTCTTATGATAAACAACCTGAGTTTTCTTGCCAAACTAGCATGATTTACTCAAAAAATGTTATTTGTAATATTTGGAAATAAACAACAAGGTTTAAAAGAAGAAGGATGCCCCAAGTGATACTGTCATTGTGGACTAGTTAGGGAAGCTGATAGCAAAGAGACATCATATTTTGGAACATCTAAGTAGTACAGTCCATATGGTCCCTCGTGCCCCAAACTAATCCTCCTACTTGTATGGAGATCTTGAAACACACAACCTTAGAATCAAAAGTGATTGAGCACTGAAGGATGTTAATAGTTTTATTAACAGATAGCAGATTAAGAGAAATCTTGAAACATATAAGATAGGTTTTAAAGGAAGATTTTGGGATAGATATATAGATCTAACACCAATTATATAAGACTTAGTCTCATCCACGTGGGACATATGTAGTTTTAAGTTAGGCGTTGAAAAGTTTAGAACATCCAAAAATATGAGTTGATACATCAGAGTCAATAACATATTTATGTATACAGTAAGTAGTGGGGGATGAAAGTTAGATAGAGGAACTTCCTTCTATAGTAGATGATGGCAAGAATAGTTGAACCTAGAGAAGTTTGTCAAACTCCACATGAAATCACTAAACTATTGGATGATCACAACATGAGGTTGTAGCAGGGGAGTCATCACAAACATCAAATAAGGCCTGAATTTCCCAAGAAGGTCCACCATGTTTTTCACAACAACGGTTGTCATTGTGGTTTGTGTGCCCACATAAATTTTATAAGCATTTGGTAGAGGAAGTTGAGGATGACCTTGTCCATGGCTAGGAGGAAGATCTTGTCCAAGACCACGTCCACCAAAGTTGCGACCGCAACCATATCCACGTCATGTACCAAAATTAGAGGAGCGGGCCACAATGATGGAGTGATCATATGTAGTAGGTATGCAATACATAGAAGGAAAGCATTGAACATTCTTGAGAACATCCATTAGTGTAGGTAAGGAACATTCAATAAGATTTGGCCAACCATACTAGAGAAAGAATGAGGTAGACCAGCCAAAAATTGAACAATTTGAAGTTCATTGTGTTGCCATTGAAATTATTTGATATCAATAGATAGTGGATGATATGCTTCAAACTCCACCCAAAGAGATAAAAATTGTTGTAATAGACTTATACAAAGTCATTAGTGGAATACTCCTTTTTCATTGAGTTTTTAAAGATCTTGAGACCTTCTTCGGGTTTTGTTGGTGTGACTACACATGGGAAAGTTGATCCCACATGGATTCGGCATTCGGTAGGGGAAGGAGAGATTAATTGATATTTGGTTCAACATTGTTCACCGTCCATGTCATGACACGAGAATCATCTTTGGCCCATTGGTGATAGGACTATTTGGTTTTGTCATCTGCCTAATCATTTGGAGGAACCCTAGCAACAAAAGAGATATGATGGTAATGTCATTGGGCTTTGACATTGAGTTTGAATGATGTCTCTCAAATGTGGTAATTTGATCCATTAAGTTTCATGGTCATAACTCACAAGGTTCATGAAGGATTAGTAGTCATCATGGAAGGTAGAAGGATGAAGTACTATTGGTAGAAAAAGGTTTATCTAAATGACTAGATTTGAGAAACTAGTAGTGGAGTATCAACAACATAATAGGAGCAACATAGATCATCAACATAAAAGTAGATCATAGGCAGGCCACAAAGGGGTAGAGAAAGAAGCATCCAAATCCAAAGAGATCCAAGGAGCCCACATAGGGAAAGTAGATAGCAACAACAGATCTGAGAAGCCCACATAGGAATAGTAGGGATAAAAAAAGATCTATGTCATCATGGTAAGAGATTAAGTCCACCTTGTGATATAGGCAGGACAAAAGGTGATATCTTTAGGGTTTCAACTAGCTATTATGGGATGAACAATAAGATGAAATGTGGGGATGAAGGTTGGTGGGTTACATGTCAATGGGGTGGAGGTCGATGAGTCGGAATGAGGTTGAAGGTTGATGAAGGATGAATGTTGATGGGGTGGAGGTCGATCGATTATAGGTTGATGGCATGGAGGTCGATGGGGTGAAGGTTGATTGGGTTATTGGAAGGTGAAGGGTTGATGCTATGTCTATGGGTTGATGGGTCAATGGGTGGAAGGTCAACGGGTGGAAGATGAAGGGTTGGCCAAATGGCAAAAGATGAAGGGTTTTTTGACGGCTAAAAGATGAAGGGTTGATCGATCAATGGGTAATGGATTTTGATGGGTGGAAGATGAAGGGTTGGTCAATGGGCCAAAGATGAAGGGTTGATTGGGCGATGAGTGGTGGAGGTCGATCAGAAGTAGGTGGTAATGAAGGTTTTAGAGGGAAAGGGTGACTAGGTGGTGGGGATGGCAGAGGTGGCGAAAATGGTGTAGGTAGACGGGGTTGATGGTTTGGGATTGTTGGGATGGATTAGGGAGGACCGTACATATGATACCATATAAAATGGAAAACCTCTATTTGATATATCTAAAATAGGTACAATGCACTCTCTTATATTGGACAAGAGATTAAGGAAAAATTAGAACTAGACAATATGAGATAAAAGAAAAGCTAAAGGCAATACAAGTATTAAGCACATAAAAAAACACACAACACAAGGTAATTAAACATACAACACATGATAATGAATAAAACATATATAATAATAGTCCCCAAGGTTTCATCCTCTAGACCCGAACGCTTACAAGCTTGTTGTGTGGATTAGGATGCCCCTTGTTCCTGTCCTTCAGTAACATAAGAAAATCATGGCGAACATTTCATATTTGGTAGGGTAGAAGATCAAGATATATGGTACCACATCTATTAGAAATCATGACAAGTTTAAAAGAATTATGGTTGAGTTGGCCTCTTCCAAGACACTTATTCCTTCTATTCTTCTGAGCAACGAGCAATATCACATTCTAGTACAAAAATATGTTGGCAATCTGCATGAAGTGCGGAAAGGGATGGGAATGTGGATGTATAGTGTACTTACATCCTCTCCTTTACCTGGATGCATCGAATTTTCATGTTGTCCACATGGTAATACTATCACCTTACCCAACAATGAACCACACCAAGAAATCAGAGTGATGTCTGGTGACTAAGTTGTATGGGAAGTACCAAAGTTCTAATAGAAGCCAACCACCCCCAAAACCCTCCTCTAATAGTCAACTATATCATGTTGCTTCGACTAACAAACCCAGGGACCAATCGACTAGGGAAAATGACTAGAAGACCATCCAATATCGTCATTATAATTAAAAGGGAAAATGTCGATCATCTAAGAAAACATGATGACCAATACTAGTGAGGAATTATACTAGGCTCAACCTAGAAACCAAAACATTTTGATTATTTTAGTGGATTATGAGATGAATGAGGAACTAGTATCAATAACAACCTTCCAGTTTGGTAGTTCTCACAATACGAGGGGCCCTGATCTTTATTTCCCTTCCTTTAAGGAAGTAAGGGATGGAGGACTTATAATAAAGAAAAAAAAAGATAATGTAATAGATTGTACATGTTTATTGAGTAGAGAAATAAAAAATGGAAAACTTTTTTAATTTCTTGGTAGTGCCAATAACACTTGTAAAGCCCCAAGGATTTTGAACTTCCACAAATAGGAATAGGAGATGGAGGATAACCCCCCATCAGAAGAGGACCTGACTGTGGGGTTTTTGTGTAACCATCCACTAAGTTCACCCCCTTTATCCTTTACACATGGTTTTCCTAGGAAAATCTTAGTACTAGTTTTCAATAAATACCCCTCACATTATGAAGACTTCTTTTTGCAACAAGATTGGCACTTCTAAAATTGATGGTTTGGGTTTTTACACATGGGTACACATTCTTCATAATAGGGTTAAAAAAGATAGATTCAAGCATATATAATACTATGTAAGAGAAGATGAAGAATTGGGACTCATGCCAGCTCTCACTGGTAGGATGAATCACCTTCATTAAGTCCACTATCCAAGCAATCCTTTCATAAGCCATTCAGACTATCCAAAGTTCTCCATGTATATCTAAAAATATTAACAAAAATGTTAAGAACTTCATATGATGTGGAAGTCATGAAAATACAAAGTTATCCCTGATCAATTGAAGTAGGATCACTTCATTTAGGGAAGCTATCAGGTCTGAGATCAAAGATGCTTGGGATCTAAACCAAGATCCAATATTGCTCAAATTTTTTTATTATTTCTTGAATAAACCTACCCTTGATTAAATTAGAATTGTTAAAGAGAAGTATAAGTGTGAGGGTCATCTGAGTAACAATCCTTACTCACATGTGTGGTCCTTCATCAAGAAGAACATGCATTATATTACAGTTGAACGCCCTAAATTCATACAGTCTGGGACTTCTACAATACACTATGGGACTTATATAAAGGTATGGCATGATAATTGAATGTCAAAAATGGAACTATCTTAAAAGATTTTGACTCTCCGTTTCAAGCTTCATTTGATATGCATGCCCTCACTATTGACTACATGGTTTTTATTAATGGGAAATGGATTTATGGCTTCATAGAAGAGTATTTTCCTTAAGAATCTTGGGATCAAATCTATTATATGTCTATTCAACACCCTCTTGATAGTATGAACATTTGGGTCTGACCCAATGAGCAAAATGAAGAGTTCACAACAAGATTATCTTATGACTAGCTATGCATCACATAGGAAGTACACATTGAAGCTAATTCAGGTCATATGTAGAAGCTTAAAGTCAATAAGAGGATATGTATATGTTCATGGCTCCCTCTACACAAAGCCATCCTCAACAACATTAAAAAGAAATAGGACACATTCAAATGGCTATTACTTGGAGAATCTTGTTGCCAAGATAAAATTTCTTCACCCTTGATAAAGACCAGTGCATCTCGGTGATCATGATTCCCTCATGAAAATACATTGCATTATGCATGGTACTTTTTGCAAGGTCGCACATTTGGCAAGCTTGTAGCAATCTTTTACTCACTAGGAAGTCACTACATATAAACTCTAGGGTTTGTTTCATTAAAAAATGCACTGACACCACTATCAAGATCCCTCTACAAGTTGTTCTGGTCCTAATTCAAAAAAATGTTCACGTGCTTCAGACTTGGAACTCATATTTCTATGTTGTAATTTTTGCAACATTCAATCAACATATCAAGCACTCCAGTCTGGGTATTCATGTTGTTAACACTACTAAGCATTGTATTACTAACCTTGGTCTCCACCTTGTATCTCATCTAGCCCTTAAAGCTAAGACCTTGGAAATCTTCCAACATAATTCCATTCACAAAACCAAGTGATTACATAGCCTCACGATCCTATTTGATGCACATAGAGAAATTGGCATTCTATCATGTGACTCTCCTTTGTCAGCTATGCTTCAACCACTATGAAGAGATTTTTGTGGTACCTTCAAGGGATCACATTTTGTGGTCCTTCACCATATCTTGTGCGGGATGAACTTAGTTTCATATGCCATTTTAAAACACTCCTTTATTTCTTTCTTCCAATTTCATTTCAACTTTGGAAAACCACCTTGGCCCAATCTAGATGTTAACTTGAATTTCAATTGGTTTTTTCTTGTATTAGAGAACATGATGGATAACAAATAAGCTTTAGGTTCTCTGGTAAAAAAAGAGGACATTCAAAACCCAAATGATGAAGATAAAATACCCTATGAGATTTTACTTGTATAATGGGTATGTGCAATAAATTAATGAACAAGACACACTTTTAGTTGGATATGAAATGTTTCATACCTATAACTTCTAATATTTGATACAACCTCATATATCATGAAAGGGTGTTTGGGACATAATTCAAAGTTTCCAAAAAATAAATTCCTACCGACCTTAGAGATAGTTATAGCTTGTCATATTTTTGGATTATTAATAGAAACACAATACTGACAAATAGATTCCTTCCTCTTAAGAAAATAATTACACCAAAATATGAGTTTGTCAAGGCATTTTGCCTCATTTTAACTATAATATATAAAGTTCATGGGGAAACAATTATAATATCCGTCTACAAAATTTCTTATTCTAGCATGGACGGAATATAGACCCCCGCTATGTTGGACGGAATATTCAAGAGAGATATGCAAGCACACATAGATTCAATTAATAAAATCAATGGAAACTAGACTATTGTCTATTTTAAAAAAAAATTGAGAACGAGTGCCTATGACGTACAAATTGGATTAAAATTTTGTTTTATCTTCCCTATATTTAAAAGGAGGCCACATGCTAAATTTTGGATCTCATATAACATTTTATCCTCATTTGGAAAAAATCAAAAGGAGATTCACTCTAAATCAATAGATGTATCTTCTATGTTTTGTATATGATCCATGCAAATGGTTATGGAAGTTTGGTCTTCACCACTTACTCTCTTATGTTGTAGAAAGGCTTTTCTTAGACATCAGCGATGTAAGTTCCTTTCCCTATTCGAAACACAAAATTAGGGATATTTATACTAAAATAGACCAAAAAGACCATCTTAGCATATTTTCCGATAACATGTTCTTGAGGTTCAAATTTGACACAATCTCAAAATCTACCTTCATCATGAAGGATTAAAAATGTATCCAATTTTTTAGAGTTTGTACTTCTTCTTTTGTTCATATTTTAATAGTAGTAGGATGATATTTAATAAATATTTGGATGAAAATATCAAGTATAAAAAATTTATAAGTAAACATATGAGACAAGGTACAATGTTTGATCAATTACTAACTTTATGTCCCCACTCTCCACAAGAAACAGAAAGTAGAATATTATACCTCAACTACATGGAAGTTGGAGAGAGTTAAGAAAAAATTGAGACATCTGGATAACCTTTGTATGTTTCCAAATAACATGTTCCTCTTTCAATTTTCAAGTTGTAAAACAATATATAGAAATATCACCCTTGTTCTTTAGGGTGTTTTGTGCTTTTCTTGGAGATCGTTTACTAGGTGATAAATGCCTTCATCTCCTATATTGAACTTTACATGTTTGAGTGGAGGGAGATGATTATTCTAGTACATTGGTGGAGGGTGGGACCTTCTTTGAGCATTCAGCCAACCTTGATTTGATACTAATCATCAACATGATGAGTGGGTGGTCTCCAAAGTTTTCACTGCTTACTCATGTTATTTGATGGTCGATTTTTTGGTTTTCTTTTCCTATTTGCATAAGTTTGGGTTACCTTTTCTGAAATATCAACCATACCCTTTTTTCATATTGATTTATGATATGATTGCTCTATGCAATCACTTATGGAAGGTTTTCGATGGTTGTGTTATGTGGTATCTTCTATAAATGTTCAACAAAAAATTGTGGATGGATTTCATTGAAAAGTTTCATTGTAAAGCATGAAAGAGAAAAATATGGGTAGAAGAGATTCACCTTTGTTCAATCTATTGTCCACACTTTTAATTTTCTGAGATCACATAGGGGTTGGGTTTTTTCTTTTCAGAGTAGGCATCGGAAACAAAAAATTTACTTGACCATAAACCCATAACTAGTAGATCACATCAATATCTATGTAACAGAAAAGATGGTTTTAGCGAGTTATACCTGGTCCCGAGGCTTGCTCAGTGATTATAACTCACAACAAGTGTTATCTTCAACCACATGTGTTCAATAGCATTTGTGCAGCTCCTGGTCTTGTCCCAGACTATGGTTGACTATCGTCCTCCTGAGTGAAAGAAGTCTCCCACCTCTACAGATAGTGCACTCGGACTACAGGGAACTATAGTCGTCCTGAAGAACATACTAGTAGGAGTTTTCCCTTTCTGTTGGCGTACTAGTCTCCAACGCACTCTCCTACAACCATTTGCTATTTTGTAGCTGTCTTTCCCTCGTTGTTCCTCCCTGGACGGGTAGAACTTCCTTGGGCTCTCTTGGTTACCACAACCAGAGAGGACAACAACTTTGGGAGCAACTAATGTTCTGATTTGTGTCTCTGGAAAAGCCCCCTGTACTTCTCTATTTATAGTAGAGGGCAGGGTCAGGGTTACCAGTCTGTGTTGGAGTAGAAAGGTCCTGAATTTCCATGAACAATTTGCACTACGGCAGGCAAACCATTCGTTTCATAACTGAAACAGTCATTTGGCAAGGTGAGATGATCAGTTCACTAGTGAAATGACCGATTGGGAGTGTGAACCGATCGGTTCACCTAGTGAACCAGTCGTTTCACTTCCCATACCTGCCTACAATTGACTTTCCTTATTCGTTTCTAATTAACGCGAAGATTAATTCTTGTCCCAATTGAATTGAACAAGTGAAATGAAAAAATTTCTCACAAACCGGAACAAAGCCAACACTACTTGTTTGGTCCAGTTGAACCGGTTGTCTCACTGACCATGCACCGATCAGTTCCCCCAGTGAACCGGTCAGTTGGTTGTCCATATTGCGTAGAACATAGTCAATTTAGTTCTCAATCAATCTAACACTCTAATCATTCGGTTCAACACTTGAACTTGATGATTCTGAGTCAAGTCTATTGATTGAATGTTTGATTGAGCACCGAAACACTTTAGTAATCAATCCAAACATCATTCATTGATAAACTCCTCTTCCAAGTTAACCCTTTATGTGTGAACCTATAGGTCCCATTTCACGTTGGCAGTGAATGTCCATAACTAGTCGCACATCAGTCCTACCCAAGTGAAAAGGAAAGTTGGAGAACAACTTTTAATCCTACAATCTGTGATTGGTGTTTCAGTGAATGTATAATTTGTTTGTCTCTGATATTCTGAATGAACTCAAGGCATGGAGTTGTCATCCTTTCAATGTTTGTTCATGTTTCTTGAACTAGAGTAGATTGTCTGAGATATTTGTTACATCAATATAATATATTGATTCACATGTGCATGTTCATGCCTCTCTCAGTCTCACTTATAAAGTGGCATGGACATCATACTCCCTTAGGAGGGACAAATCACATATCTATCACTCAAGGTCTATCTCATGCATCAAAGCCACCCAATCATCACCGTTATAACAACCCATGTTTTAGGATTGTGTTTGATGATGTCAAAGTGTACCCAATCACATTTGAGGAGTACAGTGACTTCAGGTCTAAGAATCATAATCACCACCATCACTATGAGAGATGGTTCTAACTACCATGTCATGGTTCCATGTGTCACTCTCATGGTGGGTTTGTCTAATACACTATTATCTAACATGTATCTATGTGCTTGGTTTGATATCATATATCATGACTAATGACACGCTATCATCAACCAATACACACTCTAGTCTTGATGCATCGTTGTTGTTTATCAACCTTCCACAATGACATCTGACTAGGGACATAACTAGAATGTAAATACTCTTAAAATCCATATGATCTCATTGTTCAGGTCCTCAACCTAAAGGCATACGTCACTGAGTATTGTCATTCTTTAGACATTCATTCTGCTCCATCATTTATCTCATAATCAATTGAGCTAGAATAAATTGAAAGCTTGCCTTCGATATTTAGCAAATCAATCATGACGTATGCCAATCCAATCATCATATGATTGGCTCTCAGGGAATACATACCAACATACTCCCACTTGCACTTCGAGACAATCACCTTCAAATCATATTCATAGTGTTCTCTAAACATGTCCCACATGTTTCTATTGTGCTGGTGTGAGTTAGCAATATTTTTCTTTAGTCAGTATATTGCATGTCTCACATCTCCTCACTGTACGACATTTCATATGAGATGGAGTTGTTGTAATATTCTATATGATATTCCTTACCTAACCATTAGCTCCATAGTTTGACATAGTATTTTTACTTTGTCATCAATGGTTGGAATATCTTTAAGTTTATTTGTATGAACTTCTAGACCCATATAGTATCCTCTTCTATTCATAACACAATGATACTCAACATTCCCTTTTAGAATTAAATGGCTTTTAATTTTACACAGAACATTTCCATTTAACAACTCTTGTTCACTTTATAATTGAATATAACTTATATTTTGCATTTTGCGATGATTTTTCTGTCATTTTGGAAGCTTGCATCAGTGTAACTAATTTACACTCAACTCCTCCTTTCATTACCATTAGAACAAATCCTTTAATACTTCACATATACTTAAATGAGTTCTTTATGGTATTCTAGTGACTCTCACTTGAAGTAGATAGACATCCATTCGTCATGTCGATTACATAAGTGATAACTAGATGAGCATATCATATTGTCATGTCCAATACATACAAGATGATCAATGCATATATGTATATTCTTGTCATGTCTGATACATAAAAGATAATGGGATGATTATATTCATGATAGATCCAATCATGAATGCACAAGGAATCTATCTATGTGTTCCTATTCTTCTTAAGAATTTGGGACACTAGGCATCTGAGAGACTAACTCCATGTAATATGGAGAAGTTTTCTCCCACATAATTTTTGCATACTGAACCCTTCAACATAGACTGCCAATGTATGCTCTCTCTTTATCAGGTCAAGAGTCTTTCAAGAACTATCTTTGTAGGTCTCTATTCCTATCATAGAGGAAATTTCTCTTTATTCCATTAAAGAATATATTTCCACACTAGTTAATTTTTAATCCTCATCATCATGTGGAATATGAATATGCTCCCATTAACTTTTTTGTAATCACATATCCTTTCTTTATTTTGATAATCAGTCAAACCTTTTGACTATATAGTCAAAGTAAAGACTCTAGTTCTGAAGTGCTTGTATTTTATCACTCATATTGATTAATCTCTTATAAGTTATACATTTGCATTAATGGAATTATAACATCCTTCAGGGTTGTGTCACATACACAACCTCATGTTATTCATTCTAGGAATGTAGTTTTAATGTCCATATGCCAAATTTTATAGTCTTTAAGTTCCAATAGCAAGCATGATCCTTTATGTCCTATAGCTACTACAATTGGTTAAATAAAATCATCAGGTTTAACACCTTGAAATCACTTGAATTTATCTCAACCAACATCTCTTCAAATGTCATCCATGTCAGTCCTAACCCTTAGAACCCAATTGCACTTAAGGGTTTTAACCCTTAAAGTGCTACCATTAAGGTCATACCTTATATGGTTCACATCAAAGTCATTTTGGATCTAATGGCTTCAAGCCATAACTCAAAATCGGGTTCCTCAACATCATCTAGATGGATTATTGGCTCATCATCATATGACCAATTAATCACCTTTGAGTTTGTAAGGATATCATTATCCATCAAGCTCAAGATGTTTTCTACTAGATATATGATGTGTATCTGTTACATAAGGAATTTGAGATTCCACAACATTTGTGATTCTTAATCTCCTTTTTGTACATTTATTTAGTGTAAAGAATGCTCTTTAGAAGAATTCTAAAAGATTAGTTATTTGTTTGATGATCATGCTATTACTATTTAGAGTATGATTCCTTCTTTGATTTAGACATCATTATGCCTTAATCATGAGTTCTCTATGATACACTATCATAATTACTCACAAGGTCCTAAACATTTGGTTTAGGTATCTCATTCATTGATCATTTCAAAGAATTAATACCTCTACCAAGTTTGTTCTTCATTTATGATATTCTTGAACATTTCAAGATATTCATATTGGAATTTCATTGAATACCATATCTGAAGTATTAGTATTTATTCCAATATGTATGTATATACATCAATATGTATTATACCTAATAGAATAGTCATTCTCCCACTACATCTAGTGAAGATTGACTTGTTATCATGCCCAATAAACAAGACATTCATATCTCTTAAAGGATCATTAACAAAGAGAGTCTAGTTTATCCATCAACATAGAAACTAGAGATGAATTTCTCATTCATTTGTTTAGATGATAATGTAGATTTATTGTTTGAGTCATCAATAACTTTTAGGTATTATTATTTTATCTCATGCATACCAAGTACCACAAGATAAATAAGGAACTGCCATAAAAAATCATATATTTGAAATTGAAACATGTATTTTATTAATAGACATCCTTGTCATTATAAGATGTAGAAATAAAAATATTTATTGGAAAAACAAAATAGCAGTTCATAACTCTATTACATACCTTTTGGGTTGAAATAAACTAAAAGGTATTTCTATCTATGGCATCAACACTTGTTCCAATGTTGATGAGTGTTCCTTCTTGGTCCTTTCATAAAGTCCATCACTTCTTTTTAGATCCTACACATCATATATGTCAGATCTACATCTTGGTATCATATACCTAAGATAACGAAGCATTTTAAGTTTATTTCATGATACCTGAGGTGGAGACTTCCATCCCCTCCTTCTTCTTCTTTAGTTCATCTATGTAGAGAGGGGAATTTCTCTTTGAATGTCCTTGATCATGAAAATGGTGACATTTTCCTCCGTTGTTCACCCCTCCCTTAGCTTTGAGAGTTGAAGATGACTTGGGCTGCGAGATAGCATCAGAACCTTTCTTTTCTTTTCCCTTTCCCTTGCCTTTAGACTTTCCATTCTTTCTACTAATCATCATCACATATTTGGTTTTGACTTTCTTCATTTGTGCCTCAGCTATTCTCAACATGCCCAACAACTATGTAAGTGACCTGTCAAAGTTGTTCATGTTGTAGTTCATCACAAACTGACTGTAGGATTCTGGCAAGGATTACAGTATCATATCAGTAGCCAACTCTGGGCTTAGAGGGAATATCATTCGAGTTAGGTTCTCCACATACCCAATCATCTTGAGTGTGTGATGGCCTATTGGATCTCCTTCTGTCATGACACACTTGAATAATGCCTTGGAGACATCATATCTCTCTTGTCGTGCTTGGTCTTGATACATGTTCTTGAGATGTTGAACCATCTCAATGGAGTACAGGTTCTCATGTTGTCTCTTCAACTCATAGTTCATTGAGAACAACATCAAGCACTACACATCATTGGCATCCTCAGTATGCTTCTTGTAAGCAACCCTTTTAACATTTGGTGTGTTGGGAGCAGGTTCTTCTGGCTGTAGAGTATCTAGGACATAGAGCTTTTTCTCTTGACTGAGAACAATTCTCAACATCCTAAACCAGTTGTAGAAGTTCTTCCCAATTAGCTTGTCCTTCTCAAGGACCGATCACATCGAAAATTGATTGTTGTTGGTAGCCATTTATTCTACAAAAAGACAATTTTCAATTTTAGTCCAAAACACTTTTGGTTTGATTTGATTTGAAAATTGACGATATTAATTAGGTCTTTAATTAATTATCACCCCCACTATTTTGATCAAACTGATAGCCCTTGTGACATCCCGCTATCACACAGACAATGAAATGCCACGCGAAAATGTGCGGAGCCATCATAAACATTGTATTACCAAAAATACGGGTTAATTAAAACTGATTGCGGAAAGCATATAAGAAAGGAACTATTACAACTGGATCCACATCCTACAAAGAGACGTGTTATATAATTCTACATAAACTTGATATGTGTCCACAACTCATAGGATCCAGTTGTCATATAGGCACAAAGTGTTCACCATCTGTTTATATACATAATAGGCCATATCAGGCCAACAACAGGATAAACAAGTTAAATCAACTATACATAGTGAAACATCATCAAAACACCTCCAAGGACCTGAGAGTACATGGATGACTTCTAGTACTCTACTACAAAAACTACCAAAACAACAACATATCCATATCTTGCCTCCTACTATTCTTCTTGCTGCTCGGCCGCAACCTCACGACCACCACCACATCTAGCACAATCACCAAAAAAGGTTTAAAACCAGTGGGGTGAGACAAAGTCCCAATGAGAAACATAGCTCCCCACCAAACTATAAAACTTCAGGAGAGCTAGAACATATTAAATACATAACTGATATAAGCAGCTCATATATGTAGCATACTGAACAAAACTAACTTTATTAACAAACTTACCAAGATATTCGGGAGGCATATAACCACATATTCTTTATGGAACATGATTGACAAGATAAGTTATATAAGAATTTATCATAAGATATGAGGAACTCATAATTAACTGCAAGATATAACTAGGGAAACTATACAAGCAAGGCCTCAATAAATGTTTCGTGTTTTGCCCTAAGCAATATATACTATACGGTTGGATTACGATTTATTATGCCCTGCGGAAGTGAGTTGTACTGCTAAAACCCATCCTTTGGCTGTGAAGCCCAAAACTGGTGTCATACAAGGTCAATTGAAGAGTTGGACTCCATGACCTGACCTCCTCGTGGTTAGTGCATGATATCCAAAGCAAGACCACAGTCTCTTGCTTAAGTGGCCTCAGCTACAGGGTCAGCTTCGCATACTGCCCTTTTCTCTAGCCTGCCTTGATACAGGTCTCGATGCTAGCATACCTTGAGCCAGAGGCCTATTCACCGTGCTCCTGAGCCATGAACTCATTCATGCTCTATCACACTAAGCCATGGGCCTATTCACCATGCTCCAACCATACTGAGTCTACAACCGAAGTTGTACTCTAATCCTCCTAATTTCGGCTAGGAGAAACCCTGCATATTCAACAATATGCGCTCCAGGTAATCCCGCAGGATAAACCTGTTTGACCATCACCAACTACAGACGATTATGGATCTATGGCCAGGGCAAACTACATGAGATGTTCATCTGTAATTAATTAGTATATTTTAAGTGAATTGTTGAGGAAACCAAGTTATAAAACATAAACAACATTGTGTTACACCATTATTGTCATTATCATATTTCCATGGGATCTCAATCCCTCATCACATAATGCCACTACCCTTTAAGGCTTCATCATCGTACATCATCATGGGATATCAATCCCTTATCTCATCATCAAAGGATAACACCTCAATCATGCACTCAGCCTTTAGCAGGTCACCAGACCTTTCTTATCATACTGGTGGTGCATGTTATCTCACCAATAAGGAACATCATTATTTAGTGTTATACAAAACACATATGCCTCATAGCTCTTACCTGGCTATGAATTCATTTAATAACAACTGCATGGTTAGAATGCATATCTGAAGGGATAACTTGATCAGCAAATACAAATCTTTAGAGAACATATTATGAATATCTTATCATTAAGATTTAAGGTGCATAGGATTGGAACAACATCCATTATTATAAACACATGAAGCATAAAGTTGTAGATGGTATGTCAAACAACTTATATTATTGTTACCAAACCGTGGGCATCCACCATGCCATATATCTCATAACATCACGAACACAACCATGATCTTTTCATCTTACCAACCTTAGGTAGCCACCACGTTACTGGGTACAACCCAACTATCATATCTCATCATCAGAACCAAAGATATGGGCTTAAGACAACAAGTTCACCAACTTAGGGTTATTGGGTTAGGCGCATCCCTCACCAAAGGTGTCGCCTACCCTCACCGAAGGTATCAACTACCCTCACTATAGGGATATCGGGTAGAGCACCATCCCTCACCCAAACGATATCGGTCACCACCAAAACCCTTGGCACCAAGCCACATATGGGGAAACTAGCATATCGTGCAACCATGCACAAGAGGGTATCGGGCAGCCATGTACAAGAGTGTATTGGGCAGCACTATCATCATATCTGCCAAGAACCTATATTGCCCGCTAGGGTTAGGGTTAGGGTTCTCCATGTCAGGCAACCACCAAAACCATATCGCTCAAGGCACACCACTGCCATCCATCAAGTGACATCATGGGAAACCCACCATGGTGCCCAAGGAGCTCCCATAGCGCCCAAGGTAGCCCTATCGTCCAAGCTAGGGTTTGGGACTCTCTATCGGTCAAGGCACCATATCGCCCATCAGGGTTACACCAACCAAGACTCCATATCGGGCAGAACCACATCGGTCAAGGACATATCGCCCATCTACATCTAGGGTAAAGGTCCATATCGGTCAAGAGGTCAACAAGGTGTTCACCTAGCATATTGCCCCAGTGCAACCTTAGAAGAGGGATGTCGGGCAGAACACAACTTAGGGTATCGTGTAAGGGTTCAAAGGCCATGACAGGTTGGTCATCTTCAACCTTAAGACTGCCACCAAGAAGCCCTAAAAGATCAAGAGAGTTGGCTCACCTCTCAACAGCTAAGTGAGAGGGGTTTTGCACAACTTCCATCACCTATCGGGCAACAAGGAGGTCCATCACCATATTGGCCATCCAACCCAAAACTCCACTCATCATTGGATTAGGAGACCCTAGGCTCACCTCTCAACAACTAAGTGAGAGAGGGGCTTTTCCCAAAGAACTCCACATTCAATGGTTCAGCCAACCCAAGGCAACAATCTCAACAAGGTCTAGGGTACATCTAAGGCAACCTTATAACTATTAAAGCAAGAAACATAGCTAGAAGATGACATGGCCGAAACATATAGCAAAGCAACATGATAAAGTAGTAGTATAGTAGGGTTAGGAGTTATGTAACCCACCTTAAGCTCTAAAGCTCCAAGATCCTAGCACCAAGATCCAAGCTCCAAGGCACCACCTTCAGCCAACACAAAGAAGAACAACTTGTAACCATCATGTCCGAAGAGAAGGGAGAAGACGAAGAAGAAGAAGGTGCCAAGGAAAGGGAGGGATACTTACCACAAGAGAATGAAAGGGACAAGCTAGCAAGGTGTGTCACCCAAGACACTAGTTGTATCGGCCACCACTTGCTCCTTTCTTCTCCTAGCTCGACCACCAAAAGAAGGGAAGCAACTAGAGAAGCCAAAGAGGCCTAGCAAGCAAGGGGGGTCATTTATATACTAAGGGGTAAATGGGAAGAGCAAGGTAAGGTGGTACCCGCCCCTAACACACTTTTCCAAGGGTTGTGCCACATGATAGCACCCCAAAAACACATGCACATGAGCTGCCACCCACTAGCAAAGCAACCACCACTTGTCCAAATAAGGTGACACAAATGAGGCTAGGTGAAGGGTGTGTGTCACCCAAGATGACAAACCAACACACCATGGCAGGTACACCTCCTTGTCTGATACAACCAACACTCCCTTGGCCAATACACCAAGGTCCAACCCTCAACAAGGCTCAACATGGGTCAACAAAGCCCAAAGCTACTCAAGAAAAGAGCCTAACCCATCCTCTCAACCCCAGAGGACGCAAAGAGAGAGAAAGGCATCTATCAAGGTGACAAACTTGCACACCAACCCTAAAACATGGGTAATTTGCAAGTTTCACCTCCATCTCTCAACAAAGCACAAAACAAACCCTAATCACAACTTCAGGTGATTAGCAAGCATCTAAACATAGGGTTTAGGCAAAGCAAATAGGGTAAGCCCAAAATGAGGGTCAGGGTCCTTACAATCCATAGACCTCTACAAAAGGATTTTGTCCCCAAAATCCGAAGAGAAAAGTGAGGGATACTTCCTCCCCATCTCTTCCTCAAGCTCCCACGTGGCTTCCTGAATGCCACGATGATGCCAAAGAACCTTCACAAGAACCATACCCTTCCTCTTTATATTCCTCACTCTTCTATCAAGGATCATCACTGGACTTTCCGTGTAAGTCACGTCTTCATCAAGCCCAACCTCAACCAGCTGTATCACTTTGTTCCTGGATGACTTTTCTTTAGCATTCTGACATGGAACACTGGATATAACCTATACAACTCTGGTGGTAGTTCTAACTTGTAAGCCACTTTGCCAACACGTGCTACTACCGGATATGGCCCCATATACCTAGGAGCATACTTGCCTTTATGGCCAAACCTCAACACGCCTTTCCATGAAGAGATATTGAGATACACCTTGTCTCCCACCTGGAATTCTAGAGGTCGTCAGCGATTATCTGCATATGATTTCTGTCTGTCCTGTGCCACTTTCAATTGTTGTTGTATGACCTTGATTTTTTCTATCGTCTGCTACACTAGCTAAGGACCCAAAAGCTGATACTCGCTAGACTCATACCAACATAAATGAGATATGCACTTCCTACCATATAAAGCCTCATAGGGTGCCATGTCGATACTCTGTTGGTAACTGTTATTGTAGGAAAACTCTATCAAACTGAGATGCACATCACAACTACCTAAGAACTACAAAATACAAGCTCAGAGAAGATCTTCCAAAGTCTAAATAGACCTTTTAGATTGTCCATCTGTCTACGGGTGAAAAGCGGTAATGAACCTTAACTGTGTTCCCAACGCCATGTGCATTTGTTCCCAAAAATGACTTGTGAATTGAGGACCTCTGTCAGAGACTATCGTTGTTGGCACACCGTGCAAACACACTATCTCATCCACATATACCTGAGCAAGCTTCTCTAATGTGTACGTTATCTTCACAGGTATGAAATGAGTAGACTTCGTCAACCTATCCACTATCACCCAGATGGAATCATGATTCCTAGCTATCCTCGGCCACATCTCTCTTCAAGCCAGGCCACCAATATAGATCCTTCAGATTATGATACATCTTGGTGACACCCGGATGCATAGCATACATTGATGTGTGTGCTTGCTCGAGTACTAACTTTCTTAGATCATCAACATCAGGAACCATCATCCTGTTATGATAACAAACTAGTCCATCCTCAGACTCATGGAATCCATCACGTATCTCGTTGTCAAACTCTGATTTGATCAACTGAACTACATCATCTGCCTACTGTGCTTCTTTGATCTGTTGTCTGAACATAGGCTTCACTTGCATCTGTCCCAACAGTCCTTCCAACAAGAAGACTTCCAACTGTACATTCATCTACCGTAAAGAGACGAACATATCCCTCCTATGGCATATCAAAGAACTTAACTGTGCCTTCTTCATAGGAAGAGAAGAAGACTTCCTGCTAAGCGCATTAGCTACCACATTCACCTTACCAGGATGATACTAAATGGTGCAATCATAATCATCGATCAGCTTCATCCAACGACATTGTCGCATGTTCAGCGCACTCTCTGAGAATATATACTTCATGTTCTTATGATCCATGAAGATCTGACTCACCTCCCCATAAAGATAGTGTCTCCAAATCTTTAACACATGGACCATCACTGCCAGCTCCAAATCATGTATCAGATAACTCTCCTCATGCTTCTTAAGCTATCGTGAAGCAAAAGAAACCACATGATCTTTCTGCATCAGCACACACCCTAATACTTTCTTGAAAGCATCACAAATAACAACGTAGCCCTTCCCAGGCTCTGGCAGCACCAACACTGGAGCACAAGTCAGCTTCTCCTTCAAACTTTGGAAAGCTTGCTCACAATGATCATCCCAAACAAAAGGTACATCATTCCTGGTCATCTTTGTCAACGACAACGTGATTACACTAATGTTCCTTATAAACCTCTGGTAGTATCCTGCTAAACCCAGAAAACTACGAACTTCAGTCGGCTTCTTTGGTTGCTCCCATTCTGCAACTGACTCCACCTTCTTGGGGTCCACTCTAACTCCTTCTGTACATATCACATGACCCATGAAAGTCACTTCTTTCAACCATAAATTGCACTTACCAAACTTGGCATACAACTAGAGTTGGCGAAGGAGAGTCAACACGTCTCAAAAATGTTGCTCATGCCCTTGACTGTCCCGACTATAGATCAAGATGTCAACTATAAAAGCTACAATAAACTGATCTAGAAATAGTTGTAACACCCAGTTCATCAGATCCATGAAAGCAGCAGGTGCATTGGTTAGCCCAAACGGCATAACCACAAACTCAAAGTGACCATACCTCATCTTAAAAGTTGACTTTGGTATATCATTGTCCTTGATCCTCAACTAATGATATCTAGATCGTAGATCAATCTTTGAGAACTTTGTAGCACCACACAACTGATCAAACATATCGTCTATTCTTGGCAAAGGATACTTATTCTTGATCGTAACTTTGTTCAACTACCAGTAATCTATGCACAAACGCATCGATCCATCCTTCTTTTTTACGAACGAGACTGGAGCACCCCACGGTGATGTGCTTGGTCTGATAAAACCTTTATCCAGCAACTCCTATAACTACTTCTTTAGCTCTGCCATCTCTGTTGGAGCCATCTTGTATGGTATCTAAGCAACTGGTTGTGTCCCTGGCACTAGATTGATCTTAAAATCAACCTCTCGAGGTGGAGGAACACCAGGAAACTCATCACGAAGCACATTGGAAAATTCTTTGACAACATGCACATCCTCAAGGCTAGAACCTTCTGCCTTGGTATCCACAACATGAGCTAAGAATGCTTTACATCCTTGCCACATCAACTTCTCTTCCACCATTGCTGACACTAAACACATCGGAAGAATCTTCCTATCCCCTTAGAAGATCCACTTCTTACCATCATTACTGAACACCTCTTGCTTGGAATAACAGTCCAGCACAACCTTATACCTTTCCAAGGTATACATCCCAAGGATTACATCGAATCCATGCATATCAAGTGGTATGACATCCACTTGTACATTGTGTCGTGAAAAGGATAGAACACAAGATGGAAACTCCTCACGAAGCATCGAGGAACCATCAAGAGGGGTTTCTAACAACAAGCTATCTTTCTTACAGCTAACAGGTAAAAGACAACTATCAAGCATACTATGAGCGATGAAAGAGTGGGTAGCACTCAGGTCAACCAAAATAGATACAAAGTAAGAAGAAGTCAAATCAAAATGAAATAACTCCATCTGACCTGCCACTACTCGCGGGTTGACTATCACTTCTGGCTAACTCATAGCATAGAATCAAGTCGTTGCTTGCTGTCATCCATGCCCTCTGCTTCCTTGAGTAGATGATCTTACTTGCGATGCTTGACCACGTCCTCACCCTCTGCTACCACTGGATTATTGTCTATCTGATCCCTGTTGATTCTGCCTCGGTTGTTGTGTCACTTTGACATCTCTCCTTAGGCAATTTGACTTCAAATGCCCTATCTGTCCACAGTGATATCATGACATATCTTCTATCTACGGCCTAGATGGCCCTGTTACTGCTACTGAAGTTGTACTGTGGGCTCTAGATGGTGAAAACATATGCCCTCTTCCTTTACTCGGAGACCACTGTGACGGTGCACTAGAGCTTTGCATCACAGAAGGTGCAGAAAACATTGGCTTCTTGAAGCCATCAAACCTCTTCCTCTGGAACTGAGTGGGATTTCTCTTAGACATGGTATCTCTCTTCTCCTTGACTGACCATTCAATCCTTCGGACAGACTCTACAAATGTGGCAAACTACTCTCGATTTTCTAAAGCAGCAGCATGTGTCGTCAGCTCAACACTCAGACCTTTCTCAAACTGTCTGATTCTCACATCATCTGTCACTGCCATGTGAGGATAAAACCTCAGTAGGTCCATAGACTTGGCTTCATACTCGGTGATGCTCATAGATCCTTGGCGTAGACGCTCAAACTAATTAATCTTTTTGTCCAGATAGGTCTTTGAGAAGTATCGACTCATGAACTCCCACCAGAAGACGTCCCAATCGATCACCTCAGTAGGCTTTTTATCCTCCTCGATGGCCCACCAGTGGCCAGAACTACCTTTGAAAAGGTAGATAGCGTGCTTGACTTTGTCTAGTTCTGGGATGTCGAGGATCTGGAAGGCCTTCCCAAGACCTATCATCCATAGATCTACATCCACTGGATCAGCCGTTCCAGCATAATCCGAAGCTTCAACTCGACGAAGCCGCTCAAAGGTCTTCCCAATACCCAAAGATTCACCAGGGGGAGCATGCACTCTTGGCAGAGGCACTAGCAATCTTTCCACCATGATATTCATTGTAGCCATTAACTACCCCATAAGATTTTGATAGGCAGGGTTTTCAATAATGGTCGGGTCAAGCTCGGGGACCTCAGGCACCGGATCTTCATGTGCCTGTACTCGTGCTCCATCAACAGATGCAACATCACTGCTCTTGGCAGCATGTTCTTCATGATTTCTAGACATCTTTAAGCTTTATCTTCTACTGGGGGCAGAAAGTTATTGTAAGAAAATCTAGAAAACTCACAAGAACAGACACAAGCCTAGTCCTAGATCCCTGTAGACTCAGCGAACCTAGAGATCTGAAACCTACCTATTATTTGACATTCTGCTATCACACATACAATGAAATGCCACGCAAAAATGTGTGGAACCATTATAAACATCGTATTACCAAAAACACTGGTTAATTAAAACCGATTGTGGAAAGAAGATAAGAAAGGGACTATTACAACCAGATCCACATCCAACAAAGAAACGTGTTATATAATTCTAAATAAACCTGATATGTGTCCATGGATCATAGGATCCAACTGTCATATAGGCACAAAGTGTTCACCACCTGTTTATATATAGAACAGGACATATCAGGCCAACAGTAGGATAAACAAGCTACATCAACTATACATCGTGAAACGTGATCAAAACACCTCCAAGGACCTGAGAGTACAAGGATGACTTCTAGGAGTCTACTACAAAAACTACCAAAACATAAACATATCCATCTCTTGCCTCCTACTGTTCTTCTTGCTGCTCGGCCGCAACCTCACGACCACCACCACATCTAGCACGATCACCTAAAAAGGTTTAAAATCAGCGGGGTGAGACACACAGTCCCAGCGAGAAACATAACTCCCCGCCAAACTATAAAACTTCAGGAGAGCGAGAACAGATAAAATAGATAATTGATATAAGCAGTTCATATATGCAGCATACTGAACAAAACTAACTTTATTAACAAACTTGCCAAGATATCCGGGAGACATATAACCAGATTTTCTTTATGGAACATGATTGACAAGATAAGTTATATAATAACCTATCATAAGATATGAGGAACACATAATTAACTGCAAGATATAACTAGGGCAACTATACAAGCAAGGCCTCAACCAATGTTCTATGTGTTGCCCTAAGCAATATATACTATACGGCTGGATTACAATTTATTATGCCCTAAGGAAGTGAGTCCTACCACTGAAATACAACCTTCAACTGCAAAGCCCAAAACCGATGTCATACAAGGTCAATGGAAGAGCCAGACTCCATGACCTCACCTCCTCATGGTCAGTGCACGATATCCAAAGCAGGACCATAGTCTCTTTCTTAAATGGCCTCAGCCACAGGGTCAACTATGTAGGCTACCCTTTTCTCTAGCCCACCTTGGTACAGGTCTCCGCGCTAGCATACCTTGAGCCATGAGCCTATTCACCGTGCTCCTGAGCCATGAACACATTCATTCTCTATCACACTGAGCCATGTGTATGTTCACCATGCTCCAACCATACTGAGTCTACAACCAAGTTGTACTCTAATCCTCTTATTTTCAGGTAGGAGAAACCCCACATATTCAACAATATGTGCTCTAGGTAATCCTGCAGGATAAACCTATTTCACCATCACCAGCTACTGACGATTATGGATCTATGGTCAGGGCAAACTACATGAGATGTTCATCTATAATTAATTAATATATTTAAGTGAATTGTTGAGGCAATCAGGTTATAAAACATAAACAACATTGTGTTACACCATTAATGTCATTATCATATTGCCAGGGGATCTCAATCCCTCATCACATAATGCCACTTCCCCTCAAAGCTTCATCATCATATATCATCATGGGATAGAAATCCCTTATCTCATCAATCAGGCACTCAACCTTAACAGGTCACCAGACCTTTCTCATCATACTGGTGGTGTGTGTTATCTCATCAACAAGGAAAATCATTATTTAGTGTTATACAAAACACATACGCCTCATAGCTCTTACTTGTCTATGAATTCATTTAATAATACTTGCATGGTTAGAATGCATATCTGAAGAGATAACTTTATCAGAAAATTCAAATCTTTAGAGAACATTTTATGAATATCATGTCTTTAAGATTTAAGGTGCATAGGATTGGAACAACATCCATTATTATAAACACATGAAGCATAAAGTTGTAGATGGTATGTCAAACAACTTATATTATTGTTACCAAACCATGAGCATCTGCCATGCCTTATATCTAATACCATCATGAACACAACCATGATATTGTCATCTTATCAACCTTAGGTAGCCACCATGTTACTGGTATGACCCAACTATCATATCTCATCATCAGAACCAAAGATATGGGCTCAAGACAACAAGATCACCAACTTAGGGTCACTGGGTTAGGCGCATCCCTCACCAAAGGTGTCGCCTATCCTCACTAAAGGTATCAACTACCCTCACTAAAGGGATATCATGTAGAGCAGCATCCCTCACCCAAATGATATCGGTCACCACCAAAACCCTAGGGCACCAATCCATATATGCGGAAACCAGCATATCGTGCAACCATGTATAAGAGGGTATCGGGAAGCCATGTACAAGAGTGTATCGGGCATCACTATCATCATATTGGCCAAGAACCTATATCGCCCTCTAGGGTTAGGGTTAGGGTTCTCCATGTCGGGCAACCACCAAAACCATATCACCCAAGGAAGACCACTTCCATCCATCAAGCGACATCATGGGCAGCCCGCTGTGGTACCCAAGGAGCTCCCATATTTCCCTAGGTAGCCTATCGTACAAGCTAGGGTTTAGGACTCTCTATCAGTCAAGGCACCATATCGCCCATCAGGATTACACCAACCAAGACTCCATATTGGGCAACACCACATCGGTCAAGGACATATCACCCAATTACATCTTGGGTAAAGGTCCAAATCGGTCAAGAGGTCAATAAGGTGTTCACCTAGCATATCGCCTAAGCTCAACCCTAAAAGAGGGATGTCGGGCAGAATAAACTTAGGGTATCATGTGAGGGTTCAAATGCCATTATGCGTTGTTCATCTCCAACCTCAAGACTGAAAAGCTCTAGAGGGGGGGGGGTGAATAGAGTTTTATAAAGATTTTAACTTAATTTAACTCAAACAACTAACCACATAAATATTGGACAAGGAGACACAAGGGTTTAGAGTGGTTCCTAGCCTTAGCAAATACTAAGGTAGTCAGTCCACTACCCGGTTGCTTACCCAACCGGGATTTGAAAAGAAATCTATTTTATTACCTCGCAAGGACTTTACATAAAATACAATTTCTTTTCCCAAACCCTTCAAGCAGCCTTCACCTAGAAGTAATCGCCCAACCTTGAAGCAGCCTTCCCTTGAAGTAGATGCACCAACACCCGTTGCACCAGCCTTCTGAAGTAGCTTCCCATGCGATAGCCTTCTTTGAAGTAGCTTGAAGTCCCCTTCTCCACCTGAGAAGTCAACCCTCTCCAATCCGCAGCCTCCAACCCTAGGAGTAGCAAGGAGAGTACAAAGGATAAAAAGGAACAAGAAGGAAAACAGAAATTACAATACCGTTGTAAGCACAAGGCTTGATTTTCCTATATCAAGCGTTTAGATCTCCTAACCAATGTGTATGACAATGTGATTGTAGTGGATAGGAGATGCTAGCCTATAGGACACGAAATGAGAGCAATAGGAATGAATGGCAAGTGTAGGAATTGCTCTATTGCTCTAAAACAGATTGCAAGTGTGTATTCAAGCTCAAGTATAGCACAAGTATAGCTTAGGTGTATTTTGGTGTCCTAAGGCATGTCCTATTTATAGGAATGGCCTATGAATACTTAAGGACGTTCTAGACAACTTCTAGGAGCTTCTAAGTGCTTAACTAGCCGTTAGGTATAAGTTAGGTGCGTTAGTAATGACTAGTAGCTTTATTCTGCAGTTGCTGTCAGAGACCATCTCGGTCGACAATTTGTCGACCGAGATACCTACTCGGTCGAAGTTTTGTCGACCGACAGGCTCTCTGGATTAATGTTTATTTGCAACTGTCCACTGCTGTGTCTAACGGCTACTTTTGGTCAATCTCGGTCGAGATGTTTGTCGACCGAGAGTGTCTCGGTCGAGGAGTGTGGTCGACCGAGATTGACTCTGTTTTCAATCTTTTAATTAACCACTAAGCATGTGTATGAGTGTGCATATGTGATCCTATTTGAAGGGGATGACCTATCTAAGTGTGGTGATTGGCTAGGAAGATCCAACGCTTGATTGACATGCAATCTAAGTACTTGTACATTATATATTTGTACAAGTTTTTACAACAGTGATTACATTGCATGGAAATATAAGTATGTAAGATCTTTGGATTGTCCCTAGTTTCTTTGTCATCCACCTTAATCCTGCACACTCAAGTAGCTCGTTAGATCAACAAGAATGAAATGTTTGTCATCATCGAAACAAAGAGATTTATCATAATGTCCAATTTATCCAACAATCTCCCCCTTTTTGAAGATGACAAACATTTCCTAAAATATGAAATAAGGAGATATAAAGCATGTGAGTTTCATACCTGAAGATTACCTTTTGTAGCCATTCTTGTTTTACAAGTGAGTGCTGGCCATCAAGATGAAACTCATTTATATTTGTATTTTTGATTTTATATTCTTTCTCCCCCTTTGTCATTTCAAAAAGATATGCAGGTTAAACATTTTATTTCTTCTCCCCCTTAATTTTATATTAAGCTCCCCCTTAAATAGATATCCTATTAGGAACATGGATTTATGTCTAATTTATCCACAATTTGTTTCTCAATCATTTGCAAAGGATGTTAAGCCTTGAAATGATATGAGATTCCCTTAAGCTTATGATGAATGTATATTTATTTCTCATCTATCAAGGGATGTTAAGCCCTAAATTAAATGAGAGTCCTTTAATCTTAGAGTACATAAAAAAAATGTCTCCAACCAAAACAAGGGATGTTAAGCCCTGATTTGTTTAGAGAGTTCCTTTAAGAGCAAGATATATCATTTTGATGAAATTCTTTTTCATACAAATTACTTTTAAGAATCCGAAGGTCATAACAAACTCCAAATGATGTTAACAATGTTTTTGTAAGCTTCATAATCAAATGATCAAATTTGTTTTTATAAGCTCCCCCTTAATCTTACAATTTAAGCAATTTAAGGCTTTTAAGGTCACAAATGATAAATTTTTGATTTTGACCTTTATCAAAAGTATACTAAGATTAAGTTCAATAAATTGATGTCCAAATAAGCATTTTTGTCAAAGCTTATTTTAGGTCGCCCTTGACTACGACCATGGCGCCCCTTGGTCAATTTTAATTTTAACCAAGAGGCAAATTCTGCAGATTTCCAAGATAAACATTCATATGTGAAGTATAATTTCTGCAGATAGCTATAATTTTCAATTTTGAAGCACATTAAGATATACCTATTATGAAGACTTAATATGAGCATCATGGTGAAGTCTTTGACCTTGATTTTTCTAGAATGCATGTTTTACATTCATTGTAAAAGATGTTTCATATGCTTTGCTATGGGTACATAAATATCAAATCCCGTTTCTTCTTATACCCTTATCATAAGTTCTTTTAGAAACATATATTTTGAAAGCAAGATGAATATCTTAAAGTCAGGATTTTTGCTTTTGATTTCTTAGAACAAGCAAATAGATAAAAACATTAATATTTTGTTCTAAGAGGCACCGTTTGGCTTGTCATAGCAACATCATCATTACAAGCTGTGTACACATTATCTATTATGTCAAGATGCTTTTATGCTAATGACATTTGCAATTTTTTGAATCACAATGATCATTCAAGGTTTGAATCAAAGCTTATTTTACACCAATGAAACATAATGATCATGATGAAGCATGTTAAGTGATACTCAATATGAAAACATTTTCTTAACAATGAAAGCATGATTAATATCTCAAGTCTTTTTAAAGATATCAATTTGAGAAATTTGTAACATTGTGTTCTTTGCAAGCATTTTTAATAGTCATATCACCAATGAATTATTTTGCTTGCTTATCGTCAAGACTCACACATGCAATTATCATTATCTATTTGTGTTAACACAACAGCATGCTTAATGATGAAATAGTGAAAGCATATCCAATAGAATGATAATTTCATGAAATACAATGATTGTAATCATTTAAACTGAATGTCATAACACATGATTTCTATCTAGATAGCTGCTTTAAAGAAAATCATGTAAAACATTATAAAATAGGGATTTCTAAACTTGATTTTCAACTTAGAGAATGATGTCATTTATATTAAAAAAGATCTTCAACTTGTTTTGTAAAACAGTCATTAACAACAGATAGATAGCCATTGATCAATCAGTTGTTCAGTAATTTCACTGCGGACTGAAATCAGTGACCAGTTCGGTCGACGATTTCTCGACCGACTGACTGCTCGGTCGACGATTTCTCGACCGACAAGGTTTCTGTTTTACCTACAGAACTATTTATTGATTTCAAGTAAAATGTAGACTATGTCTAATTCAATTATGCAGTTTAAGAATCAGTTTTAGTTGAGATAAAACATATGAATATCAAAGTAATATTTAGATCAAATCTCAACTAATCATATTAAAAAAAATTAAGTTTTGAGGACCTTAATTAAGATAAGTTTTCAAGTTAGAGATTTTAGTTACTTGAATCATTTTGTTATCCCTTTATGTTAAGTTGAGATAGACATAAGGATGTGTAATTTAAAGTCTTCGGTCATATCTCAACTTAGTCTAATCAATTCAATTTGGGGGTTTCGGAACCCATACTAACTCAACATTCTTTTTCTTGTATGGGCATGAAAAAGAGTAATGTCCAAGACGTGAGCAGTAATGGCAACATATAGAATCAACCTCAAGTCTTTTTCTATGGTTTTGTTCTAGGTTGTTCTTTGGTACAAATGTGGCTTGATGTGCTCGTGTCTTTCTCCAACTAGGTTGTTGATGAGATTTCCCTTTGGGCTTATAACCTAGTCCTCTTCTCCCAATTTGATGATAGGAATCATCCAAAATTCTATCAAGGATTCCATTGTTGCTTAACCTACTAACTTCTTGTTGCAACTTAGAGATCTCATCCATTCTTTTCTTATTATCTAGTTTTGCTTGATCTAGATTAGATGATAAAGAATTCCTTTCTTTTACTATATTATCATAATCTAGATGTGTACACAAAACAGGTTGTTTTTGAAAATCATTTAACTTTGCAAGTAATTCAACCTTTTCTTGATATAGAAGATCATAATTTGTTTATAGAGTAAAAATCTTCACATCACTACTACTTAGAGATGATTTCAATGTACGGTTTTTAGAAACAATGCTATCTTTTTCAAAACCAAGAGTATTCAATTTAGCATATAAATCTTCATTTTCGGATGTAAGAGCAAGAAGTCTAGTATTTAACTCATCGTTTGCTTTACTAGATTTCTTTAATTTCTTATTGCACTCAATATATTTATTGTGAGTTTCTTCAAGACTAGAAATTAGCTCTTCTTTTGATAAATCAAGAAGGCTTACCTCTTCTTCTTCATTGGTTGTAGCAATGAGACAATTTCTGTGCTTTTCCTCTTTCTTCTTTTCTCTCCATGGACAACCGATTGTTGTATGGTTTGGTCCTAGACACCAATTGCAACTTGTTGTAGGTTGGTCCAAGTTGTTCCTTTGCCTGCGGTTGTAGTCACCTCCACCCTTCATTCTTCAAGACCTGGTTAGGGTTCCTTGAAGCCTGCTCTGATACCAACACCCGTTACACCAGCCTTCTGAAGTAGCTTCCCGTGCGATAGCCTTCTTTGAAGTAGCTTGAAGTCCCCTTCTCCACCTGAGAAGTCAACCCTCTCCAATCCGCAGCCTCCAACCCTAGGAGTAGCAAGGAGAGTACAAAGGATAAAAAGGAACAAGAAGGAAAACAAAAATTACAATACCGTTGTAAGCACAAGGCTTGATTTTCCTATATCAAGCGTTTAGATCTCCTAACCAATGTGTATGACAATGTGATTGTAGTGGATAGGAGATGCTAGCCTATAGGACACGAAATGAGAGCAATAGGAATGAATGGCAAGTGTAGGAATTGCTCTATTGCTCTAAAACAGATTGCAAGTGTGTATTCAAGCTCAAGTATAGCACAAGTATAGCTTAGGTGTATTTTGGTGTCCTAAGGCATGTCCTATTTATAGGAATGGCCTATGAATACTTAAGGACGTTCTAGACAACTTCTAGGAGCTTCTAAGTGCTTAACTAGTCGTTAGGTATAAGTTAGGTGCGTTAGTAACGACTAGTAGCTTTATTCTGCAGTTGCTGTCAGAGACCATCTCGGTCGACAATTTGTCGACCGAGATACCTACTCGGTCGAAGTTTTGTCGACCGACAGGCTCTCTGGATTAATGTTTATTTGCAACTGTCCACTGCTGTGTCTAACGGCTACTTTTGGTCAATCTCGGTTGAGAAGTTTGTCGACCGAGAGTGTCTCGGTCGAGGAGTGTGGTCGACCGAGATTGACTCTGTTTTCAATCTTTTAATTAACCACTAAGCATGTGTATGAGTGTGCATATGTGATCCTATTTGAAGGGGATGACCTATCTAAGTGTGGTGATTGGCTAGGAAGATCCAACGCTTGATTTACATGCAATCTAAGTACTTGTACATTATATATTTGTACAAGTTTTTACAACAGTGATTACATTGCATGGAAATATAAATATGTAAGCTCTTTGGATTGTCCCTAGTTGATTTGTCATCCACCTTAATCCTGCACACTCAAGTAGCTCGTTAGATCAACAAGAATGAAATGTTTGTCATCATCGAAACAAAGAGATTTATCATAATGTCCAATTTATCCAACAAAGACTGCCACCTAGAAGCCCTAAAAGATCAAGAGAGTTGGCTCACCTCTCAACAGCTATGTGAGAGATGGGTTTTGCAAAACTTCCATCATCTATTGGGAAACAAGGAGGTCCATCACCATATCGGACATCCAACCCAAAACTCCACTCATCATTGGATTAGGAGACCCTAGGCTCACCTCTCAATAACTGAAGTGAGAGAGGGGTTTTGCCCAAAGAACTCCACATCCAATGGTTCGGCCAACCCAAGGCAACCATCTCAACAAGGTCTAGGGTACATCTAAGGCAACCTTATAACCATTAAAGCAAGAAACATAGCTAGAAGATGACATGGCCAAAACATATAGCAAAGCAACATGATAAACAAGTAGTATAGTAAGGTTAGGAGTTATGTAACCTACCTCAAGCTCTAATGCTCCAAGCTCCTAGCACCAAGCTCCAATCTCTAAGGCACCACCTTCACCCAACACAAACAAGAACAACTTGTAACCACCATGGCCGAAGAGAAGGGATAAGAAGAAAAAAGAAGAAGAAGGTGCTAAGGAATGGGAAGGATACTTACCACAAGAGAAGGAAAGGGACAAGCTAGCAAGGTGTATCGCCCAAGACACTAGTTGTATCGGCCACCACTTGCTCCTTTCTTCTCCTAGCTCGGCCACCAAAGGAAGGGAAGAAATTAGAGGAACGACAGATGTCTAACAAGCAGGGGGGGTCATTTATATAGTAAGGGGTGAAGAGCAAGAGCAAGGCAAGGTGGCACCCACCCCTAACACACTTGTCCAAGGGTTGTGCCACATGCTAGCACCCAAAAAACACACTCCCATGAGTTTCCACCCACTAGCAAAGCAACAACCACTTGTCCAATGAATGTGACACAAACGAGGTTAGGTGAAGGATGTGTGTCGCCCAAGATGGCCAACCAACACACCATGATCGATACACCTCCTTGCCCAATACAACCAGTACTCCCTTGGTCGATACACCAAGGTCCAACCCAATACAAGCCTCAACAAGGCTCAACAAAACCCAAAGCTACTCAAGCAAAGAGCCCAACCCATCCTCTCAACCGTAGAGGATACAAAGAGAGAGAAAGGCATCTCTAAAGGTGACAAACTTGCACACCAACCCCAAAACTTGGGTATCTTGCAAGTTGCACCTCCATCTATCAACAAAGCACAAAACAAGCCCTAATCACAACTTCCGGTGATTAGCAAGCATCTAAACAAAAGGTTTAGGCAAAGCAAATAGGGTAATACCAAAATGAGGGTCAGGGTCCTTACAACCCTCACCATCAATTCAGAAGATTGCAACATACAACCTTCTAGTGAGCCAAGATCCAACACAATTGAGTTATTACCCGGCCAATGCCAACGTCCATAATCAATTATTAAGGTAGGTAACATTTACCAATTGCATCATATGCAATTCTCGAATAGATGTCATGCACAACTCCTTGCCATGTTCATCCTTATGGCTCAAGGTGCTTGATCCAATCAAGAGCACTAAGTTAAGTCCGACCCAAAAGACAAAACGATGAATATGCACCCTACAAAGGTGGACCCACATATTCACCATTACACTTCCATGAGATAGATGGTGCACCATGCGAAGGCATGCCCACACTTAGTCGATCAAACTTTTCATGTGTTCTGCTTTTGGAAGACACCTTCAACTTAATGCATTTTTTGAGGGGTTTTAATATGCTTATATATGCATATATATATCCAATCACCACATATATAATACATATCATACACATGCTATATCCCATAAACTAAAACATGCAATAATGATAAAGCAATGATTATGGCCATCCTATTGTAGTTTCTTGGAGCCACAAGGAACTACGGTCATCTAAGGTCTACATCACATGCAACCTGTTATTGATGAAGATATATGCTTGCCAATCTAAGTTGACTGGTTCAACCTTTGAACTAGTCGACTCACCTCTTGGCCAGTCCATTGGTCTCCTCTAACCAATTGTTTGACTCCTCCTGATGGTCGGCTCGACCGGTCTTCTGGGCTTCGCATCGGCCCACCAACTGCTCCCCAATAGGTCATCTTGGTCCATCAAGTGGTCATCTTCAGTCTTTATCATAATAAGAAACAAAGTTAATCCTATTTTACATAATCTTTGTGAAACCTTGAGTTATATTTGAGGGGAGCAAAGGTAGAAGAGAATCTCAATTTACATTTAGAATAGAAGAAGAAGGCTCGGTGCGTAGACCGAGATGCAAACAACATAACCAACCACACTCATGCACATAGGGTTTATAGGCCATAACCATGCTACACATCCACCATCAAAACCATTTTAGGGTGACATGTATCGATTGAATATATACCATATCGTATATGTACATATTAGTTTGGGATCATGTGGTATTAATCAGATATTCACATTAGTCATTTAAATATCAGCATCATATGCAATAAATAAATGACAGAAAAACCAAAATCTGATCATATTGATTATCCCAAAACATAGAGTATTGGTGTAACTCTGATACCAATGTTGCATTTTATGTGGTCAGAGTAGGCAGAGAAAGTAAAAATTTTACTTGACCATAAACCCATAACCAGCAGATCGCATCAATATCTATATAATGGGAATGATGGTTTTAGTGAGTTATACCTGGTCCTGAGGCTTGGTCAATGACTATACCTCACAACAAGTGCGGTCTTCAACCACCTATCTTCGACCACGTCTATGCAGCTCCTGGTCTTGTCCCAGACTGTAGTTTACTATCGTCCTCCTGAGTGGCATAAGTCTCTCGTATCTATAGATAGTCCACATGGACTACTGGGAACTCAAGTCATCTTGAAGAATGGATTACAAGGAGTTGTCCCGTTCTATTGGCGTACTAGTCACTAAGACACTCTCCCACAACCAGTGGTTGTTCTACAATTGTCTTTCCCTCGATGTTCCTCCCTAGATGAGTAGAACTTGCTTAGGCTCTCTTGGTTACCACAACCAGATAGGACAACAACTTTGTAGAGCAAATGATGTTCTGAGTTGTGTCTCTGGAGAAGCCCCATGTACCCCTCTATTTATAGTAGAGGGCAGGTTCAGGGTTTCCAGTCTGTGTGAGAGTAGAAGGATCTAGAATTTCGATGAACAATTTACACTGCAGTAGGAAAACATGTCGTTTCATAACTGAAAAAGTCATTTTGCAAGGTCAACCAAACGGTTTACTAGTGAACCAGTCAGTTGGGAGTGTGAGTCAATTGGTTCACCCAGTGAACCGGTCATTTCACTTCCCAGACCTTCCTACAATTGACTTTCCTTATTCATTTCTAATTAACGTGAATATTTATTCTTGTCCCAATCGAATTGAACAAGTGAAACAAAAACTTTTCTCACAAACATGGACAACCCAACACTGCACGTTTGGTCCAATTGAACCAATCAGTTTAGCAGAGTGAACCAATCATCTCACTAACCATGAGCTGATCGGTTCACCTAGTGAACCGATCAGTTGGTGGTCTAGATTGTGTAGAACATAGTCAATTCAATTCTCAATTAATCTGACACTCTAATCATTTGGTTTAACACTTGAACTTGATGATTCTGAGTTAAGTCTATTTATTGAATGTTTGATTGAGTACCTAAACACTTTAGTAATAAATCCAAACATCATTCATGGATAAACTCCTCTTCCTAGTTAGTCCTTTGTGTGTGACCCTATAGGTCCCATTTCACATTGGTAGTGAATGTCCATAACTAGCTTATGTCATCACAAGCAAAGAGTGGTACCTAGTTGTTGGGTTTTAGGGAAGGCAGAGAAGGCATCGGAAAAAAAAATTTCTTCTCCCCAAACCTACTATAAAGGAATCGCGTCAACGTCTATACAGTAGGAAGGATGATTTGTAGAGACATACCTTTTCCCAAGGTTTGCTCGGTGACATTACCTCACTGATTGCGTGGTCTTCACCTTCAGTCTTGGATGGTGTATGTGCAGCTCCTGGTCTCACCGGGACTGTCGGTATTGACAGTTGTCCTCCGAGCGGAAGAAGTCTCCCTGCTTTGTAGTAGTCCACACGGACCACCTGGAACTCTGATTTCCTTGTTGCACAAGGAACCGGAAGGAGTCGTACCCTCCTATCATCGTACTAGTCACTGACACACTCTCCTTCCACCAGTCACCTTTCAACATTTGTCTTTCCCTTGTTGTGCCTCCCTTGTCAGGTAGCACTCGCCTGGGCTCTCATGGTTACCACAACTAGAGAGAACGACAACTTTGCAGAGCAACTAGTGTTCTGAGTTGTTGTTGAGAAGATCCCAATACCCCTATATATAGGAGGATCATGGGACATGGTTCTCTACCCCAGGCAATGCAGGATTAAAGCAGGAGTAGAAGGGTCTGGAATTTTTACAAAACAACCAACTACGCCAGCTAAACTGATCATTTCAAGCATGAACCGGCCAGTTGGGGACCTGAGCCGATCGGTACACACATGAACCGGTCGGTTGGGGCACCTGAACTGGTCGGTTCACTACCTTGGTCAGTTCCCAAGTGACTTTTCTTCTTTTGTTTTGAATTGATAAAATACCAATCCTTGTTCCAATCAAATTGGACAAGTGAAACGAAGAGAAATTTCTCACCAACCTGACTTACCCAAATTGGCTCGTTTGGACCAGTTGAGTCGATCGGTTCAACCCTTGAACCAGTCGGTTCAACCTGTCCTGAGCCAATTGGTTCAACTCCTTCAACCGGTCGGTTAGAAGTCCAGATTCTACAGAAATTGTCAATGTAGATCTCAATCAATCTGACATCCAAATCAATTAGTCCAACACTTGAACTTGGTGATTCTGAGTCAAGTCAAATGATTGAATGTTTAATTGAACTACTAAAATCCTTTAGCAATCAATCTAAACATTGTTTGTGGATAAAATCCTCTTCCAGGTTAAATCCTATGTGTGTGACCCTACAGGCCCATTTCACGTTGGCAGTGAAAGTCCATAACACTTATGACTTCACATGCAAAGAGCGGTGCCTAGTCGCACATCAGTGCTACCCAAGTGAAAAGGAAAGTTGGAGAACAACTTTCAATCCTACAATCCATGAATGGTGTTACAATGAATGTATAACTCCTTTGTCACTGATGTCCCGAATGAACTCAAGGCATGGAATAGTCATCCTGTCAACATTCATTCACTTTTTGATCTCAGAGTAGACTGGAGGAGATATGTATGACATCAATATCACATATTGATTCACACATGTGTGCACACGCCTATCTCAATCCTACTCATCAAGTTTCCATGGATATCAAACTCCCTCAGGAGGGACAAATCCCATATCTGTCACTCACCCCTCAATAGCCCCATGTATCAAAGCCACCCAATCATCACCTTTATAACAACCCATGTTTCAGGATTGTGTTTGACGATTTCAAAGTGTACCCAACGACATGTGTTGAGTGTAGTGATTTCAGGTCAAAGAATCACACTCACCACCATCACTGTGAGAACTGACTGTGACTACCATGTCATGGTTCCATGTGTCAAACTCACGGTGGGTCTGTCTGGTACACTTGTTCTCTAACAAGTACCTATGTGTTTGGTTTGATATCTCCATATCATGACTAATAAGATTCTGTCATCAACCAACACCACAATCTTGTCTTGTGTGTCATTGTTGTCTATCTACCTTCCATAATGACATCCGACTAGGGACATAATAAGAATGTTCAAACTCTTAGCATCCGTATGATCTCATCGTTTAGGTCCACCTGAAAGCATACGTCATTGAGTATTGTAATTCTCTAGACATTCAATATGTTCTATCATTATTGTTCTATCATTATCTCATATGATTGAACCAGAAAGAATTGGAAGCTTGCCTTTGATGTTTATCAAATCAATCTTAATGTATCCCACCAATCATCCCATGATTGGCTCTCAGGGCATACATACCAACAAACTCCCACTTGCACTGTGAGGCAATCACCCTTGAATCATATTCATAGTGATCTTGAAACATGTCCCACATGTTACTATGCTCTAGTGCTTACGCAGTGAGTTAGGGAAACACCTTGCCAGAGTTGGTATTAACTGCATGTCTCTCATCTCTTCCTTGTATGTCACACGTATGAGATGGAGTTGCCATAATATGCGATCTAGTATTCCTTTGTTAACCTTTGGCCACATTGCAAGATCAAGGATTCCATACTTGTCATCAATGAGTGGAATATCTATAAGTTCATCTCATGAACTTCTAGATCCATATAGTATCCACTAATGTTCTCTAACACATGGATACTCAGCTTTTCCTTTTAAACGGATTTATTGGAATGTTTCCATTTATCAACAAACATTCACATTTATATATCTCATATATATTTTGTGATTAATTTTCTATCATTTTAAGAATTTTGCATCAGTGTAACTGTTTACAGTGAACCCTTCCTTATTTCCATATAACTAGTACTTATCAAGTTCTTATGGTATTCCAGTAACCCTTACTGGAACTAGACAGACATCTACTCATCACGTCCCACATACGAGTTATTAAGATGAGCACATCATATTGTCATGTCCTACATACAAGATGATGAATGCATTTTATTCTTGCAATGTCCTATACATGCAAGATAATTGGATGATTACATACATGATAGATCCATATCTATTCTTAGTGTTCCCATTCTTCATAAGAATTGGACACTTGGCCTTGGGATACCAACTCCATGTAACATGGACAAGTTTTCTCCCACTGAATATGTGCACACTGAACCCTTCAGTATAGATTGCCAATGTATGCTCTTTCTTTTCAGGTCAAGAGGTTTTCAAGAACTATCTGTATAGATCTCTATTCCTATCGCATAGGAAACATCTCTATCTTCCTTAAAGATAATTTCCACAAAGAATTCCATTCTTAAAACATCTCATTTCACATCAACATGTGGAATATGAATATGCTCCCACTAAATCACATATCCCTTCTTTATCTTTGACATATCAGTCAAACCCTTTGACTATATCATCAAAGTAAAGATCCAGCTCTGAGTTTCTTGTACTTAATCAATCACATTGATTAGTCCATTGTAACTTATAGACTTCATTAGCATTAATGGATTCATAAACCTTAACTCAAAATATGGTTCCTCATATTCATTTAGATAGTTGATTCATCACATGACCAACTCATCACATAGACAATCGAGGTGTTTCTCTCCAGGATATAAGAACTCACAACTCGTTGTGATTCTTAATGTCCTTTATTAGTGTGGGGTATTCTTTATTTAAGAAGAACTTAGTTATTTGATAATCATCCTCTAACTGCTTAGAGTATGACTCCTTTTATGATACGTCGTTCGAACAAAATGTCATTAACTAAGCAGAAGTGATCATTAGCAAAGGATTACTGAAAACCACTAAAAAAATAAAACCTTTCTCAAAGAGATCCAATTCCAAGAAACTCTTAACAACAAGAACCAAAGTATTACATGTACATTCTGGTACACAAGTACATACCATGTGCCATCTCTTCTCGAGGATTACATGCATCAATTTCTCTCTTAAGTCTACACATGATAAACACACAACCTCGAGGCATTCAAGACAAAATCTCAGAATGCTTATGAAAACACTAAGTACTGACTCCAAGGACTTGAGAGTACAGAGACGACACATAGGACTCTTATATACAAGACACGACAATCAGTATCTCCACCTGAGATGTTACTGTTGTCCTTCCCCTGTAGTATGGTTCTTACCCCCTCGTCCTCGTCCACTTAAAAATGTTGGATACCACGGGGGTGAGACAATTGAAATTGTCCCAACGAGAGATTTAACTCTCCTCCATAAATATTATTATTGCAGTTTAATAGAATAAAATTGGGCAGAGAATAAGCAGTTTAGAACATTCTCATATTTTAAAGCATTACAATTATCTATGATAGAGCAGTAAATCATCTATTCTCTTTATAAGGAATAGGAAGAACATGTATATCATTTAGTTGGGTTTTAGGGGAGGCAGAGAAGGCACCGGAAACAAAAATTTTCTCCCCCAAACCCAGAACAAGGAAACGCGTCAATGTCTATACAATAGGAAAGGATGGTTTGTGGAATCATACATTGTCCCGAGGCTTGATCGGCGACAATACCTCGCGGCTTGCGTGGTCTTCACCTCCGGTCTTGTACGGTGTCTGTGCAGCTCCTGGTCGCACCGGGACTAATGACTCCTGGTCTCACCAGGACTGTTGGGATTGACAGTTGTCCTCCGAGTGGCAGAAATCTCCCGCCTCTAACGTAGTCCACACGGACCCCCTGGAACTCCAATCTCCTTGTCCCACAAGGAATTGGAAGGAGTCACACCCTCCTGTCAGTGTACTAGTCACTGACACACTTTCCTACCACCAGTCGCTTACTGCAGTTGTCTTTCCCTTGTTGTGCCTCCCTTATCGGGTAGCACTTGCTCGGGCTCTCTCGGTTACCAAAACTAAAGAGAATGACAACTTTGCAGAGCAACTGGTGTGTACTGAGTTGTTCTTTGAGAAGCCCCCAATACCCCTATATATATAGGAGGGTCATGGGACAGGGTTCTCCATCCCAGGAAAAGCGGGACTAAAAGCAGGAGTAGAAGGGTTCGAGATTTTCCACAAAAACAACCAACTCGCAACCTGAACTGATCGTTTCACAACTGAAATGGTCGGTTGGTGACCTGAGCCGGTCGGTTGACACCTCAACCGATTGGTTGGGACCCATGAAATGGTCAGTTCACTTCTGAAACGGTCGGTTCGTGGTCCTGGTTAGTTCCCGATTGACTTTGCATCTTTTGTTTCTAATTGGTATCAAATACCAATCCTTGTTCCCATCAAATTGGGCAAGTGAAATGAAAGGAAAATTCTCACCAATCCTACTTTCCTAACTTGCTCGGTTGCAACAGTTGAACTGATCATTTCAACACTTGAAGCAATCGTTTCACCGTATCATGAGCCGATCGAATCACCACCTGAGCCGATCGGTTCACCAAGCTGAGCCGATCGGTTCATCACATGAGCCGATCGGTTGGGAGTGCAGATTATGCAGAATTAGTCAATTGCAGTTTCAATCAATCTGATACTCCAATCAATGTGTCCAACACCTTGAACATTATGACATTGAGCTATCAATTAATTGTGTGTTTAATTGAACTACTAAACTCCTTTGAAGATCACTATGAATATGATTCAAGGGTGATTGGCTCGCAGTGCAAGTGGGAGTCTGTCGGTATGTATGCCCTGAGAGCCAATCATGGGATGATTGGTGGGATATATTAAGATTGATTTGATAAACATCAAAGGCAAGCTTCCAATTCTGTCTGGTTCAGTCATACGAGATAGTGATAGAATAGACTGAATGTCTAGAGAATGACAGTACTCAATGATGTATGCTTTTAGGTTGAGGACCTAAACGATGAGATCATACAAATGATAAGAGTTTGTACATTCTTGTTATGTCCCTAGTCGGATGTCATTATGGAAGGTAGATATACAACAATGACACACAAGACTTGATTGTGGTGTTGGTTGATGAAAGAATCTCATCAGTCATTATATAGAGATATCAAACCAAACACATAGGTACTTGTTAGAGAAGAAGTGTACCAGACAGTCCCACCGTGAGTTTGACACATGAAACCATGACATGGTAGTCACAATCAATACTCACAGTGATGGTGGTGAGTGTGATTCTTTGACCTGAAATCACTACACTCAACACATGTCGTTGGGCACACTTTGACATCATCAAACGCAGTCCTGAAACATGGGTTGTAATAAAGTTGATGATTGGGTGTCTTTGACACATGGGGCTTTTGAGGGGTGAGTAATAGATATGGGATTTGTCCCTCCTGCGGGAGTTTGATATCCATGGCCACTTGATGAGTAGGATTGAGAAAGGTGTGCATGCATGTGTGAATGCGTATGAGATATTGATGTCATACATATCTCTTCCAATCTACTCTGAGATCAAGAAAGTGAATGAACGTTGACAGGATGACTGTTCCATGCCTCGAGTTCATTCGGGATATCAGTGACAAAGGAATTATACATTCATTGTAACACCATTCACGGGTTGTAGGATTGAAAGTTGTTCTCGAACTTTCTATTTAACTTGGGTAGCACTAATGTGTGACTAGGCACCGCTCTTTACTTGTGAAGTCATAAGTGTTATGGACTTTCACTGCCAACGTGAAATGGACCTGTAGGGTCACACACTTAGGATTTAACCTAGAAGAGGAGTTTTGTCCACAAACAATGTTTTGATTGATTAACATGTCCCACATGTTACTGTGCTCTAGTGCGAACATAGTGAGTGATGGCAACACCTTGCCAAAGTCAGTATAAATTGCATGTCTCACATCTCTTCGATGTACGTCGCACATATGAGATGGAGTTGCCATAATATGTGATCTAGTATTCCTTTGCTAACCTTTCGCCACATTGCTTGATCAAGGATTCCATACTTGTCATTTATTAGCGGAATATCTATAAGTTCATCTCATGAACTTCCAGATCCATATAGTATCCACTGCTGTTCTCCAACGCATAGATACTCGGCATTTACTTTAGATGGTTTTATTGGAACACTTCCAATTATCAACAAACTTTCACTTTTATATATCCTATATATATTTTGCGATTAATTTTCTATCCTTTCGGAAGTTCGCATCAATGTAACTCGTTACATTGAACTCTTCCTGATTTCCATAGAACTAGTACTTCTCAAGTACTTCTGAAGTACTTATCAAGTTCTCATGGTATTCCAGTAACCCTTACTGGAAGTAGACAGACATCCACTCATCATGTCTCACATACGAGTTATCAGGATGAGCACATCATATTGTCATGTCCTACATACATGATGATGAATGCATTTTGTTCTTGCCATTTCGATACATGCAAGATAATGGGATGATTACATACATGATAGATCCATATCTATTCTTAGTGTTCCCATTCTTCATAAGAATTGGACACTTGGCCTTGGGATACTAACTCCATGTAACATGGATAAGTTTTCTCCCACTGAATCTGTGCATACTGAATCCTTCAGTACAGATTGCAAATGTATGCTTTCTCTTTTCAGGTCAAGAGGTTTTCGAGAACTATCTCTATAGATCTCTATTCCAATCACATTGGCAGTGAAAATCCACAACACTTATGACTTCACAAGAAAAGAGCGGTGCCTAGTCACACATCAGTACTACCCAAGTGAAATAGAAAGTTGGAGAACAACTTTCAATCCTACAATCTGTAAATGGTGTTACAGTGAATGTATAATTCCTTTGTCATTGATATCCTGAATGAACTTGAGGCATGGAACAGTCATCCAGTCAACGTTCATTCACTTTCTTGATCTCAGAGTAGATTGGAAGAGATATGTATGACATGAATATCTCATACTGATTCACACATGTGTGCACGCCTTTCTCATTCCTACTCATCAAGTGGCCATGGATATCAAACTCCCTCAGGAGGGAAAAATCCCATATCTATCACTCACCCCTAAAAAGCCCCATGTGTCAAAGCCATCCAATCATCACCTTTATAACAACCCATGTTTCAGGACTGCGTTTGATGATGTCAAAGTGTGCCCAACGACATGTGTTGAGTGTAGTGATTTCAGGTCAAAGAATCACACTCACCACCATCACTGTGAATACTGACTGTGACTACCATGTCATGGTTCCATGTGTCAAACTCACGGTGGGTTTGTCTAGTACACTTGTTCTCTAACAAGTACCTATGTGTTTGGTTTGATATCTCTATATCATGACTATGAGATTCTATCATCAACCAACACCACAATCTAGGCTTGTGTGTCATTGTTGTCTATCTACCTTCCACAATGACATTTGACTAGGGACATAATAAGAATGTACAAAATCTTAGCATCTGTATGATCTCATCGTTCAGGTCCTCAACCTGAAAGCATACATCATTGAGTATTGTCATTCTCTAGACATTCAATCTGTTCTATCACTATCTCATATGACTGAACCAGAAAGAATTGGAAGCTTGCCTTTGATGTTTATCAAATCAATCTTAATATATCCCACCAATCATCCCATGATTGGCTCTCAGGGCATACATACCAACACATTTACCCATCATACTACATCAACATCTCAAACTTATCCTGTAATACTCTATCTCTGGTATTTCATCCATGAATCATTCTCATTTCTATCTGTTGGCCTCAGCCAATCTTCTAACCAGATATTGTATTGTACCAGTCATGTGAATATATATCATCATATTTTGTCCAGACATTGGACTATGCCAATCCTATGCAAACATTCCAGGCATTAGAATATGACAATCCTGTGACATTATTCCAGGCATTGGACTATGCCAATCCTATGCAAACATTCCAGGCATTGGACTATGCCAATCATGTGCAAATATTCCAGACATTGGACTATGCGAATCTTGTGCAAACATTCCAGGCATTGGACTATGACCAATCCTATGATATTATTCCAGGTATTGGGTTATTACCAATCATGTGCAATTATTCCAGGTATTCAGTTATGACCAATCCTGTGCCATTTTTCCAGGTATTGGGTTATGACCAATCCTGTGCAATTATTCCAGATATAGGGTTATGACCAATCCTGTGACAATATTCCAAGTATTGGGTCATGACCGATCTTGTGCAATTATTCTAGGTATTGGGTTATTACCAATCATGTGCAATTATTCCAGGTATTGGGTTATGACCAATCTTCTGCAATTATTCTAGGTATTGGGTTATGTCCAATCCTGTGCAATTATTCTAGGTATTTGGTTATGACCAATCATGTGCAATTATTCAATGTATTAGGTTATGACCAATCCTATGCAATTATTCCAGGTATTGGGTTATGACCAATCATGTGCGATTATTCCAGGTATTGGGTTATGACCAATCCTGTGACATTATTCCAGGTATTGGGTTATGACCAATCATGTGAAATTATTCTAGGTATTGGGTTATGACCAATCATGTGCAATTATTCCAGGTATTGGGTTATTACCAATCCTGTGCATCTCATCACTGAATACCACATCACCTTTTACTAGGTATTACACCTTGGCCAAGCCTTCATACTTATTCACATCCTTTATGTAATTCAAGTATTCCTCTTATCTCCTTTAAGCTTATTCCAAACACTTTAGCCCTTATTTGGCTATAAGCATAAAGCATGTATGATTAAGATTTCATTATTATTATTGTATCCATTTATTACAATTATTATGTTACTAAGTTTCCATTTCTGAGTTTAGTTGAACATTATCATTTCTTACATGACACTTTTATAAACATTGTGTCATCTCTCACTAGGCAACAACTTATTCACATGGATCACAGGGCCATTAAACATCTTGCCACTTCTCACTAGGCAACGACTTATTCACATGGCTCACAGGGCCATTAAACATCTTGCCACTTCTCACTAGGAAACGACTTATTCACATAGCTCATGGGGCCATTAAACATCTTGTCACCTCTTACTAGGAAACAACTATTAGGGTTAGGGTTTCCTTTATATCCGAATAGGGTTTCAAGTTCATATTATCAATCCAAACCCTAATTCATTGCTCCACACAAATAGGAGCATACACTAATATCATAAGTATTCAATCATACTTATTTATTCTCATAATTTAACATTAAAAGAATTATCAACACAAGATATGAGTTTCTCTCACATCTTTACTAAAATGTGATTTCACCATACTCTATTGACTTGGCTTAACCTTTTTCTTAAAGTATGTTAGCCTACAATTATCAAAGTGCATTACATCTCAACGTGGCAATTAACATGACACATTTCATTTGTTATTTATCCAAGTATATTGGATTTAAGGTACATCAAGGTGCATCAACTTTGAGGTATTGGACGTGATATCTATCATGTCTTGATGTATCACTTCCCTCATCACCTTTATCTTAAGTTCATCAACTTATCTTGTATTAGGGTATCTCCCATCCTAATACTTCATGCACCAGTTCATCACATTTACCATGTAATGTACTAGTCACAAGTCACTCATTTGATTTATTAAACCATTATTGATATAAGGTTATACATTATCAACCACTTTATGTGTTTCTCCTACCAATATATTATTCACTATTCCATTATTAGAAATAGGGTTTCCCTTCTTTATCAATTAGGGTTTTGCATAACATCACCCTATGTTGGGGTTTTGCATAACATCACCAATATACTTACCTTACCTTCAATAGATGAATACCTGGCCAGGGTATTCAAGAACTAAAATTAGGTAGTATGAATTTTTTTTATATTATGTTTCATACTTTTAACATCTCTTTAAATTTACTATTTAGTATCTTAGATTTTTTTTTCTGGGTGTTTCTTTTGTTGGGTTTTAGGGAAGGGAGAGATGGTAGCGGAAACAAAAAAAAATTCTCCTCCCCTAACCCAGAACAAGGAAACGTGTCAATGTCTATACAATAGGAAAGGATGGTTTGTGGAATCATACCTTGTCCCGAGATTTGCTCGGCGATAATACCTCGCGGCTTGCGCGGTCTTCACCTCCAGTCTTGGACGGTGTCTGTGCAGCTCCTGGTCGCACCGGGACTGATGACTCCTGGTCTCACCGGGACTGTCGGGATTGACAGCTGTCCTCCGAGCGGCAGAAATCTCCCGCCTCTGAAGTAGTCCACACAAACAACTTGGAACTCCAATCTCCTTATCTCACAAGGAATTGGAAGGAGTCGCACCCTCCTGTCAGCGTACTAGTCACTGATACACTCTCCTGCCACCAGTCGCTTTCTGTAATTGTCTTTCCCATGATGTGCCTCCCTTATCGGGTAGCACTTGCTCGAGCTCTCTCGGTTACCAAAACCAGAGAGAACGACAACTTTACAGAGCAACTGGTTGCACTGTGTTGTTCTTTGAGAAGCCCCCAATAGACCTACATATATAGGAGGGTCATGGGATAGGGTTCTCTATCCCGGGCAATGTGGGACTAAAGTACGAGTAGAAGGGTTCGAGATTTTCCACAAAAACAACCAATTGCGCAACCTGAACCAATCAATGTGTCCAACACCTTGAACATTATGACATTGAGATATCAATTAATTGAGTGTTTAATTGAACTACTAAACTCCTTTAGTAATCAATCTGAACATTGTTTGTGGTCAATTGCAGTTTCAATCAATCTGATACTCCAATCAATGTGTCCAACACCTTGAACATTATGACATTGAGCTATAAATTAACTGAGTGTTTAATTGAACTACTAAACTCCTTTAGTAATCAATCTAAACATTGTTTGTGGACAAAACTCCTCTTCCAGGTTAAATCCTAAGTGTGTGACCCTGCAGGTCCATTTTTCGTTGGCAGTGCAAGTCCATAACACTTATGACTTCACAAGCAAAGAGCGGTGCCTAGTCGCACATCAGTGCTACCCAAGTGAAAATAGAAAGTTAGAGAACAACTTTCAATCCTACAATCCGTGAATGGTGTTACAGTGAATGTATAATTCCTTTGTCACTGATATCCCGAATGAACTCAAGGAATGGAACAGTCATCCTGTCAATGTTCATTCACGTTCTTGATCACAAAGCAATGTGTCCAACACCTTGAACATTATGACATTGATCTATCAATTAATTGAGTGTTTAATTGAACTACTAAACTCCTTTAGTAATCAATCTGAACATTGTTTGTGGATAAAACTCCTCTTCTAGGTTAAATCCTAAGTGTGTGACCCTACAAGTCCATTTCACGTTGGCAGTGCAAGTCCATAACACTTATGACTTCACAAGCAAAGTGTGGTGCCTAGTCGCACATCAGTGCTTCTACCCAAGTGAAAATAGAAAGTTAGAGAACAACTTTCAATCCTACAATCCGTGAATGGTGTTACAGTGAATGTATAATTCCTTTGTCACTGATATCCCGAATGAACTCGAGGCATGGAACAATCATCCTGTCAACGTTCATTCACTTTCTTGATCACAAAGTAGATTGAAAGAGATATGTATGACATCAATATCACATACTAATTCACACATGCGTGCATGCCGTTCTCAATCCTACTCATCAAGTGGCCATGGATATCAAACTCCCTCAGGAGGAACAAATCCCATATCTATCACTCACCCCTCAAAAGCCCCATGTGTCAAAGCCACCCAATCATCACCTTTATAACAACCCATGTTTCAGGACTGCGTTTGATGATGTCTAAGTGTGCCCAACGACATGTGTTGAGTGTAGTGATTTTAGGTCAAAGAATCACACTCACCACCATCACTGTGAGTACTGACTGTGACTACCATGTCATGGTTCCATGTGTTAAACTCACGGTGGGTATGTCCGGTACACTTGGTCTCTAACAAGTACCTGTGTTTGGTTTGATATCTCTATATCATGACTAATGAGATTCTGTCATCAACCAACACCACAATCTAGTCTTATGTGTCATTGCTGTCTATCTACCTTCCACAATGACATCTGACTAGGGACATAACAAGAATGTACAAACTCTTAGCATCCGTATGATCTCATCATTCAGGTCCTCAACCTGAAAGCATATGTCATTGAGTACTATTATTCTCTAGACATTCAATCTGTTCTATCACTATCTCATATGACTGAACCATAAAGAATTGGAAGCTTGCATTTGATGTTTATCAAATCAATCTTAATGTATCCCACCAATCATCCTATGATTGGCTCTCAGGGCATACATACCAACGTCTTTTACATGTCTTCTAAATGAAAAGAGAAATTTCAAAACATATAAGAGAATATTATTCTGAATATAGGTTCTCATCCTTTTTATCTCTTCCTTGTGTCCTCATAGGACTAATTAAATAAGCTCAACAATAACTACCTTTCTCATAATCAGTAGGAAGAGAGAGGAAAAAGGAATGATAATTCAGAATGATAAGGATTATCTGAGAAGTTACCTTTATGGGTTATCTAGTGTCCTATCTGGCCCAATGCATGGAGTCAGTTGTCATCTGCTATTGCCTTTGTCCTCTACTACCAGAGGTAGATGGACCAAACTATGACACTTGTCTTCGTCCTCGGCCTTCTTCTTGACTAACCTGGGGTCTTTATGGGTTTTGCAGATTATGCCTTGACTATTGGGTCACCACATTATTTCTTCTTGGACACTGCTGCCTAAAATGTCCTATCTGTCCACATTTATGGCAAGTTCGGCCCTCACTTGATGACTACTGCATTGGTGTACTATATTTTGGTTGAACTGATGTTACTGAACACTTCGGTTGTTTAGTACCCCCAATCCACTATTCCTGTGATTGTGTAGATCTCCTCTTGAGGTTTGCCTCATGTTTCTTTGTCACATACCTTTCTATCCTCCGAATTGACTCCACAAATGTGGAAATCTCTCACTACTTTCTAACGCAGCTGCCGAGATAGACACCTCAACATTCAGTCCGTTCTCAAAACGTCAAATTTTCCCCTTCTCAGTAGTAGCCATTTGAGGACAAAACCATAAAAGTTCCATAAACCTAGCCTCATATTCATTTATTGACATGGTTCCCTACCGAACCTTCTCAAACTGTGAAATATTTTCATCTAAGTATCTTCTTGGAAAATACTTAATGATGAATTCTTGACAAAATTCCTCCCAACCAACCTCTTCATCATTCCCTTTTACTTCTTTTATGGCCCATCAAAGGCCAGCACTACCCTTTAAAAGGTATACAACATGTTTGACTTTGTCAACATCTGGAATACTAAGGATCTTAATAGCCTTTTCTAACTCAGTGAGCCATAGATCAACATCAACTGGGTCATTTGTCCCATCATATTCTATAGCTCCTACATGACGTAGTCATTCAAAAGTCTTACTAGACCCATGTCCCTCATTGGGAGTTGGTACCCTAGGTGCTGGTGCAGGCATACAGTCTGCCATATACCTCATTGTGGTCATGAATTCCCTAACTAGAGTATGAATGGTTGGGTTTTCTATCATAGCTTCATCAAATTGGGGATTCTCAGGCACTGATTCCTCTCTTGCCTGATCCCTTGCACCTCCTATTGGAATAACAACATTTCTTTCATCGACGTGATCTTCATGTTCTCCAGACATCTTTAAGCTATCTCCCTTCTTCTGCATAAGTAGAAGTCATTATAAGATATACTGGAGGACACTAACATAGACTTAACACCTTTTAGTCCTATGTCTCTGTAGACTCAACACACCTTCAGCTCAGATACCTCTAATTGTGATACGTCATTCGAACAAAACATCATTAACTAAGCAGAAGCGATCATTAGCAAAGGATTACTGAAAATCACTAAAAAAAATAAAACCTTTCTCAAAGAGATCCATTTCCAGGAAACTCTTAACAACAAGAACCAAAATATTACATGTACATTCTGGTCCACTAGTACATACCATGTGTCATCTCTTCTCGAGGATTACATGCATCAATTGCTCTCTTAAGTCTACACATGAGAAACACACAACCTCGAGACATTCAAGCCAAAATCTCAAAATGATTATGAAAACACTAAGTACTGACTCCAAGGACCTGAGAGTATAGAGACAACACATAGAACTCTTATCTTAAAGATACGACAGTCAGTATCTCCACCTGAGATGTTACTTTTGTCCTTGATGTTGTTGTCCTTCCCCTATAGTATGGTTCTTACCCCCCTCGTCCTCGTCCACCTAAAAATGTTGGATCCCACGGGGGTGAGACAATTGAAATTGTCCCAGCGAGAGATATAACTCTCCGCCAGAAACATTATTATTGCAGTTTAATAGAATAAAACTGGGCAGAGAATAAGCAGTTTAGAACATTCTCATATTTTAAAACATTGCAACTATCTATGATAGAGTAGTAAATCATCTATTCTCTTTATAAGGAATAGGAAGAACATGTATATCATTTACCCATCATACTACATCAACATCTCAAGCTTATCTTGTGATACTCTATATCATGGTATTTCATCCATGAATCATTCTCATTTCGATCTGTTGGCCTCAGCCAATCTGCTAACCAGATATTGAATTGTACCAGTCATATGAATATATATCACCTTATTCTGTCCAGGAATTTGACTATGCCAATCCTATGCAAACATTCCAGGCATTGGACTATGCCAATCCTGTGACATTATTCCAGGCATTGGACTATGCCAATCCAGTGCAAACATTCTAGGCATTGGACTATGCCAATCCTGTGCAAATATTCTAGACATTGGACTATGCCAATCCTGTGCAAACATTCCAGGCATTGGACTATGACCAATCTTGTGATATTATTCCAGGTATTGGGTTATTACCAATCTTGTGCAATTATTCCAGGTATTGGGTTATGACCAATCTTGTGCAATTATTCCAGGTGTTGGGTTATGACCAATCCTGTGCAATTGTTCCAGGTATTGGGTTATGACCAATCCTGTGACATTATTCCAGGTATTGGGTTATGACCAATCCTGTGCAATTATTCCAGGTATTGGGTTATGATCAATCCTGTTCAATTATTCCAGGTATTGGGTTATGATCAATCCTGTGCAATTATTCCAGGTAATGGGTTACGACCAATCTTATGCAATTATTCCAGGTATTGGGTTATGACCAATCCTTTCCAATTATTCCAGGTATTGGGTTATGACCAATCATGTGCAATTATTCTAGGTATTGGGTTATGACCAATCCTGTGCAATCATTCCAGGTATTGGGTTATGACCAATCCTTTGCAATTAGTCCAGGTATTGGGTTATGACCAATCCTGTGACATTATTCCAGATATTGGGTTATGACCAATCATGGGACATTATTCTAGGTATTGGGTTATGACCAATCATGTGCAATTATTCCAGGTATTTGGTTATTACCAATCCTATGCATCTCATCACTGAATACCACATCACCTGTTACTAGGTATTACACCTTGGCCAAGCCTTCATACTTATTCACATCCTTTATGTAATTCAAGTATTCCTCTTATCTCCTTTAAGCTTATTCCAAACACTTTAGCCCTTATTTGGCTATAAGCATAAAGCATGTATGATTAAGATTTCATTATTATTATTGTATCCATTTATTATAATTATTATGTTACTAAGTTTTCATTTCTTAGTATATTTGAACATTATAATTTCTTACATGACACTTTTATAAACATCTTGTCACCTGTCACTAGGCAACAACTTATTCACATGGCTCATAGGGCCATTAAACTTCTTGCCACTTATCACTAGGCAACGACTTATTCACATGGCTCACAGGGCCATTAAACAACTTGCCACTTCTCACTAGGCAACGACTTATTCACATGGCTCACAGGGACATTAAACATCTTGTCACCTCTCACTAGGAAACAACTATTAGGGTTAGGGTTTCCTTTATAGCTGAATAGGGTTTCAAGTTCATATTATCAATACAAACCCTAATTCATTGCTCCACACAAATAGGAGCATACATTAATATCATAAGTATTCAATCATACTTATTTATTCTCATCATTTAACATTAAAAGAATTATCAACACAAGATATGAGTTTCTCTCTCATCTTTACTAAAATATGATTTCACCATACTCTATTGACTTGGCTTAACCTTTATCTTAAAGTATGTTAGCCTACACTTATCAAAGTGCATTACATCTCAACGTGGCAATTAACATGACACATTTTATTTGTTATTTATCCAAGTATATTGGATTTAAGGTACATCAAGGTGCATCAACTTTGAGGTGTTGGATGTGATATCTATCATGTCTTGATGTATCACTTCCCTCATCACCTTTATATTAAGTTCATCAACTTATCTTGTATTAGGGTATCTCCCATCCTAATACTTCATGCACCATTTCTTCATATTTATTATGTAATGTATTGGTCACAAGTCACTCATTTGATTTATTCAACCATTATTGATATAAGGTTATCCATTATCAACCACTTTAGGTGTTTCTCCTATCAATATATTATTCACTATTCCATTATTAGGAATAGGGTTTCCCTTCTTTATCAATTAGGGTTTTGCATAACATCACCCTATGTTGGGGTTTCACATGACATCACCCTAGATTAGGGTTTCACACCTCATTATCTTAAATTAAGGTTTCTTATAACTTTTCTCCAAATTAGGGTTTCATGTAACTTTACCCAAAATTAGGGTTTCATGAAGCATCCTCTTAAATTAGGGTTTTTCATTATATTACCCTGAATTGGGATTTCTCATATCATCACCCTAGATTAGGGTTACACCATTACCCTAGATTAGGGTTTCACCTAACATTGCCCTAAATTAGGGTTAGGGCTCATCAACCATCTCGATTAAGGTTTCACGATCTCTTTATCAAGGATCATACCGTAAATTATATTTTATTCATGTTGAAAGCGTTGAGGCTTAACCACTACATGATTATCATACATGTATGAATTCCTCTCTCTCTCACCCTCTCTAGGATGTTGATTACTTCAAGCTTGATTAGATTAAATCAACCCTTCATTCAAGTACATTCAATTAGGGATAACATCATGTATTGAGATATTGCTTCCATAAGCATCAAAGGTTAACCCCTCTTAAGAGTACTAATTACCCTAGTACCTTAAAGGTACAACCATTGTAATTATCTTTAATATACATCATCAACAATCATGGGGTTAATTGTATTTACATGGTTGAATCAATTAGACCTTTAAACGGTCTTGAGATACTAGACCCTCAAATGGTCTTGAAGTACTTTGACCTTCAAACAGTCTTGAGGTTATTAACCTGCAAATGGTCTTGAGGTTATTGACCTTCAAACAGTCTTGGTTTACATCTTTAGTCGGTCTTAAGACTGTTAGACAATCAAACGATCTTGATCTCAAAATCTATAAACGGTTTGAGACTGTTTGAATTAAATATTAAATAAATCCAAACGGTTTGAGACCGGATGGTCCTCAAATGGTTTGAGACCGAATGGTCCTCAAACGATCTAAGACCGTTTGGTCAATTCAGCTTGAAAATGTTTAACCCTAAATTAGGATTTCCACAGTCAATCAATTTAGGGTTTGCTTCATTGAATCATTCACCAATTGGACCATTGAAAATGTATCAAATTATAACCCTTGGATCTCCAACCATCCATCATAGCCCTTGACCTCCAAACGGTCTTGAGACCGTTTGGGCCATTCAACAAAGAAATCGGCTCAATGAATTTAGGGTTTCAACCATTCAATTCAATTAGGGTTTGTAATCAATGGATCATCCTTTCTTGAAACCATTATAATTAGATCAATTGAAACCATTGGGTCTTCAATCATCCACATCAGCAATTGACCCCAAATGGTCTTGAGACCATTTGACTTCAAATAGTCTTGAGACCGTTTGCCCCCAAACGGTCTTGAGACTGTTTGATCTCAAACGGTCTGGAGACTGTTTGGTCATCAAGTTGAAACTGTTTGCACATGATTTTTATTGAGGTGTGTGATAATATGACATCATAATATTCAAGCTACAAACCATCGAAATTTTTTGTGATCTTTGTGGTGATTTCAACAATTAATCAAAAGGAATATTCGAGAAAGAAAAGAAATCAACATATGATGAAGAAATCAAATCAATAATGATGTTCAAGGGTTCAAGTTATATAACCTACCTTCAAAGTTGAATCCAAGATTCAAGCTTCACGTCTTTAATGGTGAACGAAGCTTTCTCAACTTCCCAAGGTCCGTACTCAAGTCTATGAGTGAAAAGAATGGCTAGAGTTGAAGATTGAATGGAGAATAAAAGAAAATAAGCATTGAATTTCGATTTCCAACATGAAATCAAGGTTGAAGATGATTAAGGAGCTCACCTACAGGTTGGGGTAAGTCCTTCTATTGATCCTAAGCTCCCTTGTGTTCAGCCAAAGCAAGGAAAGAAAGAAGAGTCAAAAAAGCCTTTCATGTGGGTGAAAAATGGAGTGTATATAAGGGAATTTCAAGAGAGAGAAAGTGTTATTAAAATCATTCAATTCCCTAAATCGATGCCACTTACCCCCCTCACTTCCTTTCATATGAAGCCATCATACTTCCCTTCGAAATCCTCTTCTTTATCCATGAATTAAAAGAAAACAAATTAAGCCTTAATCAATATAATAATAATATCCAAAAATTAGTGGATATTATTTTTTCCTTAACTAATGTGAGTGGGCTCTCCACTCACTTTAGATATTTCGATACCATTGCAAGGAACAAGGAAGTCCATACTTATATAAATTCAACCATCATACTTTTGGTTGAAGGGCACTCCCATTAATATATTTATTTTTGCATTAAATTGAATTAGGGTTTCAATTATGCTTAAATCTTGATTATTTTAATATCAAGATTCTCTCTCCTCGAAAATGATTCAAATGAGATGCCCCTCTGATTTTCTTGTCTCTAATTGATACCAAGAAACATTAGGGACTCTCTAGAAGTGGTATTTTGCATATTGAACCCTATGTTTTGGGTAAATTGCACATTCCATCAAAACTAGGTTTTAATGCACAACCATTGCTTAATAAGCTCTTTCTTGGTGCTCAGGCTTGTGGAAGCCATACCTCAACATCATTCTCATTTTTATGATTCTTCAATACTTGAGGAACATTTTATCATGTAACATTTGCAAGTTAACCCCTCAAAACTTGGGTAATTTGCACTTTAGTCCAAAACAAGTAAAACATTGTTCTAACATTATTCAAAAAGGACTAAAATTGAAACATAAGTTCCTCTTGAGCCTTAATTATTTTTACAAAGATAAAGACAAGAACATAAATGACTTTCTTAAGCAAAACTTCTAGTGTTAAGCCTTAACCCAGGTCAGGGATGTTACACCTTTTGATTTAGACATCACCATGCCTTAATCATGAGTTTACTGTGAAACACTATCATAATCACTCACAAGGTTCTCAAACATTTGGTCCAAGTATTTCATTCATTGATCTCATCAAGAATTAACACTTTACCAAATTCGTACTTCATCTATGATATTCTTGAACACTTCAAGATATTCATATAGGTATTTCTCTAAACACCACTGAGGTATTAGCATTTGCTCCAATAGGTGTGTAAATACATCACATGTATTATACCTATAGGATAATCATTCTACCACTACCATTAGTGAAGATTGATGTCTTAGAGATTCATGTCTGTTACTGGTTCTTTAACCAAAAGAGTCTAGATTTATCCATCATAAGGAAACTAGAAATGAATTTCTCATGATTTATGCTAATTTGATTGTTTGAGTTATCAATAACTTTTAGGTATCATTTTATCTTATGCATACCAAGTAACACAAGATAAACAAGACATTGCCACCAAGATCATATCTTTGAATTTGAAATATCAACTATATTGATAGCCATCCTTGTCTCAACAAGATGCAACAATAAAGTGTTTCTATTGGCAAATTGAAATAGCAATTCTCAACTCTATTTCATGCCCTTTAGGCTGAAATAAACTAAAAGGTACTCCTATCTATGGCATCAATACTTGCTCCAATGATGGGTACTCCTTTCTTGGTCCTTTCATAAAGGCCATCACTTCTTTGTAGATCTTACATATCATATTTGTCAGATCTTCATCTTGGTATTATATACCTCAGAAGTGGTTCATTTCATGATACCTTAGGTGGAAATCTCCATCCCCTCCTTCTTCTTCTTTTGCTCTTCCAGATATAGAGAGCAATTTCCTTGTTCACCCTCCCATGTGCCTTGAGGATGAAGATGACTTGGGCTACTGGCTAGCATCAGAACCCTTCTTAGCTTTGCCCTTGCCCTTGCCGTTGGAATTGCCTTTCTTTTTGTTGATCAACATCACAGACTTAGTCTTGTCCTTCTTCATTTATGCCTTGAGGCTGAAGACGGCTTGGATTACTGGCTAGCATCTGAACACTTCTTTGGTTTGCCCTTGTCCTTGCCTTTAAGACTTACCCCTCATCGATCAAAGATTAGGGTTTTGTCTTTCTTCATCTTTTCCTCTACTATCCTCAACATGTCCAACAACATTGTCAATGCTTGTCAAAGTTGTTCATGTCAAAGTTCATCATGAACTGTATGATTCTCGCAACATTTGCAGTATCATACCAATAGCCAACTCTTGGCTTAGAGGGAATCCTTCTTACTCAGGTTTTTCCACATACCCAATCACATTGAGTGTGTGAATACCTTATTGGATCTCATTCTGTCATGACATACTAGGACAGTGTCTTGGAGACATCATATGTCTCATGTTGTCTCTACAACTCATAGTTCAGAGAGCACAACATTAAGCACTCCACATCAATGGCATCCTCGGTATGCTTCCATAAGCATACTTTCAGCCATTGGTGTGGTGGGATCGAGTTCATCTGGTTCTGGTATAACTAGGACTTAGAGCTTTCGCTCTTCAATTGAGACACTTCTCAATGTCCTAATCAGTCATGGAAATTATTCCCATTAATTTGTTGGTCTCAAAGACCGATCACAAATAAAGTGATTATTGTTGATTAGCCATTTATTGTACAAAAGGAAATATATGCATTTTAGTCCAAAAACTCATTTTTGACTTATTTGATTGATTTGACAAGTTTTATGATATAATTAGGACTTTAATCAATTATCACTCCCACTATTTTTGTTCAAATTGATAGCCCTCACCATCAATTTGGAAGATTGTAGCATACAACCTTCTAGTGAGCAAGATTTGTATTTCATCAAGTCATGAGTCAGCTTTGTCTGATCGCCCACAACATTGACTATCTAGGTAGGCCATCATGTCAATTGCATCATATGCAACTCTTGGATAGACGACATGCACAACTCCTTACCATTTGTCCCGTACCTCTGGGCTTAGACGCTCTAAGAATCACCAGTTAAGTCTAACCCATAAGACGACACGGTAAACATGCATCCTGCTTTGGCAGATCCTACATGCCTACCCTTCACACTTCCGCAAGATGGACGACACACCACACTTTGGCGTAACCTACGCTTGGTCGATTGAGTTTTTCAAGTGTGCCACTAATGGAAGGCGTATAAGACTTAATATTTAGATGAGGGATTTGGTTTTATAGGTACATATACATATCCAGTCACCATAATACATAGTACGTATCATATACATGCTATATCCCACAGAAAACATGTGAAATGATAAAAGCGATGATTATGGCCATCCTAATGTGATTCCTCGAGCCAAGAGGAATCACGGTCATCTAGGTCCACATCACATACAACCTGAACAAGATGAACTTTGTGCTTTGCCATTCTGGGTTTGATCAACTCATCTCCATGATTGATTGGCTCGCCATCAGGCCGGTCGGTTGGGTGCCACCAGCCAATCGAATGGCACCTCCAGCTGATCGGTTCACTTGTTGTCGTGCATCTCTGCTCATCTTGCTCCTCGAACTGGTCTTCTAGAATGCCAACCGATCAGTTCATGCCTTGAACCGATCGTCTTAGTTTTCATCAGGCTGTCCGTCATTCTTTGACATAATAGGAAATAAAAGTTCTATCCTATTTACATTTGTATTGAGAAACCTCGAGTTACATTCGGGGGGAGCAAAGGTAGGAAATAAATCTCGAGTTATCTCGAGTTACATCAAGAAAAGGAGGTAGGGAATCAGTGTGCACACCGAGATGCAAGCAACCACATTCAACCATACACAGACATAGGGTTTATTAGCCATAACTACGTTATACATTCACCACAAAACTCGTTTAAGGGCGACGTGTATCGAATGCATTCATATAATATATCATATATGTATATTGGGATTTGTGGATTTAGGATTGGACATGCATAAAGCTAATTTTATTCGCATCGTATGCAATAAATAAAGGCGACAAACCAAAATCAATCACATCGATAATCCTGAAGTATAGAGTAGTTGACGTGGCTCTGATACCACTGTTGGGTTTTAGGGAAGGCAGAGAAGGCAGCAGAAACAAAAATTTTCTTCTTCCCGAACCCAGTATAAAGGAATCACGTCAACATCTATATAGTAGTAAGGATGGTTTATAGAGACATACCTTGTCACGAGGCTTGCTTGGTGATATTACCTCGTGGCTTGCGTTGTCTTCACCTCTGGTATTTGACGGTGTCTGTGCAGCTCCTGGTCTCACCGAGACTGTCGAGATTGACTGATGTCCTCCGAGCGACAAAAGTCTCATGCCTCTGTAGTAGTCCACACGGACCACCTAGAACTCCAATCACCTTGTCGTACAAGGCACCAGAAGGAGTCATAACCTCCTATCGGCGTACTAGTCACTGACACACTCTCCTGCCACCAGTCACCTTTCTATAGTTGTCTTTCCCTTAATGTGCCTCCCTTGTTAGGTAGCACTTGCTTGGGCTCTCCTGGTAACCACAACTAGAGAGAACGACAACTTTGCAGAGCAACTGGTGTTCTGAGTTGTTGTTGAGAAGCCCCCAATACCCCTATATATAGGAGAGTCATGGGATAGGGTTCTCTACCCCGGGCAATGCGAGATTAAAGCAGGAGTAGAAGGGTCTAAAATTTCCACAAAACAACCAACTGCGCCAGCTGAACCGATCGTTTCAAGTATGAACTAGTCGGTTGGGGACCTGAGCCGATCGGTTCACACCTGAACCGGTCGGTTGGGGCACCTGAACTGGTCGGTTCACTACGCTGGTCAGTTCCCAATTGACTTTTCTTCTTTTGTTTTGAATTGATAAAATACCAATCCTTGTTCCAATCAAATTGGACTAGTGAAATGAAGAGAAATTTCTCACCAACCTGACTTACCCAAATTGGCTCATTTGGACCAATTCAGCCGATCAGTTCAACCCTTGAACCGGTCAGTTCAACCTGTCCTGAGCTGATTGGTTCAACTCCTTGAACCGGTCAGTTGGAAGTCCAGATTGTGGAGAAATTGTCAATGGAGTTCTCAATCAATCTGACACCCAAATCAGTTAGTCCAACACTTGAACTTGATGATTCTGAGTCAAGTCAATTGATTGAATGTTTAATTGAACTACTAAACTCCTTTAGCAATCAATCTAAATATTGTTTGTGGTTAAACTCCTCTTCCAGGTTAAATCCTATGTGTGTGACCCTACAGGCCCAGTTCCATTTGGCAGTGAAACTCCATAACACTTATGACTTCACAAGCAAAGAGTGGTTCCTAGTCGCACATCAGTGCTACCCAATTGAAAAGGAAAGTTGGAGAACAACTTTCAATCATACAATCCATGAATGGTGTTATAGTGAATGTATAATTCCTTTGTCATTGATATCCCGAATGAACTCAAGGAATGGAACAATCATCTGGTCAACGTTCATTCACTTTCTCGATCTCAGAGTAGAATGGAGGAGATATGTATGGCATCAATATCACATACTGCTTCACACATGTGTGCGCACGCCTATCTCAATCCTCCTCATCAAGTGGCCATCAATATCAAACTCCCTCAGGAGGGATAAATCCCCATATCTATGACTCACCCCTCAAACGCCCCATGTGTCAAAGCCACCCAATCATCACCTTTATAACAACCCATGTTTCAGGACTGCGTTTGATGATGTGAAAGTGTTCCCAACGACATGTGTTGAGTGTAGTGATTTCAGGTTAAAGAATCACACTCACTACCATCACTGTGAGAACTGACTATGACTACCATGTCATGGTTCCATGTGTCAAACTCACAGTGGGTCTGCCCAGTACACTTGTTCTCTAACAAGTACCTATGTGTTTGGTTTGATACCTTCATATCATGACTAATGAGATTATTTCATCAATCAACACCACAATCTAGTCTTGTATGTCATTGTTGTCTATCTACCTTCCACAATGACATCCGACTAGGGACATAATAAGAATGTACAAACTCTTAGCATCCGTATGATCTCATCGTTTAGATCCTCAACCTGAAAGTATACGTCATTGAGTACTGTCATTCTCTAGACATTCAATATGTTATATCATTATCTCATATGACTGAACCAGAGAGAATTGGAAGCCTGCCTTTGATGTTTATCAAATCAATCTTAATCTATCCCACCAATCATCTGATGATTGGCTCTCAGGGCATACATACCAACACTAGTCTCATATCAATGCTACCCAAATGAAAAAGGAAAGTTGGAGAACAACTTTCACTCCTACAGTCTGTGATTGGTGTTTCAGTGAATGTATAATTCCTTTATCTCTGATATTTAGAATGAACTCAAGGCATGGAGTTGTCATCCTTTCAACATTCATTCATGTTTGTTGAACTACAGAAGACTGTCTAAGATATGCGTGACATCAATATCATATATTGATTCACATGTACATGTACTTGTCTTTCTAGTCTCTCTTATCTAGTGGCATGGACATCATACTCCCCTAAGAGGCAGAAATCCAATATCTATCACTCACAGTCTATCTCATACGTCAAAGCCATCCAATCATCACCGTTATAACCACCCATGTTTCAGGACATAATTTGATGATGTCAAAGTGTACCCAATCTCATTCGACGAGTGTAATTATTTTAGGTCTAAGAATCACAATCACCACCATCACTATGAGAGATGATTTTGACTACCATGCCAAGGCTCCATGTGTCACTCTCATGGTGGGTTTGCCACATACACTATTCTCTAACATGTATCCATGTACTTGGTTTGATATCATATATCATGACTAGTGAGACATTGTCATCAACCAACAAACACTCTAGTGTTGATGTATCATTGTTGTCTATCAACCTTCTACAATGACATCTGACCAGGGACATAACAAGAATGTACATACTCTTAACATCCATATGATCTCATTGTTCAAGTCCTCAACCTGAAGACATATGTCATTAAGCATTGTCATTCTTTAGACATTCATTTTTCTACATCATTTATCTCATAATCGATTGAGCTAGAATAAATTAGAAGCTTGCCTTTGATATTTATCAAATCAATCATGATGTATGCCAATCCAATCATCATATGACTCTCAGGACATACATACCACCAATAGATCACTTGTAAGTGTACTATATTGTCAAATGTATTGAAGCTTGATGCCCCATTTCAAATAAAATTTAGAGAAAGTTGAAAGCAAAATATCAATTTCTTCATAGTTAAATTCTTTCATGTATTCCATCATAATAAATTTTAGAAAATGTCAAGCTGTTTAAATGTGTCTAATTGCATATATATAAACCGGTTTGTATGAATTGATTAGAATATTACATTGTATAAATTAGAATGTTTATATTAAGCAATATATTTGTAATCGATGGAATGCAATGAATGGAACTAGATTGAAAATATTTCGATGCCTTTTTGGATGCAATAATGCTATGGTAATGATAAGGTGCTAGAAGAGTTTTTGAAAATATTGTTGTTGATAATGTTTCTTTAGTCATGGAACATTTTAAAACCACCTTTGTCATATGTTGGGACTTATAACACTAGTACTTAGGCTGCATTTGTTATATGACCAGTCATAAGGAAAAGAATGATGGGAAATCAAAAGCATTGTTTAGTTATTCTGGTAGTGGTAAGGTGAAAATTTTCCATTGAAAATCAATAGAAGAAAAAATTGATCTTTTTGCCCCTATGAAGAAGTATGGTGAATCACAGGAATAAGTTTCTTCCAATACTCTACTATTTGTTTGGACCCATGTAAAATGACTTTGAACAGTTTCATTCACTGAGCAAAGATATTTTCCTCCAAGATTTTGTAACCAATAAAGTATTATTTCTCACTAAAAAATCCTTGCATTCTAAAGGATATTCTCTATATTACTTTCCTTAAGTATTTTCTTTTCCCCTAATAGATAATTTCTTATGTTTAGCTAACCCTTATTCAAGTGAAAATATTTTCTCCTTTATAGAACTTCTATCCAAAAATATATTTCACTTCAATCATTTTTTTTATTGAGAATCCATTTTCCTACATTGTCGTTGTCTCCAAGTAAAGTACTTTTTTCCAAATAAATTTAATATTATGATTATATTTCTTTATAATAAAAAAGGTTCTACTAAAGTTTGATTTCTACTTACCATTGAATACTCCAAAAAGGAATGTCTCTAAGAAACAAAATATACAAAATTAATTATATCAAAATAAGTAATGGAATGATTTCATATATATGTTAATGATTAATAAAAAAAATTCATTATTTTTTATTTGCTAAGCACACCAATGAATACCGATGTTATGGTTACTTCTAAGTTAATACTTGTAAACGTTTTTTCATCCAAGTAAAAACATCATGCTAAATTAATTTCTACCCAAATAAGTTGTGATGTTCTTTTATATTAACGTTTACAATCAAACAAATCTATATGGTTACTATTTCCCCTGTTAAAAGTATTATGCAATTGAACATTTAATTTCCGAAATATGAATACATGCCAATTTTTTTTCTTCCAAGAAGTCATTTTCATTTTTTATGTCAAAAAGAATCTCATTTGAGTTTCTTTATAATTTAAAAAAATATAATTTATACTTTATTGTGTGTTTTTTTATAAAAATATATCCTTCGGTATTTCACCTAACCCATGTAACAAATATCATCTTTTAAGTTTTCTCCATTCCTATTATTTTCCCATACACATATTAAACAACAAATTTTTAACATTTTTTTCTCCTTTCTTCCCCTTCGTCCCCTTCCCCTTCCCCTTCCATGTCCCTGGTTCGTTGCTAACGACCTATTTGGTACGTGGTGAATGGAGGGGAGGGGACGGGAGGGGAAAGCACTTAAGTTGTTTGGTTGTACATGGTGAAGGAGAAGGGAAGGAAATGGGGGGAATGGAGGGGAAAGAATTAAGTGTATTTTCAGTCATTTTTCTTCCCACAAAATTGAAGTGGATATAAGGAGAAGGGGAACGACTTGGTGGGAAATTTATTATAAATTTTAGAGGTAAATATAAAATATGGAGAGAATATATAAATAATATTGTGGAAAATACTTATATAGCTCAATGAGAAAAAAGAACATGTAGTCTCTCATCTCATTTTGAGGGAATAAAAAATGTTGGGGGAGTTTGAGAGAAATATTAGAGGGAAAAATTAAAAATAAAAGGAAGCTAGAATAAATGTAGCAAAAAATTAATTAAAATCTTAGAATGTCTAGAAAAAATGTTGGTAGAGAATACAAAATGTTTGAGATAAATATTTTTTTAACATAATAACATAAGAAAAAATAAAAAAGAGAGGGAATTGTTGAGGGAAGTGGAAAGAATTCTCACGTTATGGAGAGAACTTAAATAAATAGAGGAAGAGGGAAGTACACATATAACCACAATGGCTATAAAAAGAGAATTCGTAGTCCTAGTCTGTATCAATAATGTTTTACATCACGTTAGACATAAGAAATGTATCTTCTTTGTTAACAAAACAATTATTATATGAAGAATTTTAATTTGATACATGTGAGTTTAATTTATCTTGATTTTTTGTATACTAATATGTGTGTGGTGTATGTAACATTTTGGAATAATATGACTTGTTATAAGAATGACAATTTTTTTTATATTTTTTATCTTCTCTTCCTTCCCCTCCCCATACTAACCAAACATACTAATATAAGTGTCTCCTTCCCTCCCCTCCTTCCTTTTCCCTCCCCTCAGTGTTATATTAGCAACAAATGAATCTGTGATGTTGCTCTAACATGAAAACAAGTGAATCAGAGATGCAGAAATATATGAATTCAGGAGAATGTTACTAAAATAATTGGATTCACGACAAAAAGAAATACATTCCGGCCTTGCTTGAAATATTAACGTGAACGACCAGTGGACTATACGGATACATTAGTGTTTCCCGATTAACTCAATCGCAGCATGCTCAGGGGCAAACGAAGCCCTTAGGTACCTTTTTGCCGCAGTAGTTAACGAGGAGGCTGAGGGAGACGGGTACATTGAGGTTGATACCTAGGATGTTGGCCCTGATGGCAGTGCAGAGGCACACAGCAGCTTCGAGGTCCAACAGTCCCTGGATGAGGGTGCAGCAGGGGGTTTTGGGTGGTTTCCCCACAACAGCGTTGATGAGGCCGTTAAGGACGTTGGCACAGACGCCCAGCTTCAGGGTGTCGATGGGGCATTTCCCGCGGCCGCTGCTACCACCGCCAATGATACCACCACTGCCACCGCCAATGATACCCCCACCGTTCCCACCACCAACATTCACACCACCGCCTCCAATATTTATGATCCCACCACCGTTGCCTCCGCCAATGATGCCGCCACCATTACCACCCCCGATGATTCCACCACCATTGCCTCCGCCAATGATGCCGCCACCATTACCACCGCCAATGATTCCACCACCGTTGCCGCCACCAATACCGATGTTGATGCCGCCTCCACTGCTTCCTTTACCACCGGAAGCTCCACCTTTTCCTGGCTTGGAGTGTTTTGGCGTGCAAGGGGTGGCGCTGGTGTAAGAGAAGAGCACCAGATTGACGGCAAGAAAGAGAGCCATGACAACAGAGGAGGTGGTGGCCATGGCTTTTTGCTGCTTGTTACTTGTCAGTTGCATGTGCTAGTGTCCTAATAGAACTGATCTCTTGTTTTTGAGATGACCTTGGCTGTGGAAGACGCAACTAGATTTATAGCAGCGAGACAAGGGATCGGACAACAGCCGTCACATGGCAACTATTGCAATTATCGCTAGCTGGACGTCAATGTGAGCGCTAGAATAACAAGCGGATTATAGCTGGCATATGATGCTAGGGACATGGCATCATTCAATTATGCATCTAAATGGAAACATTGAAATTTTGGAGCGTACAGGTATGCATGTCTGTTACTGATCCGTTGTATAATCGTTTCATTTTTTAGTCATTTTATTCTAATATTATGGCCTCTGGGCTGATGCGAGTAGGGAATCGGTGTGCAATATATGTATTTTATCGCCCGACCAGTCTACGTGTAAACATGCATATGAAAGTTGGCAGGATTAGGCTGTGAGTGGCAACCACCTAGTTCATTTCATAGAGTGGCTGTAAGATGTCAATTGCAGTGGCCATTACTAGGGTACTAAGGCTATGTTCGTCAAAGTGATGATATACATCGTGGATGAGTCGACGCGGTCTTTCCACCGTAAGAATTTGGTCCGTTTGAAAATTTTCACGGTTCCAGCGATCATCCAGCGTATGTAGTAGAAAAAATAATGTAAAATAGCAACAGTTGTTCATCTTTTGTTTGGTAAAGCGTTTAATGCGAATTTTGGGCTGCCCGAGATGATTGATCACTGCCCAGACATTGGTGGACGTGTTCCCGAACACTGCCTAAGATGACTGCAACTAATTTCTTACACTGCCTAAGATGACTGCCACTAATTTCTTAGATCGTGTGGTGGAGATAAACTATTTAGGTACTAAATTGTATATGGAGAAAGAACACAATTGGGAACCTTTGGCACGGGTATTTATCACCTATTGAACGGACCTTATGGGGGGTGGTTACCGAAGAAGGTGGGAGTGATTATGGAAGGAGTTCGGAAGTGTGGGAATATGAGAGGTTCGTTGTTAATGAATGAATTAACGGTTTGATTTGCAAATCAATTGGTATCCAACAAACATTAGTAATTGAACCGCCTATTTTTTATTAAGACCCATTTATTTTGAAGATGGAGAGATCGGTCCGTATGAGAGGTGAGAAAAATAATAGAAAAAAGACGCAAGATAAATCAATAAAATGAAGAGAATTAAAAAGAAGAGAGGAGAGGGACGAACAAAATTCCACATATATTTTCATATTTTGTGCAAATGTAGTCGGTCTCAAGCCTTGGAAAAGGAGGAGGGTTGGTGGTAGCTTGACAGTCATCCATAAAAACTTTGTCACTCTTTTTATGACATGGATCCTTATAAAAATTTTGTGGGTAAAGAAGCTAGTCCCTCTGTATCATTGCTCGGATGTAGTGAAAAATATACAAGGGCAACTCTTTTGACGAAGGTAGGCAAAGAAACAAGTCCATGAAAAAAAGGATTAGAGTTGGATCTTTGACAGGATAATCTTTGGAGACAATAGATACGATGATGAGAAGAAAAGTCAATATAGCTTGCCTGCAGGAAACTAAGTGGACAGGGGAATGTTGTAGAAATATTAGAGACACATGATACAAAATTTGGTATACAGACATTAAGGATGTTGAAGGATGATGTTGTCATGGTCACTAGGATGGATTATAGAATCATAACTACTAAGGTCATTCTTGGGAGAAACATTTTTAACATTATTAGCACTTATGCCCCCCAAGTTGGCCTTAGCGAGGAGGATAAGAAGGATTTTTGGGATAACATGGATGAATTGATGCAAGGAATATTGACAGAGGAGATAATCATTATTGTAAGTGATTTAAATGACCATGTGGGGAGTAGCAATGATGTATATGAGAGATTTCATGGTGGTTTTGGATATGGCAGTAGAAACGGAGAAGGAGAGAGGATATTAGATTATTTAGTTGCATATGATATGATTTTGGCAAACACCTATATCAAGAAAAGAGAATCTCATAAGCTAACTTTAAAGATTGGTCACAATTGTAGCCAAATTGATTACCTCCTGAAAAGGTGGGAGGATCGTAAAGTATACAAGGATTGTAAAGTGATTCCTAACAAAGAACTCACAACACAACATAGGTTGGTGGTTTTGGATATTAACACAAAGATCAATAAAGGCAAGCATAACATAGATCAAGATAGCAGGATCAAGTGGTGGAATCTTAAAAGAGAAAAGAAATTGAGCTTTCATGATAAACTCATCAAGGAGGGAACTTGGAACTTAGAGTCTAATGTCAACACTATGTGGCATAACATGCGTTCCTACATAACAAAAATTATCATATAGGTTGTGGGGGAGTCCAAAGGTTGTGGGCCTCTACAAAAAGAGATTTGGTGGTGGAATGATGAAGTACAAAATGCTACTAAACTAAAAAGGGAGATCTATAGAAGCTTGCCCAAATCTCGAGATGATGCAACGTTCTGAAAATACAAGCAAGCAAAGAAAGAAGCAAAAAAGGTTGTTCAGGAGCCAAGGTCAAGATACTTTGATGAGATTATAAGAAGTTAGATACTAGAGAAGGGGAAGTGTATATATATATATATATATATATATATATATATATATATATATATATATATACATATATATATATACATACATATATATATATATATATATATATATATATATATATATATATATATATATATATATATAAATGCAACGTTCTAGAAATACAAGCAAGCAAACAAAGCAGCAAAAAAGGTTGTTCAGGAGCCAAGGTCAAGATACTTTAATGAGATTATAAGAAGTTAGATACTAGACAAGGGGAAATATATATATATATATATATATATATATGTATATGTATATATATATATATATATATATATATATATATATATATATATAATGGTTTGTATAAGAAAAAGGAAAGGAAGATACTTGAGTCAAGTAAAATGCATAAAGAATGAAGATGGTAGAGTGTTGGTAAAGGATGATGATATCAAGAACCAATGGAGAAATTACTTCCATAAACTTTTTAATGGAGATATTGTACATAATGTTAGAGGCTCATGCGATAGATATATAAGAGATATCGTTTACACACAATGAGTTTCACATGTTGCGGTCAAGAATGCCTTTAAAAATGTGAAAATGAGAAAGTCATACACACCAGATGGTATTCCCATTGATGTATAGAAGTGTATGAGGGATGAAGGAGTTATGTCATTAACAAATTTATTTAACAAAATCATGAAGACAAAGAAGATGTCGGATGAGTGGAGAAATAGTATTATTGTCCCCATCTGTAAGAACAAAGGATATGTTTAGAGCTGCACAAACTACAGAGGTATCAAGTTGATGAGTCACACAATGAAGCTTTGGCAGACAATTATTGAGAAGAGGCTAAGATCTATAACGTAGATATCAAATAACCAATTTGGTTTCATGCCTGGTAGTGTTGGTATGTATGCCCATAGAGCAAGTCATGTGATGATTGTAATGGGATACTTTGTAAATGATTTGAATAATAATAAAGGCAATTTCTGATCTATATGTTTAAATTGTTTCTGAGATGATGGTGTAACATGATAGATGTCTAAAGAATGGTTTTACTCAATGACGTATGCTTTTAGGTTCATGACCTAAATGATGAGATCATACGGATGTTAAGAGTATACATTCTTGTTTGGTCCCTAGTCAGTTGTTATTGTTTAAATAACCATAGAAATCAATACACTAAAGACTAGATTGTGTGTTGGTTAATGACAAAATCTCATTAGTCATGATATAGTGATATCAAACCAAGCACATAGGTACTTGTTAGAGAACAAGGTACCAGACATACCCACCGTGAGAGTGACACATGGAACCATGACTTGGTAGTCACAGTCAGCTCTCATAGTGATGGTGGTGAGTGAGATTCTTAGACCTGAAATCCCTACACTCAACACATGTCGTTGGGTAAACTTTGACACCATCAAACGCAGTCCTGAAACATGGGTTGTTATAAAGGTGATGATTGGGTGGCATTGACACATGGGGCTTTTGACGGGTGAGTGATAGATATGGGATTTGTCCCTCCTGAGGGAGTTTGATATCCTTGGCCACTTGATGAGTAGGATTGAGAAAGGCATGCACATGCACGTGTGAACCAATATGTGATATTGATGTCATACACATCTCACTCGGTCTGCTCTGAGATCAAGGAAATGAATGAACGTTGACAGGATGACTGTTCCATGCCTCGAGTTCATTCAGGATATCATTGACAAAGGAATTATACATTCACTGTAACACCATTCACAGATTGTAGGATTGAAAGTTGTTCTCCAACTTTCTATTTAACTTGGGTAGCACTGATGTGTGACTAGGCACTGCTCTTTGCTTGTGAAGTCATAAATGTAATGAACTTTCACTGCCAATGTGAAATGGACCTGTAGGGTCACACACATCGGATTTAACCTGGAAGAGGAGTTTTGTCCATAAAGAATGTTTAGATTGATTACTAAAGGAGTTTAGTAGTTCAATTAAACACTCAATTAATCGATAGCTTAATATCATAATGTTCAAGGTGTTGGACACGTTAATTGGAGTATCCGATTGATTGAAATCACAATTGACTGATTCTACACAATCTGCACACCCAACCGATCGGCTCATGTGATGAATCAATCGGCTGAGTTTGGTGAACCGGTCGGCTCAAGTGTTGAGCCGATCGGTTCAAGGTCAGGGTGAAATGATTGCTTCAAGTGTTGAAACGATCGGTTCAACTGGTGCAACCGAGCAAGTTGGGAAAGTAGGATTGGTGAGAATTTTCCTTGCGTTTTATTTGCATAATTTGATTGGAACAAGGATTGGTATTCGATACCGATTAGAAACAAAAGTTGGAAAGTCAATCGGGAACTGACCAGGACCACGAACCGACCGGTTCAGAAGTGAACCGACCGGCTCATGTGTCCCAACCGATCGGTTGAGGTGTCAACCGAACGGTTCAGGTCCCCAACCGACTGTTTCAGTTGTGAAACGATCGATTCAGGTTGCGAGTTGGTTGCTTTTGTGGAAAATCTCGAACCCTTCTACTCTTGCTTTTAGTCCCATATTGCCGGGGACAGAGAACCCTGTCCCATGACCCACCTATATATATAGGGGCATTGGGGGCTTCTCAGAGTACAACTCAGTGCAAGCCGGTTGCTCTGCAAAGTTGTCGTTCTGTCTGGTTTTGGTAACCGAGAGAGCCCGAGCAAGTGCTACCTAAAAAGGGAGGCACAACAAGGGAAAGACAAATGTAGTTGCAACTAGCAGTAGGAGAGTGAGTTGGCGACTAGTACGCTAACAGGAGGGTGCGACTCCTTCTGGTTCCTTGTGTGACAAGGAGATCGGAGTTCCAGGCGGTCTGTGTGGACGACTGTAGAGGCGGGAGACCTCTGTCGCTCGGAAGACAACTGTCAATCTCGACAGTCCCGGTGAGACCAAGAATCATCAGTCCCAGTGCGACCAGGAGCTGCACAAACACCGTCCAAAACTAGAGGTGAAGACCGCGCAAGGCACGAGGTACTATCGCCGAGCAAGCCTCGGGACAAGGTATGCATCCACAAACCATCTTTCCTATTGTACAGACGTTGACGTGATTCCTTTCGTTCTGGGTTTGGGGAGAATTTTTTTTGTTTCCACTGCTTCTCTTCCTCCCCTAAAACCCAACAGTGGTATCAGAGCAACGTCAACTGTTCTATATTTTAGGATTATCGATATGATCGATTTTGGTTTGTCACCTTTATTTATTGCATGCGATGCGAATAAAATTGGCTTTATGCATGTCCAATTCACAAATCCCAAATATACATATATGATATGTAATATTAATGCACTTGATACACTTCGCCCTTAAACGAGTTTTGTGGTGGATGTGTACCATGATTATGGTCTATAAACCCTATATCTGTGTGTGGTTGAATGTGGTTGCTTGCATCTCGGTCTGCACACTGATTCCCCTTCTCCTATTCCTGATGTAACTCGAAATAATTCGAGAATTCTTTTCCTACATTTTCTCCCCCCAAATGTAACTCGGGGTTTCGCAATTAAATTATAAATAGGATAGATTTTATTTCCTGTTATGTCAAAGAACGACAGACGACCTGAGACGATCGGTTCAAGGTGTGAATCGATCGGTTGGTTATCCAGACGGCCGGTTCGAGCAGTGAGACGAGTGGGTGGCAACCTGAGGAGATGCACGACGACCGGTGAACCGATCGGCTGGAGGCGCCAGTCGATCGGCTGGTGGCACCTGAACAACCAACCTGATGGTGAGCCGAGCAGTCATGGAGATGAGATGATCAAACCCAGAATGGGAGACATAGATTTCATCTTGTACGGGTTGCATGCCATGTAGACCTAGATGACCGTGATTCCACTTGGCTCGAGGAATCACAATAGGATGGCCATAATCATTGCTTTTTATCGTTTTGCATGTTTTCTGTCGGATATAACATGTATATGATACATCCTATATATTGTGGTGATTGGATATGTATATGTATATAAAAACCAAATCTCTCATTAAATATTAAGTTTTAGATGCCTTCCAAATGCGACACATGTGAAAAGCTTGATCGACCAAGTGTGGGCACGCCCTAGCGTGGTGCACCGTCTATCTCGTGGAAGCATGAAGGATGAATGTGTGGGTCTTCCCTAGCAGGGTGCATATTCATCGTGTTGGCTTTGGGTCGAACTTAACAAGGTGACCTAGATAGGATCTAGCACCTTGAGGCATGGAGATGATCATGGCAAGGAGTTGCATATGACATCTTTCAAGAGTTGCATATGATGCAATTGGCAAGAGTTGCCTACCTGGGAGATCTGAGTTGTGGGTGACAGCCCTAGCTGGTCCATGGCTCAGAGGATTTCAGGATCTTGACCCACTAGAAGATTGTATGCTGCAATCTTCCGAATTGGTGGTGAGGGCTATCAATTTGAGTCAAAATAGTGGGAGTGGTAATTAATTAAAGGCCTAATTAACTATCGTCAAATTTATTCAAATCAAATCAAAATGGTTTTGAAAAATGCAAATTTTCTCTTGTAGAATGGAAAAAGAATCATCTTTTAAAATGGGAAAATTAATTGAGAATAAATTCCATAACTGGTTGAGGACTGTGAGAAGTGTTTTGCACAATCCAGATATACCAGGAGCCTTAGAATCCACTCTATGTACGCTTAATGCGTTAGTGAAGAAGAAAGAAGGTAAGGGAGAGAAGTGTTCTCTCGCCAAACCAATTTCTTCTACATGGAGAGGATGGAAGGAACAATGGAAGAAGAAGTCAGAGATAGAGATCTCTACTTCTGGTGTATACATGATAGAGATTAACTTTACTACTTCTTCATCATGGGTACTTGATATCGGATGCGGATCTCACATTTGTTCAAATGTGAAGGATCTTAAGAGAAGTAGGCCTTTAGGGAAAGGCGAGGTTGAACTACGTGTTGCCAATGGGGCAAGAGTTGCCGCCAGTGCCGTAGGAACCTATGAGTTAACTCTACCAAGTGGGCTAATAATAGAGTTGAAGAACTGCTATTATGTACCTGCCATAAATAGGAATATCATTTCCGTCTCTTATTTGGACAAAGATGGATTTGAATTTCTTATTAAGAATGGAAAATGTTCCATTTCTAAAGATGGGATCTTTTATGGAAGTGCCCCTATGTCTTATGGTCTATACTTGATAGACTTGGAGACAAGTGTATATAACGTAAACACGAAAAAGCAAAAACTCAATGACTCAAACAAAACATATCTCTGGCATTGTCGTCTAGGGCACATAAATGAGAAGCGCATTTCTAGACTCCATAAAGATGGTTATCTAGACTCTTTTGATTATGAATCAATAGAGACATGTGAATCTTGTTTGTTGGGCAAGATGACCAAGACTCCCTTTTCAGGTAAAGGTGAGAGAGCTAGTGATCTATTAGGACTCATACATACAGATGTATGTGGGCCTTTTAGATCTAATGCCAGAAATGGGTGTCAGTACTTCATTACCTTCACTGATGATTTCAGTAGGTATGGCTATGTGCACCTAATGAAGCATACGTCAGAAGCACTTGAAAAGTTCAAGGATTTCATGAATGAAGTATATAACCAACTTGGTAAAAGTATTAAGGCACTTCGATCTGATCGAGGTGGAGAATACTTAAGCCAGGAGTTTGAGGACCTTCTGCGAGCCCGTGGTATTATATCACAATGGACTCCGCCTGGAACACCATAGCATAATGGTCTGTCTGAAAGAAGGAATCGCACATTGTTGGATATGGTGCGATCAATGATGAGTTTTGCTAATCTTCCAATTTCTTTCTGGGGTCATGCTCTTGAAACCACCGTGTTTACACTTAACCGTGTACCATCTAAATCGGTTCAAAATACGCCATATGAGATATGGTACGCGAAGTGTCCCGATTTGTCTTTTCTGAAGATTTGGGGTTGTGGGGCTTATGTCAAGAAAATGTTTCCTAATAAGCTTGGACCCAAATTCGATAAATGTTATTTTGTTGGATACCCCAAGGAAACGAGGGGATACTATTTATACCACCCTACTAACAACAAAGTCTTTGTTGCCAGGACAGCTGTGTTCCTAGAGAAGGAATTTATTTCCAAAGGAAGCAGTGGGAGGAATATAGAGATTGAAGAGGTTCAAGCCCAACAAGAAAACATTGAACCAGTAGATGTACCAGAGGAAAATGCAGATTCACAAGGTGTTGTGGAATCTCAGTCTCCTCAGGTAACACAAGGACCTCATATATCTAGTAGGACCCACCTTGAATCTGAGAGGTTTGGATACCTTGTGACTCAGGAAGGTGGTGAGTTGATCATAGATGATGATCCAACTACCTACGTAGAGGCTATGGAGGGACCAGATTCTGAGAAATGGCTTGAGGCCATGAGATCCGAGATGGAATCCATGTACTCCAACAAAGTATGGACTTTGGTGGAACCACCCGAAGGGGTAAAACCCATAGGGTGCAAGTGGGTCTTTAAGAAAAAGACTGACATGGATGGCAATGTGCAAACTTATAAAGGCAGATTGGTTGTGAAGGGATTTCGACAAGTTCAAGGTGTTGACTATGATGAAACCTTCTCTCCAGTTGCCATGATTAAGTCCATCAGGATCATGCTTTCTATTGCAGCTTATTATGACTATGAGATTTGGCAGATGGATGTTAAAACCGCATTCCTTAACGGGAATATAAATGAGGATGTGTGCATGACACAGCATAAAGGTTTTATAGATCCAAAGAATGCCAATAAAGTATGTAAGCTGCAAAGGTCAATCTATGGATTGAAGCAAGCATCTCGGAGTTGGAATCTTCAATTTGATGAAGAAGTCAAAGTGTTTGGCTTTATTCAAATTGAAGATGAACCTTGTGTGTATAAGAAGGTTAGTGGGAGCTTGACCACATTCCTCATATTGTATGTGGATGACATACTTTTGATGGGGAATGATGTCTTAGCCTTAGAGAAGGTAAAGACTTGGCTTGGGAATACTTTCTCAATGAAGGACTTAGGAGAAGCATCCTACATTCTAGGAATTATGATCTATAGAGATAGATCTAGAAGGCTTCTCGGACTAAGTCAGAGTACGTACATTGACAAAGTGCTGAAGCGGTTCAACATGGAGAACTCAAAGAGAGGCAACATCCCCATGCTACATGGAGTCACCGTCTCTAGAGCTCAATGTCCCCAATCTTGTGAAGAGAGGGAGCGTATGAATGGAATCACATATGCATCAGCCATCGGATCCATCATGTATGATGTGTTGTACACACACCCAGATGTCTCGTATGCTCTCAGCATGATGAGCATGTACCATTCAGATCCTGGGGATGCTCACTGGACAGCCGCGAAGAACATCCTCAAGTACTTGCGAAGGACTAAGGATCAGTTTCTTGTGTACGGCAGTGAGGAAGAGTTGGTTTTAAAGGGTTACACCGATGCAAGCTTCCAAACCAATAAAGATGATTACAGATCGCATTCAGGATTTGGGTTTTGCCTTAATAATGGGGCTGTGAGCTGGAAGAGTTCCAAGCAAGAAATAGTTGCCGATTCTACTACAGAGGCTGAGTATATTGCTGCTTCACATGCAGCAAAGGAGGCTGTGTGGATCAGGAAGTTCATTTCTGAACTTGGTGTAGTTCCCAGTAGCTGTGATGCAATTGAGCTTTATTGTGACAATAATGGAGCTATTGCACAAGCTAAGGAGCCCAGATCACATCAGCGGTCCAAGAACATACTGCGGCGCTTCCATCTCATACGAGAGATCGTACATTGAGGAGATGTGAAGATTTGCAAAGTACCAACTGAAGACAACATAGCTGATCCACTGACTAAGGCCCTTTCTCAGCAGAAGCATGATGGTCATGCTAGGTCACAAGGATTGAGGTTCCTTGGTGACTGGCTCTAAGTGCAAGTGGGAGTCTGTTGGTCTGTATTCCCATAGAGAAAGTCATGTGATGATTGTAATGGGATACTTTGTATATGATTTGAATAATAATAAAGCCAATTTCCGATCTATATGCTTAAACTATTTCTGAGATGATGGTGTAACATGATAGATGTCTAAAGAATGGTTTTACTCAATGACGTATGCTTTTAGGTTCATGACCTAAACGATGAGATCATACGGATGTTAACAGTATACATTCTTGTTTGGTCCCTAGTCGGTTGTTATTGTGGAAATAACCATAGACATCAATAACACTAAAAACTAGATTGTGTGTTGGTTGATGACAAAATCTCATTAGTCATGATATAGTGATATCAAACCAAGCACATAGGTACTTGTTAGAGAACAAGGTACCTGACAGACCCACTGTGAGAGTGGCACATGGAACCATGACTTGGTAGTCATAGTCAGATTTCATAGTGATGGTGGTGAGTGTGATTCTTAGACCTGAAATCACTACACTCAACACATGTCATTGGGTACACTTTGACATCATCAAACACAGTCCTGAAACATGGGTTGTTATAAAGGTGATGATTGGGTGGCTTTGACACATGGGGCTTTTTAGGGGTGAGTGATAGATATGGGATTTGTCCCTCCTGAGGGAGTTTGATATCCTTGGCCACTTGATGAGTAGGATTGAGAAAGGCATGTGCATGCACATGTGAATCAATATGTGATACTGATGTCATACACACCTCACTCAGTCTGCTCTGAGATCAAGGAAATGAATGAACGTTGACAGGATGACTGTTCCATGCCTCGAGTTCATTCAGGATATCAGTGACAAAGGAATTATACATTCACGGTAACACCATTCATGGATTGTAGGATTGAAAGTTGTTCTCCAACTTTCTATTTCACTTGGGTAGCACTGATGTGTGACTAGGCACCGCTCTTTTCTTGTGAAGTCATAAATGTTATGGACTTTCACTGCCAACATGAAATGGACCTGCAGGGTCACACACATAGGATTTAACCTGGAAGAGGAGTTTTGTCCACAAACAATGTTTAGATTGATTACTAAAGGAGTTTAGTAGTTCAATTAAACACTCAATTAATTGATAGCTCAATATCATAATGTTCAAGGTGTTGGACGCATTGATTGGAGTATCAGATTGATTGAAATCACAATTGACTGATTCTACACAATCTGCACTCCCAACCGATCGGCTCATGTGATGAACTGATCGTCTGAGCTTGGTTAACTGGTCGACTCAAGTGTTGAGCCGATCAGCTCAAGGTCAGGGTGAAAGGATTGCTTCAAGTGTTGAAACGATCAGTTCAACTGGTGCAACTGAGCAAGTTGGGAAATTTGGATTGGTGAGAATTTTCCTTGCATTTCACTTGCCCAATTTGATCGGAACAAGGATTGGTATTCGATACCGATTAGAAACAAAAGTTGGAAAGTCAATCGGGAACTGACCAGGACCACGAACCGACCGGTTCAGAAGTGAACCAACCGACTCATGTGTCCCAACCAATTGGTTGAGGTGTCAACCGACCGATTTAGGTCCCCAACCGACCGTTTCAGTTGTGAAACGATCAATTCAGGTTGCGAGTTGGTTGCTTTTGTGGAAAATCTCGGTTTAGGTCCCAACCGATATTGCTGGGGACAGAGAACGTTGTCCCATGACCTGCCTATATATATAGGGGTATTGGGGGCTTCTCAGAGTACAACTCAGTGCCAGACGGTTGCTCTGCAAAGTTGTCATTCTTTCTGGTTTTGGTAACCGAGAGAGCCCGAGCAAGTGCTACCCGAAAAGGGAGGCACAACAAGGGAAAGACAATTGTAGTTGCAACTGGTAGCAGGAGAGTGAGTTGGTGACTAGTACGCCAATAGGAGGGTGCGACTCCTTTCGGTTCCTTGTGCGACAAGGAGATCGGAGTTCCAGGCGGTCCGTGTGGACGACTGTAGAGGCGGGAGACCTCTATCGCTCGGAGACAACTGTCAATCTCGACAGTCCTGGTGAGACCAGGAGTCTTTAGTCCCGGTGCGACCAGGAGCTTCATAGACACCATCCAAGACCGGAGGTGAAGACCGCGCAAGGCATGAGGTACTATCGTCAGGCAAGCCTCCGGACAAGGTATGCATCCACAAACCATCTTTCCTATTGTATAGACGTTGACGCGATTCCTTTTGTTCTGGGTTTGGGGAGAAAATTTTTGTTTCCACTGCTTCTCTGCCTCCCCTAAAACCCAACAGGTAGATCAACAACAAATGCTATTTTTCTGATAAGGAGGCTTATGGAGAAGTATAGGGAAAGAAAAAGAGATCTTCACGTGGTTTTTATCAATTTGAAAAAGGCTTACGATCAAGTACCCACAGATGTGTGGTGGATGGTTTTGAGGAAAAAGGGTGTGCCAATCCAATCTATTGACTTGATTAAAGACATGTATGATAAATCTACTACAAGTGTGAAGAATCATGGTGGAGAGACACCAAAATTTCCCATCATAGTTGGGGTACACCAAGTATCCACACTCAGCCCATATATATTCATTCATGTTATGGATGAGTTGATAAAGAATGTTCAGGATGAAGTTTCTTGGTGTATGTTATTTGTTGATGATATTGTATTGATTGATGAAACTAAAGATGGTTTGAATGATAAAGTTTAACTTTGGAGAATGGCACTGTAATCAAATGGATTGAAGATTAGTAGGAGCAAAACTAAGTATATTCATTGTAATTTTATCCAATCTCGTAGTGTGAATGGTGGAGCCAAGTTGGATGGAGTAGATATACCAAAATTTGATAATTTTCTTACTTGGGCTCTATCATTGAAAAATATGGGGATGTCCAAAATGACATCTGTCATAGGATCAATATAGGATGGTTGAAATGGAGGAGTGCGACTGGAGTATTATGTGATCGGCAGATCCCTCTTAGACTAAAAAGTAAGTTTTATATAACTTCTATATGGCCAGCCATGCTCTATGGTAGTGAATGTTGGGTGGTGAAAAAACAAGTATCTCAACAAGATGAATGTGGCTGAAATGTGTATGTTGAGATGGATGTGTGGGAAGACAAGAAAAGATCGCTTGAAAAATGACTATATCAAGAATAAAGTGGGGTTTGTGATCATTGGGGACAAGTTGCGTGAGGGCCAACTCAAATGGTATGGACAGGTGCAACGCAAACCAACTAATGTGCCTATACGAAGCAATTATATTAAGGAAAGCACAATTAATAGAAAACTAGGAAGGCCTAAATTAACATGGGAAGTGATTATAAGGAGAGATTTTGAATCTCTACATATCAACCAAAATATGACCCATGGTAGAAATGAATGGAAAACAAGGATCCGTGTAGTCGACCCCAACATAGTTGGGATTGAGGCTTAGTTGATGATGATGATGAAGAGGGATGAAGGAAATTTGGGTTGATTATCGGGGAGGGAGGAAATTTAATCATTTGGTTCTTTTGATTATGACTCATTCATTTCAAAGATGGAGAATGTGGTGTGTATGGAAAAAAAGGAGAGGGAAAATAAGTAAAAGAAAATCAATAAAAAAAGACAATTAAAAGAAAGAAAGGAGAGGGAGGAACAAACTTTATGGGGGTGGTTATCGGAAAGGGTGGGAGTGGTGGTAACATAATAGGGAGTTTGGAGGGGTGGGAACTTATTTTCAAAAAAGCAATAAAAATAAGAGAAAAGGTGAGAAAAAATGTGAGAAGAGAGATAATGAAGGAGAGGGCAACGTGTTAAAATAGTGTGTTGTGATTGGTTGAAAGGGGTAAAATGTCATGCACTTGGAATTAGGTAGGAAAACTCCATCTTTTTATAGTAGTATAGATATTGTTAGGGAGAAACCAATGGGGAGTTGAAACGGCCAAATATATAATTCAGTTGGGGTTCCTTCCCAAAACTAATTAGCTATGAGAGGAATAACCCAACAACTTATATATGGGTGGACATCTCTACACGCAAGCTATGTGGGATGAAACCCATTCACACATAACTTAACGAATCCCCCCACATGTGTGAATCCATAAACTCCCCTAGAAAGGCAACCAACTACACCACACTAAAGGCCTAGAGCACAGCCTAATAGCATATTTCGCGAAATTGCAAAGCCTCAAGCCTGAATCAGGCTCTGCAACCACTTATTGTGGATTGTTGCAACCCATAAAGGGACTTATTCAATAAGAGCACATTATCCTTCTTTGTAGTAGAAACATATCCTTCAATTGTTACATGTAGATATGTTCCTCTAGGTCACCATGGAGGAATATAGTCTTTACATGAAGTTGCTCAAGTTATAAGTTGTATCTATAAACTAATGCCAATAGAAATTTGATGGAAGTGTGTTTGAAATAGGAGAAAAAACATCATTGTAATATATACCTTTCACATGAATGTAGCCTTTTGCAACTAACAATGCTTTAAACCTTATAGTAGTATCTTTAGGACCAACTTACTTCCTTCTGAATACCCATTTGCATCCAATAATCTTCTTTCTACTAGTTTGATTTACAAGCGCCCAAGTGTTGATCCTTTGAAGAGTCTCTATATCTTCCTTCATACCTGCAATCCACATAAAAAAATTTAGAGTGGACACAACTTCAACATAGGTATATGGTTCACCATAATCATTTGTCTCTTTTACAGTAGCTAAATCATACACAACAACATAATCTGGATGCCTTGTAGGTGGTTTGATCTGTCTTCTTGGTCTCCCATAGGAAATGTTATATGTGTGTTTTTTAGTAGTATCATCTTCATCATCGTATGAGTTTTCTTGTGTAACGACAGGGTGTTTTGGGCTGTGTGCACAAACTTCAAGCTCCACCTACTCTGTGGAACTCTACGCACCTATAACACAAAAAATAACGCCATACTATTTTGCAAAAAACATAGAAAACTCATTAAAAGTGACATTTATTTTAATCAAGAACTTCAATAACTTTGGCTCAGTGCACTAGAATCTGCATCTCTTCACACCATTACCATAACCCAAAAAAATGCACTTTTTCTCTCTAGGATTGAGCTTTCTTCATTTGAATAGACATATGTAGGGTAACCAAAAATATGTCTAGGGTAAACAAAAATATGAAGATTTGAGTAATTTGTAGGATGACTAGACCATACCTCTTTCGAAGTTTTCAAATACAGTGGAGTAGATGGAGAATGATTTATAGGATAGGCTAAGTAGGGATGGCTTCAACCCAAAAATCTTTGGTAAGACCTGCAGTGATCAACATGCATCGTGCATGCTCTATAAGAGTTATCTTTATGTGTTCTGCAACACCATTTTTCTCAAGAGTATGTCTCACTATGAGGAGTCTTGAAATACCTTTTGATTTATAGAATTCACAAAATTTAGATGAGAAAAATTCCATGACATTATTTGTCCTCATCCTTTTGATACTTTTTCCTGTTTGCTTTTCAACCAGTGTCTTCAATTCCATAAACTGATCAAAAGCTTCAGATTTATTCTTTAGAGAATACACCCACACTTTCACTGAGAAATCATAAAAAAAATTAATAATATATGTGGCACCACCCTTGGAAGGAAATTGAGGACCCCAGATATCGAAATGAATATAATCAAAAATACCTTTGTAGAATGGGTTGCAGTTGAAAATTTGTCACTTTTTTGCTTTCCCATTACACACTTTTCACAGAAATCTGAATTTTCAGTATTGAGATCACCTAGAAGTCCTTCATGGAATAATATTTCAAGATATTTTTGACTCCTGTCTCCTAATCTCATATGCCATAATTTTGAGGTATCCATATTTGGAATGGTTGAGGAAGAAGCAGTCACAACTACACCGGTCACAGTTTCACAGTAGAAACTACACCGGTCATAGTTTCACCAAGCATCTTGTAAAGGTTTATTGAAATACATACTTTTTTAATCAAAATATCATCTCCTTTGGTAATGGATATGATTCCATTTTCATCCCTGTATGGAAAAAATGTTTGCTTCAAACAAGCCAATACATATGAGATTTTTCTGGAGACATTCAACATGACGGACATTTAAGACAGTTCAGACGATTGCATCAAACATCTTGATATGAATTGCTCCACTTCCAATAGTCTTTCAAATAGTTTCATTTTTCATTTTGACAATACCTCCTTCAAAGTATTAAAATAAGAAAACCAATATTTATACGGGCACATGTGATGTGAGTAGCATGTGTCCAGAATCCATGATGTTTGAAAAATTTTGGACGAGGAAGAAGACAATGATGCCATGAGAACATAATCTGGATATTCTCATGCTACACTTGCATCTATAGGTTGTTCTTGTTTTTCACCACCATTCTCCCTGTTCTTCTTGTTCTATAACTTGTAGCAATCATTAACATTCTATCTAGTCATCTTATAAAATTTACAGACCTTCTTTGATTTTGACTGAGGTTTGTACTTCTCCTTCTTGTTGTTTTTCTTTCCCTATGTTCGGCCTCTCACCATGAGTGACTTTAACTAACTCCCACTAGATGAAGCAATATGATCTTTATCAACCATGGTCGTTGACAGCAATGAGGATATAACATCCTCCACCGTCTTTGAAGATTTTCCATGCAGAGTAGTTTCAAGAAATTGCTTGTATGAGGGGGCCAAAGAATAAAACAAAATAAGGGCTTAATCTTCATCTTTGAGTTAAATTTTGATATTTTCCATATCCATTATAAAAGAAGTATACTCGTCAATGTGATCACGAATTGAACTACCTTCTAGCATTCACAGTAGGTACATATGCTGCTTATGATATAGTTTGGTTTGGAGAAACTTCATCAATGAGAGATCTTCAAGTGTCTTCCAAATAGTTTGAGCGGTAGTTTCCTTGGCAACTTCATCCAAAACCTTATAGTCTAAGGATAACTTGATGGAGGTAAGAGCCTTCTGGTCCATCTCCTACTATTTTTTCATCCTTCATAGTGGTGGGAATCTTCTCAATCCCTTTCAGAGATATAGTGACTCCTTGTCGAACAAGCACACCACGCATCATGATCAACCACAGTCCAAATTTGATTTTGTGATCAAACTTCTTGATCTCATATGCACTCGTCATCATTTTGATCTTGAACATGAGGCTCTGAGGAAAATATGTTAGGATTTAAACGAAACAATATGATGAGTTTGTGCAGAATAATAAGTTTGAGAAACGAGAAGAATGATCACACAACCAATGAATGCAAGATTTATGTGGTTCGATCAAGATGTTCTACTCCATGGAAGGGGGTAAGATTTCAACTATGTTAGAGATGATATTATAGAAGGAGTTCTCTCGAAGGAGGTAGATTACACCCTAAAGTATGACAATTTCTATCTCGTAAACATAAAACAAAATTATTACAAAACCATAACCAGGACACATATACTTTTACATGTAGAACTGTGATCAGATTCCTATTTGGATTCAGAATTTGGACCATACCATACCACAGGGGGCAAAGGCCCCCACACCATTGATTTGGTTAGCAAAGATTCATTTATTTTTGGATCAGATCTACAATTAGATCAACATAATTCTTCAAGGCACACAACAATCTCCACCTTGATGAAAAGTATGTATCTCTCTAATCAAGAATAATAGTATATCATCTCTCTCTCCTCTAGCCCCTAAGGACATCATTGAAGGCTCTGTAGACCAAACAAGTCAAAACAATGTCTGAAGTTGGAAATTGGCAACAACTTTGTCATCATATCATTAGGATTTACTTCACCACAATATTCCCCTACACAATCACCTCTCTGATGAAGTGATACTTGACTTCAGCGTGCTTTGTTCTTTCATAAAATATTTGATCTTTTCTAAGGTGAGTTACACTTTGACTGTCACAATAGATGGAAATTGTCTTCTCAAGAACACAAAATTTAGTAGATAGTCCTCTAAGCTATGTAGCTTCTTTTATGGCCTCTTATAGTGATTAACATGTCATCAACATAGAAAAAGAGGTAAATAAGAGACACATCAGGATGCTTCTTCAAATAGACACAAATGTCATATCTACTCCTGGAATATCCATGATTGACCATGTAAGAAATCAAATTTATGATACCACTGTCATGTACATCTCCACACGCAATCAATGTGAGACTGAACCCATTCACACATGGCTTAATAGATAGTGCAAATCTCATGCATTGCATATCATTCCTTTGGACAAAACCAACACCACAAACATTCAAAACATGCTTCATTGTTGTATCCACATTGACATTTATGCAATATTGAGGTGGATTTATCCAATTTACATGCACATTTGTTAAAAATCTTGATTGGGCCCTTTTTCTGCATTTCAACCAAACATTTCTTAATTTTTTTCTAGATGAATAATAGTGAACATAAGCTGACATCAAATGGGTTTTGCTAATCCAAGGTAGTATCCTTGTAGTGGTAGGTGAATATATGGTATCAGGCACAATAGTTCATGTAATAGAGTCACTAACGAAGTACCAAAGGAATCTAGCAGTATGAACGTGGCGATATTCTATTCTCTATGGCTATAAGCTTTCTACAAGAATGTGCCTTCTTTCATTCTCAAAATCTATTCAAAAATCATGGTGCTCCATTAGCATCCATTTGTTTTTTATGGGTCCATACATATTTCTAGCATCTTTGTGTACTTCGGTGTTGGTCAAAATTCAGTATGTGTTGTGCAATTTTGCGGTAATGTTTTCAAATGGGAATGTACCTTGTGTATCATCAGCCTATGGAAGGCTTTTATAAAGGGTAAGTATACAGAACAATGTTCACTACCTAATTCATATTAAAAAAATTATAATTTTCATATATAATATATCTCAACTCATTTCTTTATATATAACAAACTCAATTTTGGGAAATTCACCAGCTTATCTCAGCTATTGGGTTATTAGTGACAAATCGAGTCTTGTTTCCACATTCATTGTAACAAACTAGAATTTTATCCCTTTATTAGTTCTCATTTATCAAGAAAGGTTTCAATACAATTCTTGAATATGCACATCAAATATTTAATAAGCATTTTCCATATTACATGACAACCCATAAACATTTTTCTTGTAAATGATTAACATGATTCAAAAATTGGATTATTAATGAGAAACACTAGGGATCTGGATGATATGATTGTTAAGTGAAATATTTCGTATAATAGAATAACTTGTTTCATGTGAGTGGATATGTAACATATTCGATCTAAATGGATAAAATAATCATAACAACAAGGGGAAGAGGGGAAAAGGGAATCATAGGAAACAACAGAAGGACGATAGGAATTGTGTTTTTTTTTCTTTCAACGAACTATTTATCACCCCCAATTACAGAAGCAGGCATGTAGGAGATGAAGCTCTTCGTACTATCTTTTCTTGGCGTTACTCAACGTCACCTTATGGGAAAATTCTATAAAAGTAAGTTCCACTAACATCATTGCAACAACCATTTAATACCATTCTTATTTCACCAACTTTGATTAACTGGTATGCAAGTTAATAAGTTGTATCTATAATTTACTTTAAAAAATTGCACAAACTTAATCATCATGCATAATTTTTTAAAATCCAAATGATTGGTACATTTGAAAAATAATTGGCATAATGAGTTAACCATTCTGGGATGAGATGATTGGGTATATGATCTTGCTAATGATGTCAGTTAGTAACAAAAGAGGCTAGAATCTGTTCTACAATAAATTGAGTGTGTTACCTAGGGTTTGATAACGAAACAACTCTTTGTAGTCTCGAGTCATTTTCCATTAGACCACTAACTCGTAGCTCATTTAAAATAAATGCAAATTACCCTTAGGGAACTTTATTTCAATAGACCATGTCCTATTACGAAAAGAAGGAAATAGAATTCTATAATTATATAGACAATTAAAGGCCTCCTTACAAAACTAATGTTGATTTAGAAACTATTTGAAAATGCAAAAAATTATACAGAACTCTTTTTGTAATATTGTTTGTATATATCTAAGAACTTATATAATATCACTTAAAAATAGTGTTGCCCAATACTAGTGAGCATTGGCTAGTTTTGCCAAGTTATGCATAAGATGTCAGACCATGTGCTCAACTGAAAACTTTTTTTATAACCATGTTAATTATTGTGAACATACTATAAGTAATCTTATTCTTCCTTTTCAATTTTCTTTCACTAAACTTTTTCCACCTCTTTCTTTCACTTCCAAAGTATTATGCAGAATTTTCAATACATGATAAAATTTGATTCATCCCTAATTCTAGTTATTGTGAGAAGATCCCAATCATCTTAAAAACCCCTATCTACTATAGGATACATGGTGGTCCATAAGTTGATATGTAAATACAATATTATCCCACCTTAAACACATGATAACTATTATTTTATTTCAATGATCTATTTATCACCCCAAGTACAAAAGTAGGCATGTAGGAAATGAAGATCTTCCTACTATCTATTCTCGATGTTACTCAATGACACCTTATGGGAAAATGTAAGAAAATTAAGTTCCACTAATGTCACTGCTACAACCATTTAATACCCTTTCTTGTTGAACCAACTTTGATTAACTGGTATGCAAGTTAGTAAGTTGTATCTATAATTTATTTTAACAAATTGCACAACTTAATCATCATGCATAATTTTGTAAAATCAAAATTATTGGAACATTTGAAAAATAACTGGAATAATGAGTGAACCCTTATGAGATGATATGATTAGGTATGAGATCTTGCTAACGACGGCAGTTAAGTCACCAAAGAGGCTAGAGTGTGTTCTAAAATATTTTGAGTGTGTTACCTAGTGTTTGATTATAGAACAACTCTTCGTGGTCCTAATTCATGTTCCACTAGACCACTAATTTGTACTTCATTTCAAATAAATACAAAATAACCTTAAGGAACTTTATTTCAATAGACCTTTTCCTGATACAAAAAGAAGGAAAAAGAATTCTATAAAAATGTATACATTTGATGGCCTCCTTGCAAAACTAATGTTGATTTAGAAACTGGTTGAAAATACACAAATTATAAAGAACTCTTTTTGAAATCTTGTTTGTACATATGTATGAACTTATACAATATCATGTAAAAACATAGTTATCCAATCCTAGTGTTTGTTAGCCAATTTTGGTGAGTTATGTGTAAGATGTCAGACCCTGTACTCTATAGAAAACTTTATTTGCAGCCATGTTAACTATTGTGAACATGCTATAAGTAATCCTATTATTCCTATTCAATTCTCTTTCTCTAGACTTTTTCCTCCTCTTTCCTTCACTTCCATATTTCTATGCAGAATTTTCAATGCATGATGAAATTTGATTCGTCCTTAATTCTAGTTGTTGTGAGAATATCCCAATTGATCTTTACAACCCCTATCTATTATAGTATACATGGTTGTCGGTAACTTGATATGTAAATACTAAATTATCCCACCTTAAATACATGATCACCAATATCCTAGTGAGTGTATTAGAACTCAATTTCAATATGTTATAGTACCATGTAGATGTTATTCTAACCTTAGAAAATGTTTTCTTTCTTAACAGTCATGGATGTTTGAATTTTCCATTCCCTTAGTCTCTCTAACATAGTCTTTATGATTCATGGAACATGTCATCATAGATCAGATAGGTCATTGGGACTACCCATAGGTTAGAACACCTCAAAGTAGAAGGGTTCATACATGTTGAAACTACTAGTAGGGGAATAATTTTCCCATGAGTGTCATCCTTTGTTCATCCATCCCTAAATTTGTTTCATTTTTGCGAGACTCCCACTTTTCCTAATTCTCCATTACTCACAAGGTTATCACCTAAAGGTGTCATGAGTACATCTTCTTAGTAGTTTATTATGTATTGTCTTTATCTATGGTTGCAAAGAAAAATGTCACAAGTTTTGTATTAGAAAATTATGGACCAGACTACCTACTAAGGTATAACAATAATTGGATGAATGTGAGAATGGGTTTCCCAAGGTGGTCGAATATTTATGTGATCCAAACAATATTTTTGTTTTTTATCCAATTCCTAAAACTAGGAAATTACTTTAGTAATTCAATAAAAATCTTGTGTAAGGTTTCCTCAAAATAAAGGAAAATATGTTCAATTCTTTACAAAATTTGGAATGGATTTAGAAGTCAAGTATTTATGTATAAAGTTGTTTTCAAGGAATATAATGTTTTGATCTTGTTATACTAAAATATGTGATGATTTTTATTGAACATGATTTAATTGACACCATGTACATATAAATATGGGGGTAAGTTGCATTTGTCCTAATTTCAATAAAAAATAGTTAAAAACAACTTTTCATGTTTTAAATATATGGCTAGTAGCTTATCTCTATTTCCTTTCTGTCCTCAACATTAATTATAAACTTATATTTGTGTACATATTGATATTTTTTTAGTTGTCTATACATAAGTATTAAACATCTAAAATAACAAACATGTTAGTTCGTTTTTCTATTGATATTTCTTATTGGACTTATCACCCTCATTTTGGATTGAATATGACTTATCAATTATTAGTAGTGACACTCAAGAATTATGGTCATGATGATGTTGCTTTTCCATTACAAACAAGTCATCCGTGACACAATTTCTCTTGTGTTGTAATGACCTCACCTTTCAACATTCCCCAATGAAGAATGACCTTAAAAGTTGAGAGCCATTACCTAAAATTCTCAAGGATCCATATTTTAACCAATTAATAAATAATAGAAAATAATTTCCATTAATTCAATTTTTGTTTACAAGATGTTATTCATAGGAATTACATGAGTTTCTAACATGAAAACTATTATTAGAAGAAGTATCTAACCAATCATCCTTACGTAGATTGAATGTGTTCAAGTAGATTTCATCAAATTCATCATGTATCGATATCTTGATATTTTACATCTACCTAACGGCATGAAACAATGAAGGAATCAATATATCAAAATATATTGTGTATGTGGGGTACATGCAAAAGTGCAAAAGTATTATAGAAACATATTTTTTTTTGGAAAAGCACTAGAGACAGATTTTATTCATCCCTCTCTCTACTATGGGCAAACATGGATGAAATGGAAACATTAATGCCCAGTGATAGCCAACTGGGTTTAGCACTGGTGAACTGATAATTTTGACTAGAGTACAAGGTATGTTTTGCAATGAGTATTATAAAGACATATAATCAATCAATTACTTCCAAATAAAAATTAGCATTTTAATCGCTTATTCTCATCATTATGTGATGCTCACAGTGGCATTATCATTGAATAGAATGTAAATAAACATCCAATAATTTATTTGTTCAATCCTTGAGAAAACCTCGGCAAACATTGACAAACTATATTGCGTGTAGTCATAATCGTAACCACATCCTTTTTGTTAAACCATGTAAATATCATGCAATATATGTTGGTATGTATGCCAGAGATCCAATAATATGACGATTGTGATGGCATTTCATATAAAGGATTTGATTAATAATAAAGACAAGCTTCCAATTCATTATGTTTCACTAAGTTATTAGATAATGAGGAAACATATGAATCTCTAAAAAATGACATTAGTCAGTGATGTATGTCTTCACATATGTGACTTAAGAAATGAGATTATACAGATGTTAAGAGCATGTATATTCTTATTATGTCCCTAGTCAAATGTTACTGTGGAAGGATGATAGACAGTAGCAACACATAAGATATGAGTGTGTTTTGGTTGATGACAGGATCTCATCAGTCATGAATGTTATATCAAACCAAGCACATAGATACTTGTCAAGAATTATGTAAGGACAACCCACCTTGAGAGTGACACATGGAAACCATACATGGTGTTCATGATCATCTCTCATAGTGAAGGTGGTGATTGTGGCTCTTAGACCTGAAGTCACTACACTTATCACATGTTGTTCGGTGTCCTATTGACATCATCCACCGTGATTCTAAAAATGGATTGACATAAAGGTGATGATTAGATGCATTGTGTCACATAGGAATGACAGCGAGTGATTTTGATTGGATTTGTCCCTCCTATAGGAGTATTATATCTTGAACACTTGATAAGAGAGATAGAGAAAAGCATGTGCATGCACATGTGAATCAAAAATGATATTGAGGTCATATATATCTCAACCAGTCTGCTCTAGATCAAGGAACATTGAGAGGATGATGATTCAATGCCTCGATTTCATTCCAGATATCAAAGACAAAGGAATTAGAAAATCGCTATAACTCCTGACATAAATTGTAGGTTGATATTGTTCCCCAACTTTCCTGATTATTTGGGTAGAAATGGTGTGTGACTAGGCACCGCTCTTTGCTTGTAATGTCTTAAATTATTTATGGACATTCATTGCCAACATAACATGTAACCTATTGGGTCAAACACATAGGATACACCTAGAAGAGGAGTTTAATTAGGAATGGTAATTAAATTGATTTCTAAAGTGTTTAGGTATTCAATTTAAACAACATTGGTTGAAAACTCACTGCATGGATAATTGAACCGACTGGTTCAAGTTTTGAACTGATCGTTTTAGTGTGTCAGGTCAATAGAACCAAGTTTAGCAATTTTGGATAGTGAACCGACCAGTTCGGGAAGTTATCTGGTCGATTTAGGTCCATGAACCGACTAGCTCATGTTGTCAATCGAGCAGTTGGTAGATCAATTTTATTGATTCCAGGATTTTTTTTAACATTATGTTGTGCATTAAATGGGATATTAATATCCAATACAATTGTAATTAAGAAACATGATGAAACGATCGGTTCGTATCAGCTCACATGCCAATATTTTAGTTCACAGATTAACCAACCGTGTCTCTTGTCGCAGGTTGCTGAAATTCTTGATATTTTGGTCCATTCCACTCCCACATAGACCGGGAACCCTGACCGTAGCCCTCCTATAAATAGAGTAGTATTGGGGGCTTCTCAGATACAACAAAAACTAAATTACCTCTAAAAATTATTTTCCTCTATGGTTGTGGTAACCAATAGAGAGCCTGAGAAAGTCCTACCCAATAAAAGGAGGAATAGAAAGGGAGAACAATTGTGGGAGAGCAAGTTGGTGACTAGTACACCAATGAGGGGGACAACACTGCCACCAAGAGGAAAACATCAGACTTCTATCCATGGTGAGACCAGGAGCTACTACAGATGTCGTACCACTACAACCAGGAGAGGTGCAATACAACAATGGGGAATAGTCACTAGACTTGCTCCAGGACCAGGTATGAACTAGTTAAGCCATCCTTCCCATTACATTGTTGTTGACGCGATATTGCTGTTATGGGGAATATGGACTTACTCTACCAACTATGTGCCAATAGTTCCCTACAGTAGTATCAAAGCCACATCAATTTTTTTTTCAGGATAATTGATATGGTCGAATTTTTAGTTTTCATTATGTATATATTGCATAAGATGTGAATACTTTAACTTCTTAATGTGTATGTACAATCAAATACGACATATGATCCCAAACTAATACATATATGATATGATATATATGAAATTTACACTTGTCATCCAAAAAGCAAGTGTTGATGGTGGATGTGTAGCATGGTTATGGCTAAAACCCAAATATTTTTGTGTGATTGGATGTTTTCTTTTGTGCATGTTTTATCTCAGTTTGCATACCGAGCCTCTACCTTCTTCTTCCCATTATAAAAGTATTATTCTTTCCTACGTTTTCTCCCCTTGAATGTTACTTGAGGTTTCCCATTACCATGTAATAAGTTTAGTAGCAATAGGATACTTTCTTTTCTTATAATGAAGAAGATGATGATCAGTGTCAAGCCAGCTGGCCATTTCATGTGATAAGCAGACTGGCTGGAGGACCGAGGAGGGAAGACTTCAGTAGAGCAAACCAACCAGATGGCAGACCCAACTGACCATTTGGAGATGTTTAGACACCGATTGGACAGGTGGCTAGACAACCTCTTCATATGATCAACCGACTGGCTAAGAGGCTAGAATTATTCTCACATAGGAGCCCAAGCTCAATATCCTGGCAACACCAGAGCCAAATGAACATCTTCCCAATGCACCTAAGGCTGACAGGGATGCTTATAAGAAGCATATTGAAGATGTCCTTCATGTCAAATGTTTGATGTTGTGCTCCATGAACTATGAGTTACAGAAGTAGCATGAGAACATGGATATTATTGAGATGGTCACACATCTTAAGAACATGTTCCAAGATCAACAAAGTCAGGAGAGATATGATATCTCTAAGGTGTTGTTCAAATGTACCATGGCATAAGGAGATCCAGTAGGTTCTCATGTGCTTAAGCTCTTTGGATATGTGGAGAACATATCCAGAATGGGATACCCCTTGGGTCAAAAGTTTTCCACTAATGTGCTTCTACTATCTCTCCCATAGTCATACACTCAGTTTGTCATAAACAATAACATGAATGACTTTGACACGGAGTTGTTGGAGTTACTAGGCATGTTGAGAACAACTGAGGCACAAATGAAGAAAGACAAACCCAGGTCAATGATGATGATCAAAAAGACAAAGTGAGAGTCTATAGGCAAATGGAAATCTAAGAAGAGTTCTAATCTGGCCAAAATCACAAGTCTCCAGATCTCAAGGCAAAAGGAGGAGTAAATAAGGGAGGCAAATGTCACCATTTTCACTAGTCTGGACACTGGAAGAGGAATTTCCCTCTCTTCTTGGAGTAACTAAAGAAGAAGAAGGAAACGACAGAGGCCTCTACTTTAGGTATAAATGTTATGAGATAAATTTGAATAATATTTCATCTTGGTGTGTGATACCGACATAGATATGACATACTTTGATGTGTTGGATCTGATAAAAGGTAAAGCCTTTATGAAAGGACACGATGGACTATATTAGCAAGAGTTGTTGCAGCTTTAGTCTGCATTTAGAATGTATCTTATCCCTTTGGGCATATAATAGAGTTAGTTGAACTGCTATTTCATTATGCCAATAAATAGAATCATTTTACTTTATGCATCTTGTATGGACAAGGATGATTATAAATAAAGAGTTGTTAATGTTTCTATTTCAAAGAAGTGATCATGCATGGCAATGACACAAATGTCTTATGATCTTTATGTGCTTGGATCAAAGATGAGTGCTCATTAAATTGATAACTCAAACAATCAACAACTGATATCATTGTCATCTAGAGCACACATATGAGAAATGCATTTTTAGAATTCATATTGATGCTTGTCTAGACTCTTTTGATTATCAAATCAATAAGATATGTGCAATTCTTATATATGAGCAATATGGAAAACCACCTCACACTTGGTGTAGTGGGAGAATAAACATTCTACAAGGACATGTATATAATGATGTACAAAGACCTTTGGAATAAATGATATAGATAGTTGTTTGCACTTCATTATAGTGGGTATTACCTACCCATCATGTAACAATGCACCATATTCTCTGCTTCATAGGCTGAGTGGCTATTATACAATTCGTCCGATCTGGAACAACCTAGTTTTGAGAACAATTTTCTTCACCCTTGATTAAGACCATTGGATCTCAGTGATCATTAATCCCCTAGGAAACTCCTCTCCATTGTGCATTTTATCATTTTCTACTGGCACATTTGGAAATCTCGCAATGATCTTGTACACTAGGGGAAGTCACTACATATGAACTCCAATGTGTCTTTCATTAAAACACACACTGACAGCACCATCAAGATCCCTCTACAAGTTTTTGTGGTCCTAAGTTTAACACATCTCATTCCTACTTCAGACTTGGAACTTCAGATTCAATGTCTTAACTAATGCAACATTTAATCAATATACCAGGAAGGCCAGTTTGGGTATTCATGTTTTTAAAAGTGTCAGGCATTGTATTATGAACCTTGATTTCCACTTGTATCTCATTTAGCCCTTAAATCTAAGACCTTAGAAATAGTTCAATCTAATTCCATCTACAAAGCCAAGGGATTGTATAACCTCATGATCCTATCTAATGTGCACAGAGAAATTGACATTTTGTCAAGTGATTTGTTAGATATGCTCCAGACACTCTGGAGAAAATTTTGTGGTACCTTTCATGGTTCTCACTTTGTGGTCCTTCACCACATCCTGTGTAGGCTGAAATCAATTTAAGATGCAATTGTATAACACTCCTTGCTTTCTTTCTCACAATCTCATTTCAACTCTATGAAGACACCTTGGCCCAATCTAGATGTTAGCATTAATTTCAATTGATTTTTTTCAGTACTACAACACATGATGAATAAAAAATAAGATCTAGTTTCTCTCAAAGAAATAAAACATTCAAAATCCAAATGATGAAGATAAAATACCTTATGTTATCCTACTGTTATAGTGGGTATGTGCAATCAATTAATGGATGGGACACCATATGATATGTGTTATATTTATAAGTTCTGTTATTTTATACAACCTCATATATCATGAAAGGTTTTTTGGGACTTAATTTTAAATTTCCTAAAAATGAATTCCCACTAATTTTAGGGTAAGTTATAGCTTGCCAAATTTTCACATTATTAATAGAAACAAAATATTGACAAATATATTCTGATAGCATACTTTTTTACAATATAAAGAAAATAACCATGTTAGCATATTTTTTGATAGCATGTTGTTGAGGTTCAAATTTTAACACAATCTCATAATCCACCTTCATCATGAAGAACTAAAAGTGTATCCAATTGTTTAGAGTTTATACATCTTCCTTTTTCATATTTTAATAGTAGTAGGATGATATTTAATAAATATTTTGATGAAAATGCGAAATATGAAAACATTATTAGTAAACTTATGAGACAAGGTACAATATTCAATCAATTACTAATATTATGTCCCCACTCTCTGCAAGAAACACATGATAGAAAATTATACCTCAACTAGATTCTAGTTGGAGAGCCTTAAGGGAAAATAGGGACATCTTTATAACCTTTTATGTTTTCAAACAATATGTTCCCTTGTCATGGTTCAAATTGCAACATAATTTCTATAAATACATGCCTTGTTCTTTACCAATGTTTTATGCTATTCTTGGAGGCCTTAAGTAGGTGACAAATGCCTTCATCCCCTTGAGTGGAGAGAGAGGGGTGTCATTCTTGTACATTGGTGACATGTGGGGCACTGTGCCAACCTTGATTTGTTACTGGTCATCAACATTAACTCTTATGTGAATGGTGGTCCCCGACGTTTGCAGTGATCACTTATTTTATTTGGTGATCATTTTTTTGATTAAGTTATCTTTTCCGATTTGTATAAGTTGGGGTTGTTGAAACATCAACCGCTCCCTTTTATTAGTGTTGATTTTCTCTCTAAATTTCTCAAATTTATGCAATCACTTGTGGAAGGATGTTGTTAACTACATTATGTGGTGTCTTCTATGAAAGTTCTAAAAAAAATTTCGATGGTTTTCATTTAAAAGTTGTTTTGCAAAGTATGAAAGAAATAAATCTGGGAAGAAGAGTTTCACCTTTGTTTAATCTATTGTCCTCACTTTTTATTTTTTGGGATCACGCATGTCATTTAAAAATATAATGTATTAGAAAATGTACAGAAGCTTGATGCCCCATTTCAAAGAAAATTTACAAAAAAATATAAGAAAAATATCAATTTGTAATTGTTATATTAATTCATGTATTCCTTCAAAACAAATTTTAGAAAATGACAAGCTTTTTAAATGCATATAATTGTATGAACATAAATCAGTTTGTATCAATTTATTAGAATATTACTAAATATAAATTAGAATGCTTATATGATGAAATATATTTGTAACCGATAGAAATTAATAAATTGAACTATATTAAAATATATTGTTGCCTTTTTGTAATATGATAATGATATGGTAATGATAAGGTGCTAGCACAATAATGGGAAATATGCTTGTTGACAATGTTTCTTTAGACGTGGATCTTTTCAAGATCACCTATGCCATATGGTGGGACTTATAACACTAGTACTTAGTATGGATTTTTTAGATGGTAAATCACATGCAACACAATGGTGGGAAAATAAAAAAATATTTTTTAGTTATTATGGTAATGGGAAGGTAAACAATTTCAGCTAAAAATATATAAGAAAAGTTGGCCTTTTTTTTTACAAAGCTAGTAGAGGTTGCCTCCAATTATAGAAGGATTATAAGGGAATATAGAAGGGATAATGAAAATACAATTAAAATATGAGAAGTCATTCATATAAATATCTTGGAGAAATTGTAGGTTGGAGCTCGACAGGGATGAGTCTTCTGAAATGAGTAAACTACATGTCAAACACATGTGTCATATCAATGTAATATAGGCCTTAAGAGGCTCGGATGTCGAACTCAGAGAAACATTAATTCCGAAACTATATTAACTATAATGTGATCAGTTAGGCTGATTGAAACTTAATTGAATGTTTAATTATCTAAAGTAGAAAATAAATCTAAAATTACTAGTTGGTGGTCTCAATTAGAGTGAATTCCTTAGGATAATGATTTCACCACAGTTAACATTACAATTAATATCATAAAATTAATAAACATCACTCCTAACCTTGAATTGAGACCTGTAGCAATAGATACCTACTCTCATGGTGTAATTCACTACCTAATCTAATATCAATCCCACTCTCATAACGAGTGTGTTACTAGTTAGTTGTTTCCTCAAAAACTATGGGTAATATCTTCACATTTGTAAGCCTCCATTCTCAAAGGGTGATATAATACATGTATTTCTATGAATTTTCCAACTATTAATTTCCCTTTTTAAAAGTAATTAATGGTCTAATTAACTACGTATGGTGATCAAGTATGGATACCTCATAACAATCTCATCGAAATAACTCTAGAAATTAAGATAAATTGATATGTTAATGCATAAAAGTCAATTACAATGCATAACCAGGCTACTCTCAGGTCCTAAGGAACAAGGGGATTAGCCTTGCAAGGTTTCCATTGTCAAATACATGGGAGAGAAGAAGAAAAACATGAGAAACATTAGTAAAACTAAAGAACCCCTTAGGAAGATGTTTCAGATGATCTCAACTGACAAACATGATGATTTGCTACCTTTCGGCTACACATCTGTCCACTTGAGGTTCCCGAATCTCCCAAAACATGGTATTCTTCTCGGCTTTCTCCTCTCCTTGCTCTCGACTGCCATCTATAGAATAGAATGAGATCATTAGGTCTAGATGAAATCCTCCTAAATCGTAGAAGTGACTTAGGGCATCATTGATTGTCTGCCTTTGGATTAAACTTAATTTTCAGTTCTTCTTGATCCCGCCATGTCGGTACTACTGACAGGGTCTCGGTACTATTGATGCCTTTGACTGTTGTAGTGGGTTGACCAGTTGTCAGTACTACTAAGCTTGAAGTTAGTAGTTCCTAGTTTCCTCGATAAATCTTGAATCGATCAATGTGATGTTTTCAATAGTATCGACTTCTGGGTCGGTACAACTGAGTTTTCTTGATTTCCATTGGTTCCATAAAGACGACAAAGTCGGTAGTACCAAGATGTGTAGATTTTTATAAATTTTCCTGAAATCCACAAAAACCAAACATTATCTTTTAAAATTTATTAAATCGTTCAAGAACATTAAAATTACATTTATTTAATGTAAATAAGTATCACAACATAATGATAGTAAATAATGTACAAATTAATATGAAAATGGCCAATAAGTGCATAAAAATCCATATTAAATAGCCTGTCAAAATGAAAATTATCCAATACATCAAACTTCCCTAGGATTAAATGTTGGTTGTCCTCGAGAAACACACCATCAAATCTATTTGAGACAATTCAACAAAAGGACATAAAATATGAATTTAAATTCTCAACCATCCCCACTTGGTAGTTCGAAACCCGCCTTTATTGACAACTGAACTATCAACAGCTCTATAGTGACAAAACATATTCATAAAAGTTTTCCACCCTTAGATCAATGAAACAATATTGGTAGAGAAATTAATATCATAGTCAATTAGGCCTTCAGGTACATTATGTGTTTCCCTATCTACATTGCCCTTTCCTAATTACCAACTACTTAGAAGAAGTTCTCGTTATAAGAATGACTAAGGAGAATAATCATTTCAGTGGCCTATTGATCGGCCCGAATCGCATGTCCGGTAAGGGAGGCAGATTCCAAAGGAATTGAACCTTTAAATTTATAACATGAAACCTCTAAGGATCCCCACAACTTTTTATTACGGGGTTGAAGTAGATATACGTGGTCGAACACAGGGACGTGGTGACATTTAGGACGCTTGAGATTTCGTTCTTGAGTCAGATAAGCCAAGACGATAGTCGGGAAAGTAAGGAGCTAGAACTAGTGTAGAGGGTTATCAAAAATTAAAAAAAACAAAGGAAAGAAAACAAAATAGAGTCTGTAGGATTCTACTAATCAGAGAGAAGGAGTTCTCGGCTATGTAACCACAAGTTGGGTAGCCTATGCACCTATTCTTGGGCATAGACAACACTCGAACACCCCATCAAGAAGTCTACATCCAAACCTGGTATGCACTGTAGTATCTATTCTTGTGGGGTCATCCCACTCGCTCTCGTGTAGCGTGACTAAAACCCATCAATGATATGAAACATCTCTTGAGGATGATAAACCAACAACCTAGAATATTCTAGATACCCTCTTAGGTATAGAATATTCTGGGAAGTTCGGATCACACGACCTTAAACCGTCCTCCTTTTAGGCTCCGATCCAAACTACCTGCTCTTGTCTATTTCTACAATGAATCTCTCGATGTAGGTAGAAATAGCAGTTCAAACAAGAAAGAGATCAACCAAACTAGCAATCATAACCAGAAAGAGGAGATAGAACATAAAACGTTCTAGATCTGAAATAAAACTGCATGCTTAAGGTAAAAGTACATAAACGTGCCCAAAGTGGGCTACATAGCTAAGAAGGAGCTCAACTAGCTATGGACAAGCATAGTTGGCACCAAACAAAGATGAAAAAACATTGTTGCATAAAAACAAAGGAGAATAGTAGAAGAAAGGAGAAGAAGAAGAGATTTAGCTTGTAGAGGAGAGGTGGCTCTCTCTCCCTAGCCTCCATATAGGTCGAATCTCATCTTTGGGTCATCCTCCTTGATCTTCTGGACTCCTCAGCCTGCTTTCTCTCGAGATCCCACACCTGAACAACAGCTCAGTGAGTGAATGATGGTGAAAGATGGTGGAGGATGGAAACACACTGAAGATGCAGGCATGCAACAAGCATTTCATCCTTCTCGGACCTCCAAACTCTTCAAGGGCTCTAGGAACCACACCGGGTTGGAACCAACAACTAGAACCTCCTAAACGCAGAACATGTAGATGGAAGTCCCCCAGGTGTGGAACCCCTCATTAGGTTGTGGGGAGTGTGTATTTATAGGCAAAATGGTTAAGTTAATGATCCCGACCACGGTCTTGCTAGGTCGCGGTTGAGGTGCACCCCACAGTCATGGTCACGGTCGAGGAAGATGTGCCCCAGTCACAATTGAGGCTAAGGTCGCGGTCACAAAAAATGTACCTTGGTCGCAGTTGAGGTCACGGTCACAGTCGAGGAGGATGTACATTGATCGCGGTTGAGGTTGCAGTCACAGTCGCTGTCGAGGTCGAGATCGTGGTTGTGTTCGCGATCTCGATCGAGGAGGATGTACCTCGATCACAGTTGAGGTCACGGTCGAGGTCAAGATCGCGGTCACGGTTGAGGAAAAAGTACCTTGGTTGCGTTCGAGGTTATTTCATATTGGCCACGATTGCGGTCGAGGAGGATGTACCTCAATCACGACCGAGGTTACTTCTTCTTGGTGGTCATGGTATTATGGAATGAACCCACCCCGGGGGGGTTGGTACTGGTGGTTGCGGGGCCCGTGTCGATGAGCCCTTTTGATTGGCAAGGATGCATCCTGATAAAGGACTAGCCATAGAAAATAGGATCCAAGATATCACGTTGAAGAGGCGAGCATAGAACAAGCACTTTGGGCTTCTCAGATCTCCAAACTAACCTATGGGGCTCTGGGAACCACATTGGGTTGGAACCAGCCATTGGAACCTCGTAAAAGGTGGAACAGGTAGATGGAACTCCCCCAGGTGCGAAACCCCTCTCTAGGTTGTGGGGAGTGTGTATTTATAGGCAAAATGGTCGAGGTACAGATCCAGACTGCGGTCTTGCTAGGTCGCGGTTGAGGAAGATGTACCTCAGTCATGGTTGAGGCCGAGGTCGCGGTTACCGAAAATGTACCTCGATCATAGTTGATGTCACGGTCGCGGTCGGGGAGGATGTACCTCGATAGCGATCGAGGTCACGGTCAAAGTTGCAGTCGAGGTCGAGATTGCAGTCGCGTTCGAGGAGGATGTACCTCGATTGTGGTTGAGGTCGTGGTCACGGTCAAGATCATGGTCGCGGTCACGGTTGAGGAAGAAGTACCTCGGTTGCAGTCGAGGTTATTTCTTCTTGGCCACGGTCGCGGTCAAGGAGGATGTACCTCGATCGTGGTCGAGGTTACTTCTTCTTGGTCGTGGTCATGGTATTATGGAATGAACCCACCCCAAGGGGGGAGGTATTACTGGTGGTTGAGGGGCCCACATCGATAAGCCCTTTTAATTGGCAAGGATGCATCCTGATAAAGGATTGGCCATCGAAAATAGGATCCAAGATATCACGTTGAAGAGGTGGGCGTAGAACAAGCACTCCGGCCTTCTCAAACATCCAAACTCTCCTACGGGGCTCTGGCAACAACATTAGGTCAGAACCAACAACTGGAACCTCCTAAAATGCAGAACTAGTAGATGGAACTCCCCCATGTGTGAAACCCCTTTCCAGGTTGGAGGGAGTGTGTATTTATAGGCAAAATGGCCGAGGTACTGATCTAGATCGTGGTCTTACTAGGTCGCGGTCATGGTTGAGAAAGATGTACCTCAGTCGCAGTTGAGGCCAAGGTCGCGGTCACAGAAAATGTACCTTGGTCGCGGTTGAGGTTGTGATCGCAGTCGAGGGGGATGTATCTTGATTGCGGTTGAGGTCGTGGTTACGATCGCAGTCGAGGTCGAGATCATGGTCACAGTCGAGGAGGATGTACCTCAATCGAGGTTGAGGTCGCGGTCGAGGAAGAAGTACCTCGGTTGCGGTTGAGGTTATTTCTTCTTGGCCGTTGTCGCAGTCGAGGAGGATGTACTTTGATCGTGGTCGAGGTTACTTTTTCTTCGCCATGGTCACAGTATTATGGAATGAACACACCCTGGGGCGGCTATTACTGGTGGTTCAGGGGCCCACGTCAGTGAGCTCTTTTGATTGGCAAGGATGCATCCTGATAAAAGATTGGCAATCGAAAATAGGATCTAAGATATCACGCTAAAGAGGCAGGTGTAGAACAAACACTTTAGCCTTCTCAGACCTCCAAACTCTCCTACGGGGCTCTGGGAACCACACCGGGTTGGAACCAACAACTGGAACCTCCTAAAATGCAGAACAGGTATATGGAACTCCCCCATGTGCAGAACCCCTCTCCAGGTTGCAGGGAGTGTGTATTTATAGGCAAAATGGTCGAGGTACTGATCCAAACCGTGGTCTTTCTAGGTCACGGTCAAGGTGCACCCTGCAGTTGCGGTCGAAGAAGATGTACCTCAGTCGCAGTTGAGGCTGAGGTTGCGGTCACGAAAAATGTACCTCGGTCGCGGTTGAGGTCGCGATCGAGGAGTATGTACCTCGATCGCAGTTGAGGTTGTAGTCACAGTCGCAGTCAAGGTCGAGATCGCGGTCGCATTTACAGTCGCGGTTAAGGAGGATGTACCTCGATCGCGGTTGAGGTCGTGATCGAGGAAGAAGTACCTCGGTTGTGGTGATGGTTATTTCTTCTAGGTCGTGGTCGCGGTCGAGGAGGATGTACCTCGATTGCGGTCAAGGTTACTTCTTCTTGGTCACAGTCACAGTATTATGAAATGAGCCTACCCTTGGGGGGGCTATTACTGGTGGTTGAGGGGCCCGCGTCGATGAGCCCTTTTGATTGGCAAGGATTCAACCTGATAAAGCATTGTACATTGAAAATAGGATCCAAGATATCATGCTGAAGAGGTAGGCGTAGAACAAGCAATTTGGCCTTCTCGAACCTCCAAACTCTCCTATGGGGCTCTGGAAACCACACCAGGTCGGAACCAACAACTGGAACCTCCTAAACTGCAGAACATGTAGATGGAACTCCCCCAGGTGCGAAACCCCTTTCTAGGTTGTGGGGAGTGTGTATTTATAGCTGAAATGGTCAAGGTATTGATCCAGACCGTGGTCTTGCTAGGTCGCGGTCGCGGTCATCGAAGATGTACCTCAATCGTGGTTGAGGCCAAGGTCGTGGTCACGGAAAATGTACCTCAGTCGCGGTTGAGGTTGTGGTCGCGATCGAGGAGTATGTACCTCGATCATGGTGGAGGTCGTGGTCACAGTCGCAGTCAAGTTCGAGATTGCAGTCACATTCACAGTCGCGGTCGAGGAGGATGTACCTCGATCGCGGTTGAGGTTGCAGTCACGGTCGCGGTCGAGGAAGAAGTCCCTCGACTGCAGTCATGGTTATTTCTTCTTGGTTGCGGTTACGGTCGAGGAGGATGTACCTTGATTGCGGTCGAGGTTACTTCTTCTTGGTCGTGGTCACGTTATGATAGAATGAACCCATCCTGGGGGGGGGGGGCTATTACTGGTGGTTCAGGGGCCCGTGTCGATGAGCCCTTTTGATTGGCAAGGATTCATCTTGATAAAGGACTAGCCATTGAAAATAGGATCCAATATATCATGTTGAAGAGGTGGGCATAGAACAAGTAATTCGGCCTTCTCAGACCTCCAAACTCTCCAACAAGGCTTTGAGAACCACATCGGGATGGAACCAACAATTGGAACCTCCTAAAATGCAGAACAGGTAGATCGAACTCCCCCAGGTGTGGAACCCCTCTCCACGTAGCGGGGAGTGTAAATTTATAGGTGAAATGGTCAAGGTACTGATCCAGACCATGATCTTGCTAGGTAGCAGTCACGATTGAGAAATATGTACCTCAGTCATGGTTGAGGCCATGGTCGCGGTCATGGAAAATTTACCTCGGTCACGGTTGAGGTCGCGGTCGCAGTCGAGGAGGATGTACCTCGATCTTAGTTGAGGTCGCGGTCACGATCGCAGTCGACGTCGAGATCATGGTCGCGGTCGAGGAGGATGCACCTCGATCGTGGTTGAGGTCACGGTCGTGGTCGCGGTCGAGGAAGAAGTCGGTTGCAATTGAGGTTATTTCTTCATGGCCACGGTAGCAGTCGAGGAGGATGTACCTCGATCGTAGTTGAGGTTACTTCTTCTTGGCCACAGTCACGATATTATGGAATGAACCCTCCCCAGGGGGCTGTTACTAGTGGTTGACGGGCCCACATCGATGGGCCCTTTTGATTGGGAAGGATGCATCCTGATAAAGGACTGGCCATCAAAAATAAGATCCAAGATATCACGTTGAAGAGGCTGGTGTAAAACAAGCGCTTCGGCCTTCTTGGACCTCCAAACTCTCCTACGGGGTCTGGGAACCACACCAGATCCGAATCAACAACTAGAACCTCCTAAAATGTGGAATAGGTAGATGGAACTCCCCCAAGTACGAAACCCCTATCCATGTTGCGAGGAGTGTGTATTTATAGGTGAAATGGTTGAGGTACTGATCCAGACCGCGGTATTACTAGGCCGTGGTTGAGGTGCACACCACGGTCGCGGTCGAGGAAGATGTACCTTAGTCGCAGTTGAGGTCGAGGTCACGGTCACAAAAAATGTACCTCAGTCGTGATTGAGGTTGTGGTCGCGGTCACTATCGAGGAGGATGTACCTCGATCACAGTTGAGGTCGTGGTCACGGTCACAGTCGAGGTCAAGATCGTGGTCATGGTCGAGGAGGATGTACCTCGATCGCGGTTGAGGTCACGGTCGAGATCGCAGTCGAGGAAGAAGTACCTTAGTTGCGGTCGAGGTTATTTCTTCTTGGTCACGGTCGAGGTCGTGGAGGATGTACCTCGATCGCGGTCGAGTTTACTTCTTCTTGGCCGCGGTCACAATATTATGGAATGAACCCACCTCCGGGGGGGGCTATTACTAGTGGTTGATGGGCTCACGTCGATGAGCCCTTTTGATTGGTAAGGATGCATCCTGATAAACGACTGGCCATCAAAAATAGGATCCAAGATATCAAAAGTTTTTTGGGCCCGCTAGTCGGTTAGTGGGACCACCATCTCCTAAGCTAGTGCACATAGTGTGATGCTTAGTCCACCACGGTCGTGATGGATGGGAGTCTAGCTGCTATAAAAACAATGTGTTGGGCAGAAATCATAGAGAATAGATGTCTTTTCAGGTCTGGTGCCTGCAAGTCCTAAAATTGGCTAGTTGAGCAACTTTATCTAATAAAAGGTATACATTACTAAAAAATAAGAAACATGGGTTATTTTGGGCATATTAAGGCTATAGTGACACAAAACCATGAATAAATGCTTAGCATAAATGCATAAATTTGGTTGTTATCACCTATCAATAACAATAATGAATGGAAAGAATTAGGTGGGTAATCAATAATCACATGTAGCATCTGAATTATTTATGCAAAAATAAAACATGATGAACATATATGCTGAAGATAATGAAAAATTCATGAATCCTAATGCCTAATATTATGGGTGAAATAATGCATGTATTGAAAACTTCATCAAATGATGAGATTAAAGTACATAAGAGAATACATCATGTGCATGTTTCCATCTCTTTTTGAAGAGTTTAGGACATCCTTTCCCCCTCTTTATTTCATAACATTGAAATTTTTTTTCTTTTTTTATTGGCCCACTATTTACCATGATGGAGAGTAGTTTTGCTCAGGCTTCACTAACAAGTCACATTCATTTCATTTTTTCTTCTTTTTCTTCTGAGGGTATGGATGTGTATCCCTACATTCTTATGTCAGAGCAAAACTATATAACTACATGATGTGAAAATAAATGATGAAAAATGCATGCAATCTACATATAATTGTTATTATTATGCAAATAGATGGTCAGCACAAAAAAATGTATGCATATATTTTTTCCATTTGGTAACTAATGCAATAAAAGAGAAACTAACTACCATGTCACCTGTCATGTCATGCAATGCAAACAAGAGGAAATAGTTCAGATTACTTGGTCATCTTTAGGTGGTGGGTCAAAATGAATGGAAAATGGACGGAATGACATAATTAAGAGACAATGTCTTTCATGAACTATGACATGTCCCTCTCGAATGACCTGTCTATAGGGTAACCTTAGGGCTTCTTTCTTAAATTTCAATTTAAGATCCCATTAATTGTTTGATCAATTTAGGCTCAAATGCCATCTTCATCTACATTACAAGAATAATTATGATGTATATTCATATCAAGTGTCATTAAGCTGACTAGTCAAGTAGTAAAAAGAGATGGGGAACCCTAGCGCATCGGCGGACGGGCGCGGCACGGTGCATGGGGATGAATTCCTTGATGATGATGGAGATGTGGATCGCGGCGGACGAAATTCGGGCATCTCGCTGAACTACGCAACCCATGGGGCGGGAAGAGCGACCGGAAACAGTCCTCCGAACCAGGACATGGAAGTGGACACAGCAACGCAAGAAGCTTCTCAATTCCCTGAACTTCCCTCACGGCAACACCGTGCAACATCTGAGCCCCAGATTATAGGGATATCCTACAGTGATATGGTCGGTAAAGGGACTACAGATACCCAAGGCGGGATAAGCATAAACGCAGAAGATCTTGATATTTTTCTGACACCGGAAGACATACTGGTTTCCTCTGACGATGGGGTGTCGACCTTTGATCTGACGATGGAGGCCAGGGATAGCCTGTTGAAGCCATGGCAATTCACGGTGGTCGTGAAGCTTCTATCCAAAGATATTGGATTCCTAACCCTACGAGATAGGATGCAGTCCATGTGGAAACCTAAAGGGAGTTTCAACCTGATTGATCTTGTTAATGATTTCTTCATCATCCAACTCCAGCAGGAAGACGATTACATGCACGCTTTAACAGGTGGCCCCTGGCCACTGTTCGGTTCATATATCTCGGTCCAAAGATGGCATCCATACTTCTCACTAGAGACCACAACGCCTCTGAAGCTGGTTGCCTGGGTCCACATCCCTAATCTTCCTATTCACTTATACCGAGAAGTTCTACTGGAGGAGATAGGAGACTCAATTAGAGAGACGATCAAGGTCGATCTCAACACCATATCTCAACGTCGTGGTCGATTCGCTAGAATAGCAGTTGGACTCGATCTGCACAAACCACTCACGCCCCTCGTGATGATTGAAGGCAACCGATATAGGATTGAATATGAGAATATACCATGTATCTACATTACTGTGGACAGGCCGACCACCTGGAGAAGGACTGCTCCAAGAGAATCACAGACAAAAACTCTTCCCTGAAGGAGGGACAATCTGCCCCCGCAAGCCAACCTCTCCGACCACTAGTCCAAGGATTTATAGACTACATACATGCGAGACCTCTCCCGCGGAGGCCAAGACCAAGCGCAACAACCAAACCTGACAATCAAAGAAATAATAATAGATTCCAGAACTTACATAACCAAGAGGAAGACGAAGTCAAAGATACTGAGGCTATAGACGTCGACTCGGTTGCCGATAGGGTGGTTAGTGGGATCGACTGGAAAACGAGAAAGCAAAATTTCAAGCAGAACAACTCGCACAGATCCAAGTCCAAATGTTATCCCCACACAAAGCAAATCTAAGGAACCGATTGCCCCATCCCGGACGATACAGAACCTGCCGAACCAACTGAGTACTGCACACACTGCCGTCAACCCTACTGGAGACTCCCTTGTGTAAGGGAGGGAGAACCCGCCAAACCCCTTTGTCGCTGAACCTTTCACCTTTGGCGACTCGAAAAGAACTGTGAGTCACACTCACCCATATAGAAGCCCAAGTCGAAACTCGTCTGGTATCCATCTGAGGAATTGAAAGATTTTGAGCTCAGGGGACACCTCGAAATCCTCCACGAGGAAAATAGGGAAGACATCCTTGTTGCAGGACCTGGAGGAAGAGGCGAGGACAATGGGTAAATCCACCCTTGCTGAAGTTGATAAATGAAGGTTACAACATGGAATGTGCAGGGTGTTTGTGATAAAGACACCCAAAACACGGTGAAAGATCTGACCCAAAAATATAAGATCTCGGTCATGTGCTTGCTGGAGACAAGATGTAGCGGAACGAGAGCTATGGGAATAATTAAGAATCTTGGTTTTTTGGACTCACACCGAGTTGAAGTTGTAGGTTACTCCGGGGGCATCTGGGTGCTCTGGAAGCACAACACTCAGGTTGAGATTATTGTCTCTCACAAACAATTCGTTCACTGTAAGATTCACAACACCTTCTTCACTTTCGTCTATGCTAGCACAACGAGGGGAGGCAGGAAGCTTCTTTGGAACCAGCTCAACGTTATTGCCCTCTCAATCACAGACCCTTGGGTAGTGATGGGGGATTTTAATGTGGTTATGCATCCATCTGAGAAAATTGGAAGCAACATCTTTGACAAAGCTAATAGTATGGATTTCATAGAGGCCGCCGAGAGCTGCTCGCTGCTCAACCTTGGAGCGATCGGCCGCTGCACCACCTTCAGAAGAGGACTCTTGCATGGACACCTGCATAGGGCGCTTGGTAATTGACAGTGGATCGAGCAGCTAGGCAAGAAGGAGATCCTGGTCCTTGAAAAAAACCATTCAGATCATGCGCCGTTAATGGTGTCTTCAGAAGACACCCCCCCCATCAGGGAAAGTTGCATGTCCGCACCAGTGCGAGATGGTATTCGTCACCAGGTTATGAGGATTTCTTTAAAGAAGCCTGGCCTAAGCACGATGACCTTCTCACTGCGAACATATCACTGCTGGAGAAGGTGAGAACTTGGGACACCACTTCACACAAAAAAGATAGAAGATGTGAAGACCAAATCACGAACAAGATCACATGGAAGGAAATGAATCTCTCGCTTCATTTTGACCACTCACTGGCAATGGAGACAGTCAAGCTCCAAGCCCAACTGGACAGTATCCTACGGCGGGAGGAAGCCGAAAGCCAGCAGAAATCGAGATGCACATGGATCAAGCTGGGCGACAATAACACAAACTACTTCCACTCTATTACAAAAGCTAGAAGATGGAGGAATAAGATCACCTGCCTCAAAGATGATAACAATGTCTGGTATGACAATGAACCTGAGCTCAAATCCCTTGTTTTATCCTTCTTCTCTAATGTATATCAGGAGGTAGACAAAGAACGCAGACCCTCTGCAAGAATCACCTTTCCTGGGGCCTTTACGCCTCTCACGTCTGACCAACACCAGAAGATGGTATCCATCCCCTCAACAAAGGAGATATGGGACACGCTGAACTCCATGTCGCCTGTCAAAGCCCCCAGACCGGATGGAGTGGACGCGGGTTTCTATCAAGTAAACTGGAATGCCTTGAACGCCCAGCTTTGTCAATTCATCCAGGGTCCCTTCATGGACACCCCGATTCCTCCTTCTGCGACTGATTCGCTTATCACCCTCATCCCCAAGAGCAACCCTCCGAAAAAATGCTCTCAATTGAGGCCCATTTCTCTCAATAATGTCTGCACGAAGCTCCTCTCTAAGGTCATTGACACTAGGCTCAATCCTTACCTCAATGACTAGATTTCCCCTTTCCAATCGAGCTTTGTCCCTAGAAGGAGGATCAGAGACAATGTAGCCCTGGTCCAGGAGGTGGTGCATTCTATGGAATCTAAATCATGTAGGAAAAGAACAATGGCACTGAAGCTAGACCTGATTACAGCCTTTGGCAAATTAAGATGGCATTTTATCCATGACACGCTCACTCGAACTACGCTACCCAAGGAGATCATAGACATCATTATGCAAATCATTTGCTCTGGGAACTCATCCATCCTCTGGAATGGAGAGGCTGCAGGCATGTTCCATCCATCTTGCGGTGTCAAGCAAGGGGATCCTCTTTCCCCCTACATCTTCATTTTATGCCTGGAAAGATTCAGTCAATTGATAGCTGAGGAGATAGATAAAGGAAATTGGAGGCCTATCGTCATCACCAAAGCAAGAATCCCCATCACCCATGCGAGCTTCATGGATGATATTATTCTTTTCGGGGAATCATCCACCCATCAAGCAAGGGTGATCCTTCGTTGCCTCAAGCACTTCAATCACGCCTCTGGGCTAGCTCTGTCTCATGAGAAATCAACTGTCTTCTTCTCCCACAGCACCCCCCAATCAGTCAAAAACAGGATCTGTAGAAGATTGGGCATCCATCAAACAAGTAATCTTGGTCGTCACTTAGGTGTTCCCATCATCCACCACTAGGAAAGGCAAGGAGCTCTTCTCATCTCTGCTGGAGAAGTTTCAGAAGCATATATCGCAATGGCAGAATAATCTTCTCATCCTTGTAGGGAGAATGACACTCACTAAATCAGTCCATCAATCGCAAGCTTGCTACATAATGCAAGCAGTCCAACTCCCTGTCTCTGTTTGTGACCGAATTGATCAAATTACAAGGAACTTCCTGTGGAATGGGGGCTCACACAGACATCTTAATCTGGTCGCATGGAGCAAGGTTATGCACGCCAAGCTTCATGGAGGTTTGGGTTTGAGAAAGTCGAAGGTTTTTAACTCCTGCTTGCTGATGAAAATGGGTTGGGACCTCATTCAACACAGGCGTATACCTTGGGCGGATATCATGCGATCCAAATACTTCACAAATGGCCTACCTAAAACAACCAGTTCTCACTTATGGCGAATCTTGAGGACCTTTCTCCCTCTCCTGATGGAGAACTCGTGCCATCATGCCTTTTCAGGTCTGGACACCTTGGTTTGGACTGATGAATGGATCGGAGCCGGTGTGGCACCCACTATTAAAGCTGATCTCACAGTGTCGGAGGAGCTAGTCGACCTTAAGGTCTCGATCCTGGTTAGAGACGACAGTTCCTGGGACCTAGATTTTCTCAATTACTGGTTTGTGCAAGACACAGTCAATTCCATTAGTCATATGCCCACTTCCAGAATCCATTACGGGGAAGACACCTTCGTATGGAAGCTGGACAGCTACGACACTTTCACTACCCGGTCTGCCTACAATCTTATCTACCATTCCTTGCCAGACGCATCGATCTCGTTGTTTGTAGATGCTTGGTCATTATCCGTCTCGCACCGGATAAGAGCTCACTTGTGGTTGCTGTTGCACGAACGCTTACTCACCAACGTCATGCGATCTAAAAGGAAGATGACAGATGATCCGACATGCCAACGCTGCAATAACTTTGAAGAAGACTGCCTACATGCGATGAGGGACTGTAGTTTGGCTCGACAGATCTGGTCTTTCATTCTGCCAAGGGAGGTGAATCTATTCTTTGAGAGCCAGACAATTTGGGGGTGGATGGAATACAATCTTAGGACTGTAAAGACACCAGATACCTGGAAGACGGTATTTGCCATTACATGTTGGAAGATTTGGAAATGTAGGAACCTTCAGATTTTCGAAAAGTCTGCTATACCACAAAGAATTGCGGCAGCACAATGCTTTGCTGAAGCTAGCTCCTTGGTCCAAGCTTTCTCCTGCAACCCAGCTGATCCTCCTGCAAAATCCAGCCCGGAACATCCCATAAGCTTGCAAAACACTAACTTCATCCTCCATGTAGATGTTGCCACTTCAACCAAGTCAAATATGTCCTGCACATGGGCTATTATCCGCAGCACCACAGGGGAATGGCTAGGGGGCTCCTCTCTCCTGCATCCTGGGACCGACGCCATGGAGGGGGAGCTCAAGGCCCTCCTTCATGGGCAGACCTTGCGAGACAGCTCAATCACAACAAAGGCACTATCCTATCGGATTCCTGGAACTCATTGCAGTGGGTGAAAGGTTTTGCTGAGGTGCCAGGAAAATACCTCACTGCGGTTTGCAAGTTAAGAGAATCTCTAGCCACTGTCAATATCACAGATGTTGTCCACATTAAGAGAAACCAAAATAAGCTTACGAATATCCTTGCTAAGACCTATCTCAAGCAACCTCTTCATGAAAGCTACTGGCAGTTCTACTCGGCCCTTGGAGAAGACATCTATTTAGAAGAAAAGGCCTTTTTCTGTAATTTACTTAGTACTCTATCCTGATGTAACCGAATTATCGATATTGCACAAAAAAAAAAAGTTGACTAGGCCATACACTTCCTATACGGTGCAACTCAAGAAATTTGCAACTAAACCAAATTTTTTTCATTTTAATTTCCATTACAACCAATTGAAAGCATATGGCAATGATAGGAATCACGAATTAAGCTCTAATTTTACACTAGATAGATTGTGGATCCTACAACTTGGAAAAATAAATGCTAAATAGAAAATAAAGACTAAAATAAAAATAAAAACTAGGGGATAGAGTTGTTCTAGCATCCTCCCTAAACTTGAATTTGACTATGTCCTTATAGTCTAAATCAAACTTCAGAGGTGGAATAGTGGTACCCGTTCAAATGGTGGTGGTGGAGGTTGTGGCATGATGGGATCAGAGCAATAGAAGGTTCCCAGAAATGATAAGAGTTGCTGCAACATTTGTGTTTGAAGCTTTCAGTACTACCAACTTGGTGTCGATAGTAATGAGTTTTGAAAATTCATCGATACTTCTGAGTATTATCTCAATATTTCAAACCTAGAACTCCATTTGTCATCGGTACTAGTGTTCAGAGTCAGTAGTACTGAGTCCTTATCAGTTCACTCAGCTCCTTTCCAGCAAAAAGTCAGTTCTACCAAACCATTTGTCGGTAGTATCGAGTTTCTTTAAAAAATATCTCACCCAACCTATGATGTCCTCGGTACCACTGAATCTGTTGTTGGTACTACTGATTTATGTCAGCCTACACACCACAAAAAAATGATCAAAGCACTTTTCTCACATAAAAACTAATAAAATGAAAATTAAAGCTATGAAAATACAAATTTGAATGTAAAGAATAAAAAGATGGTTGGGCTTCCTCCCAATGAGCGCCCCTGTTTAATGTCCTAGGCTAGAGAAGATGCATTTTCTTCAATCGGGGTTGTCACAGGATAGTTGTGAAGATTCATCTAGAAGTGTGAACTCCACTCTATCATTGTCTATCCTGAGTGTTAAGTAACCTCTACTAATAGTAGTGTGCACGTAGGTTGTAGCTTGGAACTACCTTCCAAACAACATCTCTGATCCTCAAATATCGGGCATATCCATAACCACAAAGCCAACACGAAAGATGAATGTGTCAACTTTTACTAGAACATCCTCACATATCCCATACGACCTCACAATTGATTTGTCCTCTGACTCAATTATCATGAATGTTTTGTCGGCTTCTTTAATCCCAACTTTCAAAGAGTAGCAAGAGAAATGAGATTTATGCTCACCCCAGAGTCACATTGTGCTTGTTGGAAATGTTGGTTGCCTAAAGAACAAGGGATGTAGAGACATCTAGAATTTTTTCTTTTCCATGATAACCTTCCTTGGATTATGGAAATTCATCAACACACAAGACATTATATCTTTGATCCATATTTTTCTGATGATGATATCCTTTAAGAATATTCCATATGCAGTGATTTGCTTTATCGCCTCCATTAGTGGATTGTTGATGTGGAGCTTTCGGAAGATGTTTAGGAGCTTCTTGAACTACTTTTCCACCTTTCTCAATTCTAGACTATTTGAGAATGCCATATCAAGGTTCTCTGTAGGCTTATGTGGAGGAATATATGGCACATTAGGGATCTCCTCCCCTAAGCTTGCTTCAACACCACCTTCAGGTACAAGATTTGGCACATCTTCTGTGGATGGAATGTCATGTGGTTGCTTCTTCTGAACTGTGGGTGCCTCCTTATTAACTGTGATTGTTCCACTTCAAAGTAAAACTTTCACTAATTCTTGTTGCAAAGGCATTGATTAAATAACAATGGTAGAACTTTGAAGTTCTTTGTCTGACATTATGCATCCTCCTAGTAATCCATATAGACTGTGGGGAAATGTGAGTTTTGATACATACCCCCAATTCGGATACTTTTGATACATACCTCCAATTTGTCTCTAAAATGTGTTCCTTGGGTGACTCCTCAAAATGATGTTGTATCTCCTTAACCATAGAGATAAATTTCACTTGGTGATGTTGATGAACTGTCTCTGCATTCTCAAGAAATTCTTGCTGAATAGGCTTTTTAAGAAGGTCACCTTTGTTGATAGTTGAGAAATTTGATCCTGGATGCTCCATGTGACGACCAAAAAACAAATCAAGCCATCACCATTAATAATTGTGGAATAACCATAAATAGCAGATTAACAAAAAATCACTAAGAATTAAACCCATTTTTTGCAAGGAGATCCAATACAAGAAAACACTCACTGCGAGATCCAAAACTTTATATATATCACGATATACATTATACATGCAATGTCTCATCAAATCTCTAGGACAACATATAAAAGTTGTTGTGATAACCTAGATTTTTGAGTTTTAATAACTAATACAATAATTAGAGACAAGCATTCTATGTAAGATGTCAATTACCACATTGAAGAATTGGTAATACAATCATGAATTCCTTCACCTAAACTAGGTGATTTGAGATATGATGGAGGACTATGATGCTTAATTGAATTCAATTATGAAGGAATACTCTTACTAATTAATTAAGCTCTCATGAGACCAATAATGCATTTAGTGATCCAGTGAGTAGTGAACTAATTGCTTTTGAGGAATTGTGTATATATGAACCAATGTTACAGTTTTGGTGTCAACTTTGACTAAATGGCCTATCCTTTTCACATAATATAATGCCCTAAGTGTCACATGAAGGTGAACTTTAGGTATTAATGTGATTAGTCAATAACCATTCCTAACCTTAGAATTTCCTCCCCAAATTTATGCCACATCTACATCATGACATTATAAAGCTACACCAAAAATTTTGTGGCAATTGGATTATCCAGTTAAGAGATATCAACAGTTGAATTTTGGTGCATATATTCATGCACATTGGACACTAGACCTAAGTTGCTAGTTATGTGTGACATTTGAATGTCACGCTGTGTTGATTTTATGGCTGGGAGCAGACACTTATGCGGCTCACACCCCAACCATCTGATCTGAATGATCACGGATCAACTATAATCGACGGCTAGGACTTTGTCTTCAACCTCCCACAAAGAGCGGGGCGAAGAAAGGGGAACCCTACCCTCGTCCAGGCGTCACCTTATCCCTCCTCGCGAAAAATCATCCGAGCAGACTGATTCCCCTCGCCAAATCGAGGTCAAAGAGCCTGCACCTGACTCCCCTCACCCTTAGAGCAGGGAGAACGACCTCCCCATCCTTCGCTCCTCTCACAGGCGGTGGCGCCCCTTTAGGGCTTTCCCACCCACACATCCTCATGCCTATTTAAGGATACTAATAGCTCTGCCCGACCTCCTTTAGTCTCCCACTCAACCCAATTTTGAAGCAACTGACCTCCGAGCACCCCCCAGTCGACCTTCCTCTCCACAGATGCATCACCTCGGCAACACCGCATAGGTCTCGCCCCACCAAATACACACTTCCATCACCACCCCCTCGATGCAGGGGTGCTTCCCGGCCAGCTCCCGCCCTCTCCAACGCCCTGAGCCTCTAAATATTCGGCGCGCCGGCAACCTCCACTATCCACTCGACGGATCAGTGACCCAGAGGGAACCACACCTCCAAATATGTCTTCCTCTCTGTGGTTGGCCTCAACAAAGGTGAGGGCAGCTTCACCCGAGCCAACAGAACAACTCTCAGCCGACAAGGACTCGCTGGAGCTGCTCCAGGCACCTGTGTCGCATGCAAGCAAAGGAGAAGAAGGGGGAGAATGGGTCGTCAATCCATCACCTAGGTGGACCAATCGTCGAACACCAAATAAGCAAACTGATCCATCCCTTGCAAAGCCTGGGATCAATGAGAGCCCTCGATCCAGTAGGATTCGGCCGTTGATCAAGGTAAAACCCTCTTCTTTTTATTTTCTTTTGTCCAAGAACTGATTTATCTTTAGAAAATCATAGAAAATGATAGGAATATCAGTTTATAGTGAACCTATATATCATTTTCATCAGAAAAATGCGTACTATATAACCAGGACCTGATTCTGCACCCTTTTCAAAAAGTATGGCCTGCAATCCCTAACAACCTCTTTGTGTAATAAAAGTCAACCCTGATTTAAATCTGACTAGTGGACATCCTAAACTTGATTTGAAGTCCTGATCACCATATTGCTCAAAACCCTAATCCAATAGAGATAATTGACTCTATAACTATGAAACAGCTTAAATCCTAGTTTTCTCTTTCTACATACGTATACCATATACAACTTTATATCAAACCCTTACTATTGATGATACTAAATGACCTTGTACGACCCCGACACCCTAGGATCCAATTCTGATCTGTTGAATTATACTCATACTAAAGAGATACCATTAATGATCTAAATCTATAATAGAAACCCTAAATGAGGATACTCCCTTTTTGGATAAAATGGATGTCTTCAATTAAATGAAACCACAATATGAAGATCCGATTTTGAAACTTCATAAGTAAGATAAAAGTCATAGATTATCCCTGATCTAAAACATGAGACGACGAAAGACATCATAATTCAAGAACCAACCTTAATCATGGGTCGAATGGACCAATAGTAACAAGTATACCCTTGGTTACATTTCAGGGTGATCTACTCTCTTTCTCATAATCTAGGGCTTGAGGAATTCAGATCTGAAATCAAGGTACGTGGATATAATTATATGACTAGATTTGTTGGATGTTAAATATATGTACTTGCTTATTTGTACTTGAAATACATTGTTGGATGTAGATCTATATGTATTGTCACTTCCGCCTTGAACAATAAGAACACTAAAGAAAGAAAATGGAATGTAGTTACTGATGGTTCATTAATCTCCCTATTAGAGAGGGAAAGTATTAATGTTGACTAGCACCTCCCTAATGGTACAAGGTACACGGGGAGATCCCTAATGGTACAAGGTACGCAGGGATGGGGCCCAATATTTATGTTTGTGCTAAGTCCACCATAGTAATACATGTACATTGAAATATGATTAATAACTTGGGATTACCTGATTTTCTGCCTTTAAATAATGTTTTCTTTCTCTTTCTTCAATTTTGAGTATTTTATATGCCAGCATAGTATAGCTCTTTAATTCCACGTACCAACTTTTGTTGATGTTTTGTTTCTCGTATTTTCTAGGTTCAGAGCTAGCATGAGATAAAAGAATAGGATGTGAGCAAGTTGTACAGGTTGTACCTATTGTCTAAGATCATGTTAGCATACATGTCCAGACTTGTAAAATTTTCTATTCAATATGTAAATGTAATCCAAGCTGTAATAATTCATATTGTATAAATATACATGTGAATGTTGAGTATTTTTTTTTTAATTAAGTCAGGGGGTCCTTTTATTCATCCCATCCCCCTCGTATGGGCTAAATCGTAACAAAATACATCTCCTGCTCATATAACTGCAGGTATCATCCCATACTTAACCCAAAGCATCACAAAGAATCAGCCCAATCAAACAGCACACTCCGTATCCACCATCTGCACTGCCACATATGGCATACCCTGCTTCTCCAGCAAAGCCATTCCTCTAATCTTAGCCGGCATTCTACCTATGTCAGTGATCACATCAAACTCATTTGAGAATCTACCTCGCCTTCCAAATTCTCTGGGGATAGAATTAACAATCTTGTGAACCAATGAACCATCAACATCATACCTTCTCAATTCCTTCTTTAGATCACGTGCAAAGGACCACACCTTCCATGGCACCTCCCCGTTTCCCCACAGAATATTGTGAACATTTTTATCATCAATTTCTATCGCCGAGACATGAAGATGATTATCCACCGCGAGCTTCATCCCAATGGCGCAAGCCTACAAATAGGCTGCGATATAGTCCGACGCATTCAGCCATGCTCAAAACATCAGAACCAGCCGACCTTTATGATTTCGAACCACCCCAACTGCCCATCTACGCTCCGTACCATATACATCCTCATCTCTACCAACAGTGATATTACACTTAAGATTATGGATATCCGGTGTTCTCCATCGGAACAAACCGATCTCTCTCATCTTTGTTCTAGGTTCTTCGAAGCCAGCATCTCTCATCGCATTATATATATGTGCGTTAGATGAAATAAGGAAAGATTTCTTCTTCATTAGGCTGTTGATGGATGTAACAACCTGTGTCCACTCCCGGTTCTCCGATCTTCTGGTACCATCGTACCTAGCAACGCACCTAATCCTCCATATACAATGCGGAATGAGAGCAGAAAGTTTACCAATTAACCAATCATCGATCCTCTTGGATATACCTTGTGCGCAGCTCACGATAATGGAGTCGAAGTCATGCGGAGCGATGGCTTCTGTAGCTTCCGTAAATCTGCTCCAAAAGAATGCAGCTAGATAACCATGAAACAGCAAATGAGCCACATCCTCTATCTGCGGTGCTTCACAACACTCACATTTAGACGCAAAGGGTATGTGACATTTTTGACTGACATTGTCGTCGTTAGGAACAGCTCCCCGAAGGAATTTCCATATGGTAGCACTCGCTCTAGGGACATCAAGGCTCCATATTTTCCCAATGTTCGAATGACCCTCCTGCATGTCTACAGCCAGACATCTTTTCACAGATTTCAACGAGAACTGCCCTTTAATATTCGGAGCCCAGAAAAGGCTGTCATCTTCATCCTCTAAAGTAATTTCTGCCTTCTGTATCATATCAATACCATGCTCGTCAACAATCTGTCTGAGCGCCGGCCAGTCCCACCCCTGGTCGTGAATCCAGAAGTCCTTGATCATAAACAAAAGTCTCTGATCACTGCTATATAAAGAATGGTAATTAAGAATCTCCTCACACCACCACGAATCCCAGAAAGGGATATCTCCTCTACCAATCCGCCATCTACAAAAAGGGTACACCTTGGGGAACATATCCCACATTCTCTTCCAAAACGGCGACGGGGTGCTACCAATCCTCAAGTTACTAGGATAACCTCTGGATCTGCCCATTTGAGGATTGCGGTACTTGTCCCTACAGAACGTGGCCCATATGGTATTACCAGTCATCACTTCCCAGCACGCCTTAGCAACCAAAGCATCATTTATCATCCGGATAGAGTGCATACCTAACCCACCTCTGTCCAACGGGGTAGCCACCTTGTCCCAGCTCAACCATGCCTTCCTACCATTATTTGATCTGTCCTCCCATAGGAAACTCGAAAATATCTTCTCAATTCTCTCTATAATCCTCGCAGGAATACCAACTGCAGCACTCGTATATAATGTAATCGACGTCAGGACGTGCAATATCAAGAGTCTCCTGCCAGCAAAAGAGAGTAGATTCGTCTTCCAGGAGGCAACCTTCGCATAAATCTTTTGGATCATATGATTGTAATCTTCCATCTTCGTTCTCCCCTTGGAAATGGGAACACCCAGGTATGTCAGTGAGTTTGTAGCCTCTCTGATCTGCAGAGTCGAGGCAATAGAATCCGCCAACTGGTTCTCCTGACCGCCTACCACACACACTGACTTCTCTCTATTGATACACTGACCCGTGGCCTTCTCATAAGTCACAAAGATATTTCTAAGCTGCTCAACTGAATTAGGGTCCGCATTACAGAACAATAGCACATCATCCACGTATAGCAGAATAGAAGGAGCCTCCGCACAACCTATTGTATTGAATCTAGAGATCACATTATTACTAGTGAGTCTTTTGAGCTTTCTGCTAAGGAAATCTTCGAAGATTATAAACAAATATGGGGATAGCGCATTGCCTTGCTTAAGGCCCTTGCTCATCTGGAAGAAACCCGCCGAAACATCACCGATGGTCACCGTCGCCCAGGTGTGAACAAAGAAACTCATAACCAGCTCCACCACATCCGGAAGAAAACCCATACGACTAAGGACCTGTCTCAAAACTGCCCATACCACCCGATCATACGCTTTCGACATGTCATACTTCACTACTATGTTTGGATAGCTCGAGCCCTGGTTAATGTCATGTATCAACTCCTTTACTAGCCTCACGTGGTGTGTGATGTTCGTCCCTTTAAGAAATGCACCCTGCTCTGGAGAGATCATCCTATACATGATAGGAGCAAATCTATTACTCAATATACGTGCTAGAATTCTCATCGTCATGTTCTCAATCGAGATGGGCCTGAAATCGGTCGTCAGCACCTTAGGGGAATCGACCTTTGGGATAAGGAGGATCCTACAACAATATAAACTTCAGTGACACGTCTGACCTCTGAAGAACGCCTCCGCCATTGCCATAAAATCAGGACCAATGTGATTCCATGCCGCCATGAAGAAAGGCAACGTGAATCCATCTGGGCCCGGAGCCGATGAAGCATCCATCTCTACCATTGTCTTCAGCACCTCCTCCTTGCTCAGGACAACAATCAACGAGAAGCTATCATCTAGGGGGATTGTATCTTGAAGCTCCTGCATGAACCATTCAAGGCTATCTTGATCGATAGCGGGCACATCATTGTAAAACTCTTGGAAAAATGTCGATGCTTTCTCTGCCATCATATCCTGGTCAGTTGTGTTCGTCCCATCTTGCAACATTAAGGATTCAACTCTCCTTCTTCTTCTACGTGCCTTGACCACTGCATGATAAAAATGGGTGTTACGATCCCCATCCATGAGCCATTCGATCCTCGCCTTCTCTTTCCACATCATCTCTTCTATTTCCATTAGATTATTAAGCTCAATTTCCGCCATTTTCAGCAACATCTCATTCGTCGGGGTAGGGTTCTCGTCAAACGCCACCTGGGTAGTAGAGACGATATCGTGTAGATCCTTAATGCGTTGAGCATTGTCCCCGAACTTGTCTTTGCTCCAAGACCTCATCGCAGACTTAACCCTCTTCAGCTTTTGGAAAAATATGAATGATGGATGCCCAACCACCGTCTCCTGCCACGCCTCTTGTATTACATTCATACATTCTTCATGCTTGAGCCATGCCCCTCGGAAGCTGAAATGAGAAGACCTCCTTTCCCTCTGCTGTTCACCAGGCACAACAAGAATTGGGCAGTGGTCCGACACCCTGAATCTCGTGAGATGTATATACCGCGCCGATGGTTGCCCTTCAAACCATGCATCATTGCATAGCGCTCTGTCAATTCTCTGCCAAATCGTAGGGGTATGTTGCTTCTTGTTCACCCATGTGAAACGGCTACCCTCAAAGAACATGTCATTCAACCTCACATCCGATATGAATGAATTAAAATCAAGCATGTCCTGATAAGGAGTCGGATTGCCACCTCTCTTTTCCTGATCTTCTCTTATCACGTTGAAATCTCCTGCGATCAGCCATCTCCCCTCTCCTACAATGTGCGCCACCTGTATCAGATCCTCCCATAAGATCCTTCTCTCATTTCTCTCACAGCTAGCATACACTGTAGTGATGAAGAAGATATACCCATCTCTCCCTTCAACCTGGTCGTGATGTGTTGTTTGTGCCTCCACACCACCGTAGGGTTTAGGGAAGCATCCGCAAAGAACCAAATCTTTCCATCCACAGACTGATTGTCCTCCGCCCAATCGAGCCTCACCACATCCAGCAGCTCTACTGCCCTTTCCGCATGTAAGAAAGGCTCCATAAGACAAACTACGTCCGGTTTGTGCCATGAACATATTCTGCCAAGCACTCTTCTAGTAGGATTGTTAGCTGCTCCCCTAATGTTCCAAAAGATTGCTTTTGAATTCATTAAGAAAACCAAATACCCGCTGTACTTCTTAAGGCCTCTTTCACTCAGTATGTAGCTCTTCGCTCCTCCTCCCACCCATCAAGCTCATCCGACAATCTGTCATAATCCACACAATTATAACTTGCATGTTTTGGAACGGATCTACCTCTTCTAGCACCCTCTCTATCTCTTCTAACTTTTGATCTCTCCCTGTTCCTCCTTTCATGTCTGTATCTATCTTCTTGATCATAACCCGTATGAATAAAATCCTCCAATCGCTTGTTCTGTAAAAATCGCCTATTACCTTCATCGTCAACGACCAGTCTTCTAGGAGATCTTCCTCTGTATAACCGATCCACCGTAGCCTGCCTCGCATCCTCCTGCCTTATCGGTGATATATCCCTCCCTTTGCCAGCCTCCACAGACGATGGACCCGGCGGTGGCAGTGCCTGTACGACAGTCGTATCACCTCCCTGTAACGTCAAGGCTTCAATAGGAATCCCTAAGTCTTTTCCGGTCTCTGTGATCTTGGTCTTCTTAGATCCAATCTCTCCTCTGGCCACCATATGCAGCTGCGCCGTCGCTCTCCTCACCCCAAAGGAAATCGAGACAAATTGCGGCACATCTTCACTAAAGGCGTCAACTTGGACAAGTATTCCGGAAAGATCATCTTCTGCTCTTTGCCAATCTGAAATGTACCCCAGACTCCCAAACTTCCTGACTATTTCAGTTATGGATGCATCATCCCTACAAACCAAAGGGATTTCTGCAAACCAAAACCAAAATGCCTCCTTCCTTCTATGCCTCTCGCCACCCATCATGTGGTATAAATGGAATATAGCTCCTTGGTATCCAGGGATCCCTTTCTCTGCCATGCCTTTCGCCTCCTCTGGGCACGAGCAAAAGGCTATCGCCTTCCTCGCCGCAAACCTATATATGTCCGCAGCCCCCGGCCAACAAACTCGCAGAAAACCGCTAATATCAGGCCATGGAAGATTCCCCGACCTTGCTATCTCAATCGCCCTCTCCAGAGCCTTATCTTTGTCCCTTCTAACTTCAGTGTCCTGCCCCAGTTCCACCACTGTTCGTTTCGGAATGTGTTGCGGTGTCCCTCTCGCAGGCACCACCGTCGCCAGAGCTGGAAATATCGTGCGTGACTGTAAGTCAGGAACCCTAGGCATCATCTCCGCCTGGCATCGTGCCGCGAGATGGCCTGGCCTCCTACAACGATAACAAATCTTCCTCCTTTGACATTGAGCTTTCCAGTGTCCCTTGCCCATGCATCTGAAACATACATCGTGTGGTATGCCATATAAAGGTTCTTTCCTTTTCGGTCTCTCCTCCTCCCGTGTCTGCGCCGCCTTCACTGCGATCGGCCTATCCACGCCCTCAGTCGTCTGCGTCGGAACTTCAGTCGAACGTGACTCATGACACGCTGCAGTCTCCCCCTGAAAATCTGGTCTTGTCAAAGCAGTATCTTCAGCGCTTCCTCCATCCCCGTCGTCCTTGTTCGAAACCCTAGAAGACGTATCTTGATATGTCTGCCCACCGTCGTCCGTTCTATCTCGCACCGCTTCTCCAGGACTTCCGCCGTCGCGTTCATTCCCCTTGGAATCCGCGGGCGGTGTCGCACTATGATTCTCCCCGTCATTCTCCAGGACAACCCTAAGATCCGGAAGAACCTCCTCCGTGGTCATGTGGGATACCTGCCTCTTGGATCTCCTCTCTGCGACAACGTGCTGAGCATGCCCACCGCGCATACTCTGCCTGGTGACCCTCCTCAGCAGGGGCGAAGGCAACATCTTTGCCGCGGGCTCCCTCGATCAAAGGTAGTAGACCCCGACTGGCGGAGTGCCAGGTTAGAGTGGCCGGCGGCGGCGCCGCCAACAGCCCAGTCGCCCTCGGGATCGGCGTCTATCGCCCTAGGTCAGAGCCCTGTGAATGTTGAGTATGTTATGGTTGTATGTTCATGTATGCGTATTATGCTTCCACATCGCTCTCTGATATGATTGGATGATGTTTTTGGATTCTGACCTCTCATTCCCAATAGGGTTTGGAGAAACCAAAATCTGGGGACGTCACAGTTGGTATCAGAGCATGAATAATAGCTACACCTAACAATTGCTCACCATGAAACACAAAAATAAATTGAACCTTTAACTTGAAACCTTAGAAACATAGTAAGTTGTTATATAGGAATAAGGTTTGACTTAGCCTCTAAGTTAGAACCTAGATGTTCAAGAACTAGGTTTAGACAAGTGTGAGAAACCCTTTCCATATAGAGCTCATATGTATTGGGTAGCTACACTAGTCTACATCTCATTCTTACCATTTCACTAGGTTACATGACACTAGACTATCTACTGTGTGTGGGACACTCGGTTTTGCTGATTTGGTTTTTTTTCCAATCGGCTCGAGCCTCGAGTGTTTTCTCTGATGTCTTCTTTCTCGGAGAAAAACTATATAATATTTTATTGTATATATGTAAATATAAAAATATGTCCCTCACACTGTAGAGTAGTGAGTGTTCATGCAATCTAAGTGAAAGGGAGTGACATCGGTCTAGAAGAGAGAGCAGTCTAGGTTAGATGTCTAGAGCCTTATCAAGATATGTGATAAATAGAGTAGATGATAGAATGATAGATGATATAAGAAAGAACGTTCTTATATACATTTGATCTCTGAGGTATAAGTTCTTTATGAAAATCTAAGTTGTATATGAGGTCTGAAGCTGATTTTGGATAATCTAATAAAGTCTTGATGATGAGCGTACATTCCCTTTTCTTACTTAAGATAAGCTAAATTAAGATAGAGATGAGTGTGCATGAGCCTCAAGCTCTTATACAAGGAGGATGTCTAGTGGTAGGATGAGATATGTGGTGAACTCTAGAGAGAGTAAGACCCACAAGGAGAAGGTCATAGGACCTAGACTCCAATATATGAGATATGTAGAAAAAAAAAATTGTCCTACACTAGATTACTCTCGAGTGTTGAGTTGAGTCCTTATGCATGATTCAAATCTATATGTGAGAATCGGGTAAAAGAAAAGGATGGGTAGATGACCCATATGATAAAGTCAATCCTTTGGCTAATTTAGGTCCTAGCTTGAGTGACATATTTTGTGAATCTCAGCATTAGTTGCAAGTGAGGTAATATATGAACTCTAGTTATGAGAGTATGATGTTTTGTGCAAAAGATACTCAAAATACATGTTATCCCTTCTTCTTCTCTTTCTTAATATACGATGATAGAAACCTCACTTGAGCTATATATATGATTTACATATATGAGGAGTCACTCGTATAAGCTTGACCTATTCTATAATTCCCTCCCTATATCATACATGTAGTACCCAAGGTTGAAATCATGATAAGTTTGACTTTAAAATATTCTCTTCCCCTTAATATGAATCACAAAAGATATGATGCTGAGATCATGGGATAAACTTAGTATATTCTCTTTTTCCCTTCACATAATATAGGTAAGACATAAAAAGTTGAATTCATGAAATTGATATAAAGATATTTTTGGATCATAGGATATATGATCCGAAATATAGTTTGTAACCTTGATCCTTCTCAATGTATGGTTCTAAGTTGAGTATGAATATCACACTATAGGGTGAAACCCTAATGGTCAAACATGTTACGTAAGCCTTCTTAAGAAAAATTCTAATATTAAGGATGAAGATAAATATCCTCTAATTCTAAAATTATTGTAAGGTGTTGATCATATAACATATTGATGATGTTAAATTTGAATAATCTAAATACCATGGCATATAGATGAATTCCTCTTGAACCTTGCAAGCATGAGCAAAACTTGTATCCTTAGGGGTGATGTAATCCTAAGATATCATAATTTCATGCTATGGTTAAGACATTAAGTGATGCTTCCACATAATAAGGTGGGGTGGACACACCCAAGAATCTCTAGACCCTAAGCTGACAACTTAGAGTGCATATAACTATGATGGTCTTAGAACCTAAGCAATGATGATGTATGTGAAGTTGAACTCCTAAATAGCCTCTTAAAGATGTGATTAGTTAAATTTCGAGGATGAAATTCAAAATAAGGTGGGGTGAATGTGATAACCTAGATTTTTGAGTTTTAATAACTAATACAATAATTAGAGACAAGTATTCTATGTAAGATGTCAAATACCACATTGAAAAATTGGTAATACAATCATGAATTCCTTCACCTAAACTAGGTGAATTGAGATATGATGGAGGACTATGATGCTTAATTGAATTCAATTATGAAGGAATACTCTTACTAATTGATTATTCTCTCATGAGACCAATAATGCATTCAGTGATCCAGTGAGTAGTGAACTAATTACTTTTGAGGAATTGTGTATATATGAACCAATGTTAGAGTTTTGGTGTCAACTTTGATTAAATGGCCTATCCTTTTCACATAATATAATGCCCTAAGTATCACATGAAGGTGAACTTTAGGTATTAATGTGATTAGTCAATAACCATGCCTAACCTTCGAATTTCCTCCCCAAATATTTGCCACATCTACATCATGACATTATAAAGCTACACCAAAAATTTTGTGGCAATTGGATTCTCCAGTTAAGAGATATCAATAGTTGAATTTTGGTGCATATATTCATGCACATTGGACCCTAGACCTAAGTTGCTAGTTTTGTGTGACATTTGAATGTCACACTGTGTTGATTTTACGGCTGGGAGCAGACACTTATGTGGCTCACACCCCAACCATCTGATCTGAATGATCACGGATCAACTGTAATCGACGGCTAGGACTTTGTCTTCAACCTCCCGCAAAGAGCGGGGAGACGAAAGGGGAACCCTACCCTCATCCAGGCATCACCTTATCCCTCCTCGCGAAAAATCATCCGAGCAGACTGATTCCCCTCGCCAAATCGAGGTCAAAGAGCCTGCACCTGACTCCCCTCGCCCTCGGAGCAGGGGGAACAACCTCCCCATCCTTCGCTCCTCTCACAGGCGGTGGCGCCCCTTTAGGGCTTTCCCACCCACACATCCTCATGCCTATTTAAGGATACCAATAGCTCCGCCCGACCTCCTTTAGTCTCCCACTCAACCCAATTTTGAAGCAACTGACCTCCGAGCACCCCCCCCAGTCGACCTTCCTCTCCATAGCTACATCACCTCAGTGGCACCACATAGGTCTCGCCCCACTGAATACACCCTTCCATCACCACCGCCTCGATGCAGGGGTGCTTCTCGGCCAGCTCCCGCCCTCTCCAACGCCCTGAGCCTCTAAATCTTCGGCGCGCCGGAAACCTCTACTATCCACTCGACAGATCAGTGAACCAGAGGGAACCACACCTCCAAATACGGCCGCCTCTCTGTGGTTGGCCTCAACAAAGGTGAGGGCAGCTTCACCCAAGCCAACAGAACAACTCTCAGCCGACAAGGACTCGTCGGAGCTGCTCCAGGCACCTGCGTCGCGTGCAAGCAAAGGAGAAGAAGGAGGAGAACGGGTCGTCAATCCATCGCCTACGTGGACCAATCGTCGAACACCAAATAAGCAACCTGATCCATCTCGTGCAAAGCCTGGGATCAATGAGAGCCGTCGATCCAGTAGGATTCGGCCGTTGATCAAGGTAAAACCCTCTTCTTTTTATTTTCTTTTGTCCAAGAACTGATTTATCTTTAGAAAATCATAGAAAATGATAGGAATATCAGTTTATAGTGAACCTATATATCATTTTCATCAGAAAAATGCGTACTATTCAAATAAAATATAACCAGGACCTGAATCTGCACCCTTTTAAAAAAGTATGGCCTACAAGCCCTAATAACCTCTTTGTGTAATAAAAGTCAACCCTGATTTAAATCTGACTAGTGGACATCCAAAACTTGATTTGAAGTCCTGATCAACATATTGCTCGAAACCCTAATCCAATAGAGATAATTGACTCTATAACTATGAAACAACTTAAATCCTAGTTTTCTCTTTCTACATATGTATACCATATACAACTTTATATCAAACCCTAACAATTAATGATACTAAATGACCTTGTACGACCCCGACACCCTAGAATCCAATTCTGATCTGTTGAATCATACTCATCCTAAAGAGATACCATTAATGATCTAAGTCTATAATAGAAACCCTAAATGAGGATACTCCCTTTTTGGATAAAATGGATGTCTTCAATTAAATGAAACCACAATATGAAGATCTGATTTTGAAACTTCATAAGTAAGATAAAAGTCATATATTATCCCTGATCTAAAACATGAGACGACGAAAGACATCATAATTCAAGAACCAACCTTAATCATGGGTCAAATGGACCAATAGTAACAAGTATACCCTTGGTTACATTTCAGGGTGATCTACTCTCTTTCTCATAATCTAGGGCTTGAGGAATTCAGATCTGAAATCAAGGTACGTGGATATAATTATATGACTAGATTTCTTGGATGTTAAATATATGTACTTGCTTGTTTGTACTTGAAATACATTGTTGGATGTAGATCTATATGTATTGTCACTTCCGCCTTGAACAATAAGAACACTAAAGAAAGAAAATGGAATGTAGTTACTAATGGTTCATTAATCTCCCTATTAGAGAGGGAAAGTATTAATGTTGACTAGCACCTCCCTAATGGTACAAGGTACGCGGGGAGATCCCTAATGGTACAAGGTACGCAGGGATGGGGCCCAATATTTATGTTTGTGCTAAGTCCACCATAGTAATACATGTCCATTGAAATATGATTAATAACTTGGGATTACCTGATTTTCTGCCTTTAAATAATGGTTTCTTTCTCTTTCTTCAATTTCGAGTATTTTATATGCCAGCATAGCATAGCTCTTTAATTCCACGTACCAACTTTTGTTGATGTTTTGTTTCTCATATTTTCTAGGTTCAAAGCTGGCAGAGATAAAAGAATAGGATGTGAGCAAGTTGTACAGGTTGTACCTATTGTCTAAGATCATGTTAGCATACATGTCCAGACTTGTAAAATTTTCTATTCAATATGTAAATGTAATCCAAGCTGTAATAATTCATATTGTATAAATATACATGTGAATGTTGAGTATGTTATGGTTGTACGTTCATGTATGCGTATTATGCTTCCGCATCGCTCTCTGATATGATTGGATGATGTTTTCAGATTCTGACCTCTCATTCCCAATAGGGTTTGGAGAAACCAAAATCCGGGGACGTCACAGTTGCTCTATCAAAACATATATTGAAGCAACATAAAACCTCGAGATACACAAGTCAAAATCTCAGGTTGTTCATAAAACCATTATGTACTGACTCCAAGGACCTGAGAATACAGAGATGACATATAGGACTTCCATCTACAAGACACGACAGATAGTACACTCAACCTTAGTTGTTACTGATATCCTAGCTGTTGTTCTCCCTCTGTAGTAAGGTCTCTACCTGCTCGTGCACGTCCACCTAAAAATTGTGGATCCCATGGGGTGAGACAATTGTCCCAATGAGAGATATAACTCTACTCCGACTAAATTATTATCAAAGTTTAAGCAGTATAAAACTGAGAAGTGGTTCTTTTATATTAATAAGAAGGATTAATCACTATTATAAGTAGAATAGAGTAATCATTTCTCTTTAAAATAATGCATCTATCTATGGTATAGAAATAACTCATCTATTCACTATACAAGGGAATATAAAGAAACATGAATAACATCTATTCAACTAAGATGTATAAGAGGAGTGTACATCAACCAATGTATTTCCATATTTGATCCTTAAGCATATATGTTACATGGCTGATTACATATTACAATCACCCGTTCATGCTCCAACCGACCACTAGTAAGTTGAAATTGGTACCATACAAGGTCAATGGTAGAGCCGACTGTCAAGACCTCACCTGTCTTGATCAGTATGAGTCCACTTAGATTTAACAGGACATATTGTGTCATCTGCTGGCAGGACATCTCATGTCATCTACAAATAGCATGTTGGGGTATAACAATATCTTCTCTATAGAGTTACTGTCATAGCATGTACTCTCTGTGGGAGAAGACCACATAGCTTTCCCGGATTATAAGGATAAGGAAGATTAAACATCAATTCCTCTCGTGGTTGGGAGATTTTATACTTCAATCCTGATACCACATAGAAATGAAGAAGGATTTACACATCAATTTCTTATTTGGTTGGGACATTTACATCATCCTGTGATAAATCAGGAAAGTGTGACATCAATTCTTCATTGGGACATTTGGAGATACTTCATCCTTCACCCCCGCATATTCAAAAATATGCTCTCCGAGTTAAACTCATTTCACCATCAGCAATTTTTGACAATGAATGGATTTATGGTCATGGCACTACATGATGATATTTAACTTAATTAATTAGGTACATTATAATATTCCTTTAGCATCTACCAAGTTTCAAACATGAAGTATAATAGATGCTATAAAGAAAGGTGTAGTACTTTTAAGATCTTTGGAACGCTTTGAATGTATAACACTCGGGATCTCAGTCCCTTATCAAAATATTGGGAATTCTCATCCTTTCACATCATCATCATCATGATTACTGGATCTGGGTATTCAAACCCTTATATTATCACTTAGCATTGTTACCTCTATAACAGGTAACTATTACCTCTAGGTTCTCAGACCAAGGTATTCAACACATTTGTTGTACAAATATTTCACATAGCTCACATACTTCATTAAATATCTTCTCACCTCTCACTAGGCAACAACTATCTTTTAAGATATCAGTCTGTATAATCATTATACTTGTTGTATAGATATTTAACATGGCTCACAAGGCTCATTTAAATATGTACCATATAAAACATCATAGCTTGTACTTGGTTATGTTCATCATCTCATGATTCTTGAATAGTTTGCACTTTAATGGTATATGACATTATTATGCAATTCAAGAGGAATACATCCTTCCCGTTGTTAGGGTTAGGATTGCCTATTTTAACCAAATAGGGTTTCAAATTCACATCATCACTACGTGATATAAGAGAAATACATCCTTCCCATTATTAGGATTAGGATTTCTCAATATAACCGATTAAGGTTGTAAGAGCATACCATCGTTCTTTATTAGGGTTAGGTTTTTCCTTATTAACAAATTAAGGATTCAAGATCATATTATCTAGAATCAAACCCTAATTCGTACTCCACTCATCTTAGGAGTATCAATGCATGCTTATTAACATGATTATCACTTATATACATGTTTCTCTTTTATCCTCATGAGGATGTTGATTGCACCATACTTTTATTAAGTTGGCTCAATTATCCTCTTAAGGTACATAGTTTACAACTATCAAATTGCATTAAATTCATTGCATCTTAATGTTGCATTGATTTACAACTCACCATATACATCACTCAACCATACACATTGGTTTGAGGTATTCCCACCATATTGGGCATCAAGATACATGTATGCCACCATATTATACCTAAGATGCACCCTTATCATCATGTCGGGCATCTTTATCAGGTATGCGGTATAACCACATTACCATATCGGTTTTAGGGTATATCCCCTAGTTCCATACCATGTGCCCATGTCAAGTTAGTTATCACTTAGGTTTCATCATTCTCAAGATGACCCCATATCGTGTAAGAGCTAGATGCTAGACCTCATATCGGGTATAAGTTGAATGCTTGGGACCATATCAGGCACAAAGTGTGCACCATGTCGGGCATAGGGTATATGTCTCATCCTAGTATTGTTCAAGTAGTACATGCATAATACCATCTCGAGTTTCTATGTTGGATTCCATATCGGGTTCCCAACTTGGGTTATCATATCGGGTTTGTATGTTGGGTAACCTTATCGGGTTACCATATCGGGTAGAGAATTAGGCTCATTTCCTTTTTATGCATTCAAAGATCAATTATATCATATATTTGCATGATAGGCTATATATCAGGTTGTATTTCTTTCAATCTTTCACATAAAAGATATGATGTATCGGGTTTCATGTCATCACATAAAGTTTCATCTCTCTACCAGCTAGGGTTTCAACTATATATCGTATAGAGTATTCAACTAACACTATATCGTGCATGAGGAATGATCTTACCCGTGTATCCTATATAAGGTGTAAATAGGAGCTACTCATATCATCCATGATATATCTTTCATGTGGTATCACTCACCACTATATCGAGTTACCCTTCATCTTGGGTTTTATATTACCATCTAGGGTTTCAACCAATATCGGGTTAGGATATAACCTAACACCATATCGTGCGTAAGGTGAATATATGACCCCAGATCATGCTCAAGGGGTGTATATGTATTACTCATATCGTTCATGAGATAAACACTTCTCACTATATCATATTTATGGTGTCCTCATATCAACATGTTAGGTTACTTATCCTCTAGGGTTTTCTATATCAGTTTGGAGTTCATGTTCCCTATCGTGCATAGGGTGCATGACATGATCTCCTATCATGCATATAGTTTTTTATTAACGACATATCATGCATGGGGTATGCACTTCATCATCATATTGGGCATGAGGTGCCTACTCACTACCATATCGAGTTAATGGTGTGTTCAATCCATCATGTCAGGTTTTGAGGTGCTTCAACCCATATCGGGTTGCACCATGATGATGTCATCATCATCAACCTCTACATTCTTGTTCATATTGTTCTAGATCATGGACAACATCCTAAGATACTTTGAAACTCAAATTAACATCAATTAATCAAAGGAATTCGAAATTGAAATTAGATCATCAAGTTCAACAATATTTAAGGTAAATAAAAACATAGCTGGGTTCAAGTTATATAACATGCCTTATGAACACTTCAAAGCTCCAAGCTCCAAAGATCCACGTTCCTATGGTTGAAGATGAGCTTGCCAAAGGTCCAAGTCTCGTTCACAACTCCTCCATATACAAGAAATCACCATAGTTAAGAACATGGTGAAGAAGAAAAGAGAGGAATATCTATAACCCAAAATCATACTTCAACCAAGGTTGAAGATGACCATGGCCTTACCTTAACCTTAGTCCTCGAGCTTCCCTTTCTCCTTGAGCTACTATGCACAATATCTAAGTGGTTTGCACGATATCTCCAAGAAAGGGAGTTGTAGGGTTCATAAACTTCCATTAGTAGGTGAAAGGTGAAGTATATATACTTGGGTACATGAAAGAGAATGTATAAGAGGTGTCTTCACCATATGCTACTAGGTGACACGTGGCCATGCATGGTTGACACACATCCATGCATGCACACATGTATATCTTGTCATGCAAAAGTATAGAGGATAATATAGGGATAATATCTTGGCCATTCCTTATCTTATAGGATAAGATATCTCATCTTTATCTCATAAATAAAGCAAACCGATACACTTTTTGCAAGGAACATCTAACCCGTCATGGATTACCTCCTTGAGGTTCTTAGGTCGTCATGGACTTTTCCAAGAGTCCATAAACCGATAGTAGACTCCCTTTATGGTCCCTTGGCCGATAGGGACTCCCATTCTAAGTCTACAACTCGATATATCTCATACAAAGATTTCAACTATACAACTTCCATGGTCTTTTCATCACTAAGAGTACCATCTCTCAAAGATGGTTCAATCATGGTGTCTCCTTCTTTATATCTCCTCTAAATGATACATAGAGGGAGTAGGGACACACTAGAGATGGTAATTTGCATATCATCTCTATATTTTGTGTAAATTATAATTTGTACAAAATTGGCACACAAAGCACTAGCATTGTTCAAACAAGCTCAATACTTGGAATTAGGCTTTCTAAAAGCCACCACTTAGCATAATTCTCTCTCTTATGATATTAAAACACTTAGGACACATTCAACATGTGAAATTTTTCAATGTAACCCCTCATCTTGGGTAAATTGCACTTTACACTGAGACTATCATATAATGCAAAAATAGTTTGCAATTAAGATCACTCTTTAAAATAAACTTCACAAAGAGTCTTAATTACTTTTCAAAAGATTAGAACAAGTTTGTAAATAACTTGCTTAAGTAAAACTTTTAGGGTTCAGCCATAACCCAGGTCAGGGATGTTACATTCTAGATGTGCGCCTCATGATTTTGCTGCACCCATTTTGTATGGTCCATTAAGGTCTTGTTTTTACTCACTAGGTTGTCAAGCATGTCTTCATGTCTGTCAATCTTATTGGGGGCCCTGTCTATATGATATTGCTGATGCAGGTACATGCAATCCTCCTCTTCTCCTCAGAAGTGCTTCCATCCTTTTGACATAGTTTCTTGGCTGTGAGGTCCAACTTCTCATTCAATGCCATGATGACTTTAGATTCTCCAACATTTATAATGTTTGTTGGACAATCTCTTTCTCCCCACATGACAGGTTCTTAGCCATGTTTCTTAAAATTTTGTAACACCTGGATGGCTTGTTGTTGAGGAAGAAGTTTGTTCCTAAACTATCAAGTGCAGTCCTCTCTCCCTGATGCATCCCATCATAAAAAATATTTTCCTGGCCATACAAATCAATCCCATGATGATGGACCTTCCTCAGCTTATTTTGGAACCTCTCCCATGCTTTAGAGTAAGAATCTTCTGCCTGATACTTGAAGTTGTATATCTCTCTGACCAGCTCATTCGTCTTCTTAGGGGGGAAGTAACGCTCAAAGTAAGCTTCTATCATCCCCCCATGTTTCTATCGACTCGGGAGGCAGATTGTAGATCCACAACTTTGTGTTGTCTGCTAATGATGACCAAAAGAGCTTCAGATATATCACAATTGCCGGCATTTAGTCAATCTTAATCATATCACAACTTTCAACAAAATTGTTAATATGTGTCATCAGATATTTAGTACTGTGGCCATGGAAAGCCTAGACCAATGCCACCAATCCAAGATCAGTCTTGCATTTGCCTTCATTTATAGCTTGTCTTTTGATTTTCCCTACCTGACCTATTAAGGAAGACACCTTGATCTTTTCTCATATGGTATGTTCTTCAGCTTCTACGCCACCCATCTTTACTTGCCCTGATGGTGTTGCTTGAGGTGGTTGACTTCGGATAAGCTTCTTAGCTAAAGATCCTAACTCTTGCACCCTACAAAAAATTTCCTCCTGGTCTACAATGGATGGATTAGAATTTCTGTAATATGTGGTTCGAGTGTAAACCATGCACTAGTATCTAAAACTTAACAACTTTGTGTGAACACAGATACTAATGACTGAACAAAATATATTTGAAATTTATCTTAAAAGAATAGAAAGAAAACTAAAAGGTGTGCCCTTGAGTGGTCGATCACAACATTCGTAGTGCTAGAGTTGTTGCTTCCCCTGTAATGATGCCAAAAACTTGTTACAAGTAAAACACACGTCAAACACAAGTGTATGTATCAATGTAATATAGGCCTTAAGATGCCCAGATGTCGAACATAGGGTAACATTAATCCAGAAACTACTACTAACAGTAATGTGATCAGCTAGGCCGATTGAAACTTGATTGAAGGTTTAATTATCTTAAGAAAAAAAATCTAAAATTTCTGGTTGTTGATCTCAATTGGAGTGAATTCCTTCAGATAATAGTTTAACCATAGTTAACATTGCAATTGATATCATAATATCAATAAACATCTCTCCTAACCCTAGACTAAGAGACATGTAGCGAGAGTTATCCACTCTCATGGCATAATCCACTACCTAATCTAATATCAATCACATTCTCATAACGATTGCATTATTAGTTAGGTACTTTATCAAAAATTCTGGGTAATCTCATCACATTCGTAAGCTTATTTTCTCAAAGGAAAATATAAAACATATCTGTCTATGAATTTTCCAGCTATTTATTCCCTTTTTAAGTCAATCAAAGGTCTAATTAACTACCTATGGTGATCAAGCATGGATAGTTTATTACAATCTCATAGAAATAAGTGCAAAAATTAAGATAAATTGATATGTTAATGCATAAAGGTCAATTACAATCCATAGCTAGTCTACTCTCAGGTCCAAAGCAACAACAACTTTAGCCCAACAAGGTTTCCATTGTCAAATATATGGGAGAGAAAAAGAAAAATGTGGTAAATATTACTAAAACTAAAGAACCCCTAAAGAAGATGGTCTGGATGATCCCCTCTGACGAACGTGATGATTTTCTACCTTCAGGCAGCAAATCCATCCACTAGAGGACCCTAAATCTCCCAGAACTTGGCCTTCTTCTTCATTTTCTCATCTCCTTGCTCTCGGCTTCCGTCCAATCGGATAGAATGAGATTTTAGTTCTAAACAAATTCCTCATATAAGGAGTGGGACCTGAGAGGGGGCCCACTCCTCACTATATTGAAGACTAAAATCATCCAAATCCATACACACTATAATTTATGAAGGAAAGGGTGTATTTCTTTTTTTATTTCCCATATAGTATGTATCACAGAGCAAATATTTACAAAGCAGTAGAAAATTTAACTATTCATATTATCACAAGATATTCATGTATATATTGTTCTTCACCATAAAGGGGATATTACAAATTAAATGGTTACAACTGGGTATGCATACGACCATTAGCAGAGGGAAACTTAGCCATTCCAAGATATCCTCAAGCCATCTTCATGTTCACTACCTCCATATGTCCATGTACTTCAAAGTACCTATATCTAGGTGGTTCTGAGACCAACCCCAAAAATAGACATTAAAAAATGGGTATGCGTCAGTAAACACTTGTATATGTGTACAAATAAAATAATTGGGAAGTTTAGGGATATGAAGTACAAAAGGGGTTCCCTCAAGAGAGGGATAATTGAATTTAGGTAAGTTCAAAAGAAGGGTTCACTAAAGAATGAGGCATAAATATAAGAGTGCCAAATGATTTGAATAAATTTCTTGCCATTTAACATTTCAAAATTCAGCAAATAAACAAATGTGCATGCAATTTAGTATAGACTAAATCTACCTATGTAGGGCCAAGAAACCACTGAGCCTTTAGCCAAAAAGTGGGTGGAACAGATGCACCCAGGATGGAAATATACACGTCCAAATATAAATAATATGGGCAGAAACAGACGCGCCCAAATATACAACATAAGGGTGGAAAAGGCACACCCAAGACAAAAACAAATGTGTCCTAATGGTTCTACATAAGCATATACAATAGATAACTAATATGATACAATGCACGCATAATAGAGTGGTAAGAAAATTTTGGTTCAGTCATAATCAAATTTCAAGAGACATTTAGCACAATAAAAGATAACCTGACAATGGGGTTTACAAACCTAATCAATAAGAATGATAAATTATTCAAATGACTCAAAAAATAATTTTATACGTAAGAATGCCTCATTATAGGAATAATGGATTTTTAGTCACTTAAAATGCCCAAAATAATAGGGTGTTGCACATACCTCATGTGACCAAATGCTAACTCTAAAAAGGTACTTCTATTGACTATTGTCACCTCCTCCTAGGAGCATATTTATTATATGTCAATCAAAACAAATCAAATCTTATGTATTCATCCTCAAGATATCTATATCTATATTGTCATATGTATGTACCTATATAGGTTTTATGTTAATTCATGATAACCATAAGTAAGTATTTCTGTTATTCTCACTCATATCGGATCATTTTATACATCCCATGTTACTTTAGTTTCCATATAAGATCCAAAATCATATAAGAATCAGTTTTGCCAAAGAGTACTTTAGTTTATCCTCATAAATCAATACACTACAATTATCCTTAGGCATTAATATTAAAGAACACTATTGATTTCTTGCATCAATACTCTTCTCCATTTCTGCATTTCAACCAATATATTCTTCTCGATTTGTGTATCAAAAAACATATTCTAATAATAGGTGTACTTGTTAGATACATAAATATGGCCAAGTTTTAGATTCCAACATTCCGCTTACATATATGTCAATGTAGCATGTAATACAAGTAGTTTTCTGGATTGACTATTCAATTGGGTTATTAAAAACGTTCAGATTATGTGCATTACTCTAAGTATTACATGAGTTATGATAATAGTTGGTCACTGGCTAATATTCAAGAATAAAGCATGATGATACTAGCATTCATCGATTGGGTTTTCACTGATCTCTATATACCTCTGGAATAGGTCCAAGCATAGAACTTTAAACTCTATCACTGAGTTCTATTCCTCATGTATGAGGTACATGTCAGTACCAGATCGACAGTTTTTGGAGTTAATCCTCCAATTGAAGAATTAACCTTGGAACGTTTTCCATTCACATCTTCTGTGAGGAAGTCTGGGTGTGCAAGGCAAGTAGTAGTGGTGATCAGACAAGTAGGCGACAGTGAAAGGATTGGATATATGGAGGAGGAACTGTTGTAAGCCCAGCCTGACCCAAGAGGCTCAGAAAGAACTGGCGAGGCTAGTTTGAAAACCTCCGAGCTTTAGTTCCTTAGCTAAGGGTAGTAAAGGAGGTTAGTCGAGGTCACCGTTGAAGGTGGAAGGAATGAGTGGGGCAGCTGGGTTGTTCTCTAAAGATGGATATGATTCATGGAGAAGCCAACGACGTGAGGGTAGTTAGTTGTAGAGCCATGGCGGCTTTCAAGCAGAACAAATGGTTGCTATGTCTACCTCTATGAGACAGTCATCCACAAGCCAAGATTAGAAGACAGGAGACGGTGAGATAGATCTATGGTTGTGCCTGAAAGGTCCATTGAGGGAGGGGTGGTGACTACCACGGTGAAGGAGCCTACGATTAAGGGTGGCGACCATCAGATAAACATTGTCCTAATGATGGTTGTGCACATGGTGGGAGATTGGGGATATGGAGGCTACGACTTAGGGTGTGAGGAATGAAGGGAGAGGGATAAATGCAGAAGAATAGGAGTGGAGGGAGTGTAGAAGAGAGGGGAGGAGGAAGAGAGGAGTAAAGGAGGCAAAAGAATGAATGAGGAAGGGAAGAGTCATTAGGCGTTATAGCATGGGAACCGACGTCCATTGACAGTGTGACACACACAAATGCCAAGGGAGAGGAATGACATTAGATGTAATAATTCTTTAACTTTAGGAATGATTTAAATAAAATTATTCAATGGGCCAAAGCTTTTACCAATTAAATGTGTGGTCAAATAAATTCCAATTAGACTGAAAACTTGAGAGAAATATAGATTAGAAGCTGGACTACATAAATAGAATGTTAATTTTGTATTTTGGGAAAACCAATGCCACAAAATAGCTAAGGGAATTTTAGACATTTAAGGCTTTTCATGGGCATAAAATTTTAGTCATCCTTCAAAAAAATTTATTCAAGCTAAAATATATAATTTATTTACCATATAAAATATTTCTAAGGTATTTTGGTGAGTTAATGAATCTATATGATATGTTTCATAAAAAATGTATAGATATTCTATGTCCTACATATTTAATTATTTACAAATGATTTGGCCACCAAAATTATTAAGGAGGTATATTAGACAATATTTAACTGAAATAAAATATTATAATTGGATTTATAAAAAATAAAGAACTTCAATTACACCAAGGGTAAAATAGTCATTCAACATGTAAAGTGAAGATGGTAAAACAAGTTATGTCTTTAAATTTGTGATAAAGGTTATTTATTTAACTTAAATTAATTCGATCACACATTTTAAGGTAAAAATAATTATTTTCATTGAAAAGGATATTTATTTATGAAATTGATCAATTTGATGATTTTTCATCTAATATAATTTAATAAATGCTATAATGGTTATTTAAATATGAAGGTGTTCAATTCTTATCTAAATAGATATTTTAAGACCAATATAAAAAACAATAATTTATTTTAAAATATTTATCCTTGCATCTAAAACCTAAAATAAATCACTCTATGTATCATGGCATATAATGTTCACAATATGAGTCCTTGTTTAATCTTAAGGCATGTATCATCGACTAGTTTAGGTCAAAGAGTGATTTGAACCAATCTTAGAGGAATCCAAATAATAAAGAAAGTGTTTTGGAAATATATTTCAGTATCGGTATGTTACAACACTCCATCCTTCAAGAGGATTTCATCCTCAAAATCTACCTATCCAAATCCTAGTGCACTTGGATGCACTTCTTAATAAAACTAAGGTTCTAGGTTAATAGAGTCTTCTTATCTTCTACCTCACCAACATGAGTCATCATGTTAAGTAAACATGTTTGCTGAGAAATATTTAGTTTCGGTCATAGGTCCAAGTTGACTTATACATACCATTAATTTTTAAGCAAGTTAGGGTACAAGAAAATGAAACTCAAACTTTTAGCAATAGTTTATCCATACGTTGGTAATTTACCACACTTATTTCCCAAATTCCTATAAAAGAAGGTAGATTTCAAAAATTCTTTTTTTAACATTCATCATCATCAAATTAGCATGGTTCACAGGTTTACTGAGTTTGGTGGTAGCTATAATAACAAAATGTCAAGTATTATTTGTTATAACCTCTATTAATCTTAAGGGTCTTTAAGTTAAAGATACACCCTTAGCAAATAAGCTTGAAAAACTCCATTCCTTATACAATTTATCTATAACCCTAAATAAACATCTAGAAGGATCACAAATTGTAGATAAATTAGGTCATATACATCCAAAACTTTTACTTCTCAAGATGTGCCACACACTTAGGATTAGGTTCTCAGGGTTGGCCAAACTAATCTTAGGGTTCTTCACTAATAGTTTATCTACTACTTAAATCTTCTTAGGAGTAGTGACTTGGCTCCATCAACCAATGATAAAATCTAGAAGACGTTTTTCTTTATACATACAATTTATTAATAAAATAAATTCGATGAAGAAAACATCACAATGAAATCTAAAGATGACGTCAAAATCGATTAGAGAACCAAGTTATCCACTTTCCACTTCATGTTGCACATAGCATGATTCTATGATCACTTCATTCCACTAAATAAGTATAAAACTCAAACATCTGAAATGATATACAAAGCATCTCTAACTCATAGGCGTAGTAGGAAGAAATATTTCTTACTGCACATTGTCAACTTCCTCCTACTCTTACAAGTCTCAACATTCACCACTCCCTACTTCACTCGGTTCATAACTTACATTGCCACAAATTGATTTGGATGATTCATATGATCATCCCAACATCATAGGGAGGGGTTTGGGTTTTTCCATCACTAGCAGGTTCATGAACTTAGAGTCTTCACTATACTAGGTTAACTACAAATTATACATCACCATATTAAATAGGTACACCAAATTTGATATGTCACATGAATCAACTAGGGAATCCATTAAAATTTTAGGGATTAAAGAGGTGAACTTCTAATAAAGTATAACTTCTGTTAAGTTTCAAAATTTGTTATCCAATGCATGTTTTATTCTTAAAGTGGGTATATTCGAGGCATTCAAGGAAAACAACAAATAAGAGGACCAAATCCCATTCAAGTCATCCTAAACTTGATAGTAGTTGATATAACTTCCATTAAAGTGAGATATACGAGTTAATCACTAAAAGAGTCAACCCTGCATATTGGAATTTCTAGCTACATAGACAATACGGGTAATTCAGTTATTCAAAAGTTAGTATGAACCACAAAAGTGATTTGGGGAGTCAAGGAGACTAATTTATATAGGGATTGAAACTCTCATTTGGTATTAAATGACTTAGGTATAGGTTCATGGTGATCCTATATAGGGCTACCTAATTTCTTAATTGAGGATAACTCAAAATAGTCAGATTACCGACTGCTTTGGCTCTGATACCATATTGTAAGGAGTGAGACCCAAGAGGGGACCCACTCCTCACTATATTGAGGAATAAAATCATCCAAATCCAAACACACTATAATGTACGAAGGAAGGGATGTATTTCATTTTTTTCTCTCATATAATATGTATCATAGAGCAAATATTTACAAAGCATCCTATTCAAATTATGACAAGATATTCATGTATATATTATTCTTTACCCTAAAGGGTATATTACAAATTAAGTGGTTACAACTGGGTATGCATAGGACTAGTAGCAGAGGGAAACATGGCCATTCCAAGCTATCCTCAAGCCATCTTCATGTTCACTATATCGATACGTCCATGTACTTCAAAGCACTTATAGCTGGGTGGTTTTGTGAACAACCCAGAAAACAACATAAAAAATGGGTATGCATTAGTAAACACTTGTATATGTGCATAAATAAAGTAATGGGGCATTTTAGGGATATGAAGTAGAAAAGAAGTTGTTCCCTCAAGAGGGGTCTAATTGAATTTAGGTAAGTTCAAAAGAAGTGTTCACTAAAGAATGAGGCATAAATATAAGAGTGCCAAATGATATGAATAAAGTTCTTGCCATTTAACATTTCACAATTCATCAAATAAAAAAAAATTCATGCAATTTAATATAGACTAAATCTACCTATGTAGGGCTATGACACCACTGAAACTTTGGCCTAAAAGTGGCGGGAAAAGACACACCCATGCCAAAAATAGACGCGCCCAAATATAAATAATACAGATGGAAACAGACGCACCCAAATATACAACAAAAGGGTGGAAAAGGTACACCCCAGACAGAAACAGACACATCCTAATGGTTATGCATAATCATCTATAATAGATAACTATTCTGATACAATGCATGCATAATAGAGTGGTAAGAAAATTTTGGTTTAGACATAATCACATTTCAAGGGACATTTAGCACAATAAAAGATAACATGACAATGAGGTTTACAAACCTAATCAATAAGAATGATAAATTATTCAATTGAGTCAAAAATAAGTTTATACAAAAGAATGCCTCATTATAGGAATAATGGGTTTTTAGTCATTTAAAATGCCCAAAATTATAGGGAGTTGCACATACCTCGTCTGACCAAAAGCAAACTCTAACAAGGTACTTCTATTGACTATTGTCACCTCCTCCTAGGAGAATATTTATTATATGTCACTCAAAACAAATCAAAATTTTTGTATTCATTCTCAAGGTATCTATATCTATATGGTCATATTTATGTACCTCTGTAGGTTTTCTTTTTATTCATGATAACCATAACTTAGAATTTCTGTTATTCTCACTCAAATCAGATCATTTTGTACATCCCATGTTACTTTAATTACCATATAAGATCCAAAATCATATAAGAATCGGTCGCACCAAGGAGTATTTTAGTTTATCATCATAAATCAATACACTACAATTATCCTTAGGCATTAATATTAAAGAACACTATTGATTTCTTACAACAATACTCTTCTCCATTTGTGCTTTTCTACCAATATACTCTTCTTGATTTGCGTGTCTACTAACATATTCTAATAATAGGTGTACTTCTCAGATACATAAATATGGCCAAGTTTTCGATTCCAACATTCCGCTTAGATATATGACAATGTAGCATGTGATACAAGTAGTTTTCTGGATTGACTAATCAGTTCGGTTACTAAAAATGTTCTGATTATGTGCATTATTGTAACATACTGAATCGCAGGGTTCTTTATGAAATTTACCCACTTTTGTACTTTTCTTTGCCTTCTAGTCCTTTTGGACATCCTTCACTAATTTCCCATCCTTTTGAGCCTTCTTGGGCCTCAATGCTGAATTTGAGCCTTTCTTGAGGTATAATTCACAAATTACCTATGTTTATGTTTATGTAGGGGTTTTGCACAAATAACCCATCTAATGAGATAACTGAGGTCTAATCATGCAATTCGACCATTAATGAGATTATATGAGTGGAGTATGTTAATTTGGAGCTTTTTGGATAAATATACTAGTAACAATGTATTTGATTTAATGTATTTGAGTCTATTTAACCCCTTTACTTTCTCTCTCCTCCAAATAGGGAAATAATGGACTAATAAGATTATTATATGTTCAGATATGACTCATAATGTTTATATGTGACTAATAACTAGAGATATACCCTATTATGTCATTAAAAGATATTCTTTATATTAATTGCTATTTTTATGCATTATTATATGCTTTAATAGTCTATAAATTAATTAGGGACCTAACCATGTGATTGTCGAGAAACCAATGGCATAGAATCGTTCTAGGTGTTGTCATAAACCTATGGTTAAAATTTGAGTTCATTTGGACTTCATTTGACCCTCCAAATGATTTTTACAAGTTCCCATATAGTTTAACTATAGTAGATGAATCGACATTGTATTCATTGCATTTATTTCATGTGTCACACACCCAACCACCATTGGATTTCGATCCAACAGATCTCTAGCCATCTTCTACCTCAGGCCGCCGGCCCAACGAGGTGCATGGCTTCCTTTCCTTCTTTCTCCCTCATTTCTCGATCATTTTGCGAGATTTAAGTTGCGTTGGCTTCGTCTCCTCGAGCCGCACCGTTCTAGCCCTTTCTCATCGTCTCCCGTGCACCATAGCCCAAACGTCCATCTGTGATGGCCGAAGGTTCTCCCCTCCCACCACGTCTTAGTGCTTCACTCTTGTGTGTCTATTTATAGCACTCCCCTAGCTCTGCCGGCCTCCGTGCGGGCTTACTCAAGTGCCAATTTGGCCCGAACCTCCCTCGTTAGCCACCACCACTTCCACCTTCTCCCTGACTGGAAGCCCCCTTCCTACCTGCTAGGTGGTAGCAATGCCCCAATAAAGCGCACCGGTGAGTTCATCTCGTCTTAAGCTTCGTTTCAAGTACCTTTAAGTCTGATTTGGTCAAGAAATGAGCAAACGCCCAAATGAGCAAGCTCCTTCTCCTTAGCCATGGCTGGCGCGTGAGGAAGGAGATGACCCGTGATTTTTACAGTTTTACCCCCATGCGCTCATCCCTTTGTTCTTTAACGCGAGGGGCATTTCGGTCATCTACTCCCTTGGCTTTTTCTATTTTTCTGATTGGTCCAACTTGCTTAATGCATAGTAAATTGGTCCTAGCTCAGAAAAATGCAAATAAATACTCGTTGGAAATGATTTTTCATGTAGAATCTGATTTTGTGGTTTTTGAGACCTGATTCATAATGAGTTTTTGAATTTTACCTTGAATTCCATTTTGAGTATGTTAAATGTTCTAAAAATCATAATTAATTCATTTTAACTCCAAATTGAGAAATAAAATATGTTTTCTTAATCAGTGAAATCTAAGGGAGATTTTGGTCCTAGTTTTGAGTCCTAAATCGGTGGTTTTCGAATAAGGTCTAAAATGGGAATTTTTCCTTTATATTTTATGCCTAATAAATGCTAATTTATGTGAAATGTTTGTAACTAGGATTAATGGATGTTGATACCATCTAATCTATGATAATGATGGATGTGAATCTTCTATAAGGTATGTGACACCTATTTATGTGGAATATATGATTGTGGAAAGTATGTGCAAATTACCTATCCTTTAGTTGGGTTTTATCCAACCCCCATTTTCTTAATGAGTCAATTGCTAGCCTTGATATCTTCTCTCTATTGCATTTATTTGGCTCCTTATTTATTGGAATCTTTTATTGCCTATGTTGTCTCATTTATTTGAAATACTTGAATATTGCTATTACCAATTTTGGTTCATTGAGATTGTTTTATGGGTTTTATCCCCATTTGCTATGATGCAATATTATTTATATTTCCACCACTACCAAGTGGATACTCAGCATGAGGAATTGTTGACCAAATAACTAATGTAGTGTACATGAGTACAAACCACCCATAGAGGGCATGTGTAATTTCACCCTGGGGAATGTGCATTTTCTCCCTATATTATATATACTTTTGAGGTTTGGGATGTGCATTTTCCCCTCTCCTCTTGGTATAGGTCTGGTAGGTGCCTCACCCAACATTAGAATATTTGTTGTCAAAGTATCATCCATGATTGTTTTTTATTATTATAGTAGATGCATCTTAGCAGAAGTTCTTAAATCTTAATTATTATACTTTCCTCATACTCTTGACTCTCTAAGTATTGTGAATTATTTTATTATCAAATGTTGCACTTTATTAATTGTCCTTTTTCCTTTTTATTAACACATACTTTTATCTCTCTCTTGTTGGATGATCCCAACCATCCAGTTTAGGATCAGAGTGCTTAGTTGAAGCTTAGTGAACCTGCCCAAGGATAAGGATATGGAGTTCAACCTTGTGTCTTGGACATAGATACCTATGTATATAGTTGTTAATGTTTGGAGACAAGTTGATTTGGTTTTAGTCTTCCTCTACCTAGATCCTGTGTTGTTGTGTATAAAGTTGTACACCCCTTTTTGGGAAGATTTTGTAAAGTACTATTTATACAATTGAATAGTCAAAGTTTTATCTTCCGCTGCCTACACATTGGTGTTTTTGTTTGCCATGAATTTTTAGTAAAAATGTTTGTGGTCTTTACAGCATGGTATCAGAGCATCAAGGTAGTCAGAGTCTTGACTAATTCAATTTGTCTCCTAGATAGAAACCCTAACCTTATATAGTTCCCTTTAGTAAGTTTTTCACCTTGGAGTGGACCTATGATGAAAGATTGATTTAGGACATAATAATTTCATACTAGAAATATAATTTTTCAACTTTTTGGTGATTAGTCTTTTAGGTTGCTACTAGGGCATAAGTTGAAGCAAAGGTGTCTAGAAAGGGTCAGAGTCTAGGGGCTGGCAATATTTTTCTCCGCACCACTAGCTTGGCTTACGAGGACTCCCAGATCCATATGACACCGACCTGGCCTGAGATGATACTGACTGTCCCAAAATAGCATACCTTTGGACAAATTATCTTATTGTTGAGTAACATTTTGAACCTAGTATATGATGTTCTGGGTTGATCATGTAGAATCACCTTATGTGTCCTTAATTTCCTTATAAGATCCCTAGAATTCCAAGTTGGGAGTATCCTACCCTATTTTGGGCTTGAAGTTTATGATGGTATTTAGTAAGACAATTAAGTGTTGGATCTCATACATAGTTTTACCTCAACCCTTTTGAAAAGTGGACTTAGTAGGTGTTCTTTTATACCTTGATAGATTTTAGAATTTTTGATTTCGAGGACGAAATCCTCTTTAAGGGGGTGGAGTCCCACAATGCTTTCAAATCAAGTTACTATGTTTTGGAAACCCTAACTCCATAGGCATGGGATTAGTGAGCTTATATGGTTAGTGTTGGACAAACATATTATAATTATAATTCATCTTGTTTGTTTATATACAAATGAATATATAATAAGTCATCTAAGGGAATAGTTCATATGCTTGAACCTTTACATATTCTTGTTGCACATGATAGTGAATTAGTCATCACTAATTGTGGATAACTTAATGTTGACCATGTCACCCTAATAGTATGGTTAGTAAGATTAAGGGTCTAGTCCATGCTAGGAATGCATAGCATGTAAAGCTTATGGTGACCTAAACCCTAATGTGTAATTATCTAGTCCTAACCATGTACACATCTACGTACATATCTTTGATTCCTTCATGATACATTAGTGACGTTAGGTGTCATCATCTTATTATATCCCTTGATACATATTCATGGATGATAATCACCTAGTTATGATCAAGTTATCATTATAGGTAAGGCATATCACCTTGTTCCCTAATACACATCTCATTAATCACCTTATCATGATTTAGTATGAAAATCGATTCATTAATGTTTAATGTGTTTCATATTGTTCACTAAAACACATGTAATGACACAAATATGATTATGAGTATTGGATTCACATAAGTTTGCATTAATGCCTAATGTGATGTAAAATAGGTATAATTCATATTATGGAGTGTAATAGGAGAAAATGATGTCATTAACTTGAGTATCTAATATTAGTTGGCAATATGTGATACTATATGTGACCTTATTTGGGATTATGGTAGGCTTAATAATTTGTTGTTAATATTATCTTTTCTTACAAAATAATATGTGATGATTCCATATGATGGTTCTAGGAGGTTAATGAGATTAGATTCAAGTTATTAGGTTTGTGACCTAATACATTATTAATGATGAGATCTCTCAGAAAACCCTAATTGTTCTTAAAACCCTTACAAGGGAAGATACATATGTTTTGATGCTTAGTGATGAGTTATAATCCTTGCTACCACCATGTGAGTATAAGTTGGCATAAGTGATAGTATAGTATAGATGATGCATTCATGATAGAGACTATGCTAGTGAGCCGATTATGTTATGTTTGATAAAAGGCAATATGCAGGGTGGAAACCTTAGTGAGACTTCCCTTATGTATATAGCCTATGAAGTACCCACCTTTGTACCTAATGCTGGGATGTTGCACACTCACCCTCTCTCTTCCCTCTTGATGTGATTTTGGGGACGAAATCCTCTTTAAGGGGTGGAGTGTTGTAACATACTGAATCTCAGGGTCCTTTATGCAATTTACCCACTTTTGTACTTTTCTTTGCCTTCTAGTATTTTTGGACATCCTTCACTAATTTCCCATCCTTTGGAGCCTTCTTGGGCCTCAATGTTGAATTTGAGCCTTTTTTTAGGTATAATTCACAAATTACCTACATTTATGTTTATGTAGGGGTTTTGCACAAATAATCCATCTAATGAGATAACTGAGGTCTAATCAAGTAATTCAACCATTAATGAGCTTATATGAGTGGAGTACTTTAATTTGGAGCTTTTTGGATAAATATACTAGTAATAATGTATTTGATTTAATGTATTTGAGTGTATTTAACCCCTTTACTTTCTCTCTCCTACAAATAGGGAAATAATGTACTAATAAGATAATTATATGTTGAGATATGACTCAAAATATTTATATGTGACTAATATCTCGATATATACCCTATTATGTCATTAAAATATATTCTTTATATTAATTGCTCTTTTTATACTTTATTATATGCTTTAATAGTCTATAAATTAATTAGGGACATAACCGTGTGATTTTCGAGAACCTAAAGGCATAGAATCGTTCTAGATGTTGTCATAAACCTATGGTTAAAATTTGAGGTCATTTGGACTTCATTTGACCCTCCAAATGAGTTTTACAAGTTCACATATAGTTTAACTATAGTAGATGAATCGACATTGTATTCATTGCATTTATTTCATGTGTCACGCACCCAGCCACCATTGGATTTCGATCCAACAGATCTCCAGCCCTCTTCTACCTTGGGCCACCAGCCCAAGGAGGCACATGGGTTCCTTCCCTTCTTTCTCCCTAGTTTCTCGATCATTTTGCGAGATTTAAATTGAGTTGGCTTGATCTCCTCGAGCCGCACCATTCTAGCCCTTACTCATCGTCTCACATGCACTATAGCCCAAACGCCCATGTGCTCCAGCCGAAGCTTCTCCCCTCCCACAACGTCTCAGTGCTTCACTCTTCCATGTCTATTTATAGCACTCCCCTTAGCTCCGTCAGCCTCCGTGCGAGCTTACTCAAGTGCCAATTTGGTCCGAACCTCCCTCGTTTGCCACCGCCACACCACCTTCTCCCAGACTTGTGGCCCCATTCCTACCTGCTAGGTGGTAGCAACACCCCAATAAAGTGCACCGGTGACTTACTCTCGTCTTAAGCTTCATTTCGAGTACTTATACGTACGATTTGGTCAAGAAATGAGAAAACGCCCAAATGAGCAAGCTCCTTCTCCACAGCCATGGCTGGCGCGTGAGGAAGGAGATGATTTGTGGCTTTTTACATGGTCCAACTTGCTTAATTCATAGTAAATTGGTCCTAGTTCGGAAAAATGCAAATCAATTCTCGTTGGAAAGGATTTTTCATGTAGAATCAGATTTGATGGTTTTGGAGACCTGATTCCCAATGTGTTTTTAAAGTTTACCTTTAATTCCATTTTGAGTATGTTAAATGTTCTAAAAATCATAATTAATTCATTTTAATTCCAAATTGAGAAATAAAATATGTTTTCTTAATCAGTGAAATCTAAGTGAGCTTTTGGTCCTAGTTTTGAGTATCAGTGGTATTCGATTAAGGTCTAAAATGGGTATTTTCCTTTATATTTTATGCTTAATAAATGCTAATTTATGTGAAATGTTTGTAACTAGGGTTAATGTATGTTGATACCATCTAGTTCGTGATAATGATGGATGCGAATCTTTTATAAGTAATGTGACACCTATTTATGTGGAATATATGATTGTGAAAAATATGTGCAAATAACCTATCCTTTAGTTGGGTTTTATCCAACCCCCATTTTCATAATGAGTAAATTGCTAGCCTTGATATCTTCTCTCTATTGCCTTTATTTGGCTCCTTATTTATTTGAATCTTTTATTGCCTATGTTGTCTCATTTATTTGAAATACTTGAATATTGATATTACCAATTTTGGTTCATTGAGATTGTTTCATTGGTTTTATCCCCATTTGCTATGATGCAATATTATTTATATTTCTACTACTACCAAGTGGATACTCAACATGAGGAATTGTTGACCAAATAACTAATGTAGTGTATATGAGTACAAACCACACATAGAGGGCATGTGTAATTTCACCCTGGGGAATGTGCATTTTCTCCCCATATTATATATACTTTTGAGGTTTGGGATGTGCATTTTCCCCTCCCCTCTTGGTGTAGGTCCGGTAGGTGCCTCACCCTACATTAGAATATTTGTTGTCAAAATATCATTCATGCTTCTTGTTTATTATTGTGGTAGATGCATCTTGGCAGAAGTTCTTAAATCTTAATTATTATACTTGCCTCATACTCTTGACTCTCTAAGTATTGTGAATCATTTTATTATGTAATGTTGCACTTTATTCATTGTCCTTTTTCCTTTTGATTAACACATACTTTTATCTCTCTCTTGCTGGATGATCCCAACCATCCAATTTAGGATCAGAGTGCATAGTTGAAGCTTGGTGAACCTGCCTAAGGATAAGGATATGGAGTTCAACCTTGTGTCTTAGACATAGATACCTATGTATATAGTTTTTTGTGTTTGGAGACAAGTTGATTTGGTTTTAGTCTTCCTCTACCTAGATCCTGTGTTGTTGTGTATAAAGTTGTACACCCCTTTTTGGGAAGATTTTGTAAAGTACTCTTTATACAATTGAATAGTCAAAGTTTTATCTTCCGCTGTCTACACATTGGTGTTTTTGTTTTCCATGAATTTTTAGTAAAGATGTTTGTGATCTTTAAAATTAATATAAGCATTACATGAGTTACAATAATAGTTGGTCTCTAGATAATATTCAAAAACCAAGGATGCTGATACTAACCTTCATCGACATGGTTTTCACTGATCTCTATATACATCTAAAATAGGTCCAAGCATAGAAATTTGAACTCCATCACTGAGATCTATTTCCTTGTATATGAGGTATCTGTCAGCACCAGATTGACAGTTTCTAGAGTTAATCCTTCAACAGAAGAATTAGCCTTGGAACTTTTTCCTTTCACATCTTCTATGAGGAAGTTTGGGCGTGCAAGGCAAGCAATAGTGGTGATCAGACAAGCAGACGATAGTGAAGGGATTGGATATGTGGAGGAGGAACTATTGTAAGCTCATCCTGACTCGGGAGGCTCAAGATGAACTAGCGAGGCTAGTCTGAAAACCTCCAAGCTTCAGTTCCTTAGCGAAGGGTAGTGAAGTAGGTGAGTCGAGGTCAGTGTTGGAGGTGGCAAGAATGAGTGGGGCAGCTGGGTTGTTCTCTAAAGATAGATATGATTCATGGAGAAGCCAATGATGTGAGGGTAGTTAGTTGCAGAGCCATGGCGGATTTCAAGCAAAACATATGGTGGCTATGTCTACCTCTTTGAGACAGCCGTCTGCATGCCAAGAGGTGAAGATAGGAGATGGCACAACAGATCTGTGGTTGTACTAGGAAGTTCCATGGTGGTAGAGGTGGTGGATACCATGGTGAAGGAGCCTACGATCAAGGGTGGTGCCAATCAGATAAACATTGTCCTATGGCCATGATGGTTGTGTGTGTGGTGGGAGATAAGGGGTATGGAGGCTATGGCTTAGAGTGATGAGGAAAGAAGGGAGAGGGATAAATATAGTGAAGAGGAGAGGAGGGAGTGTGAAAGAGAGGGCAAGTGGAATAGACGAGTAAAGGAAGCAGAAGAATGAATGAGGAAGGGAAGAGTCGTTAGGCATTATAGCGCAGGAACCGACGTCCGTCGACAGTGTGACGCATGCAAACACCAAGGGAGGGGAATGACATTCGTTGTAATAATCTTTTAACTTTAGATATGATTTAAATAAATTTATTCAATGGGTCAAAGATTTTATCAATGAAATGTGTGGTCAATAAATTCCAATTAGAATGAAACTTGAGACAGATATAGATTAGAAGTTGGACTACATAAATAAAATGTTAATTTTGTATTTTGGGAAAACTAAGGCCACAAAATAGCTAAGGGTATTTTAGACATTTAAGGATTTTCATGGGCATAAAATTTTAGTCAACCTTCAATATTAGTATTTAAGCTAAAATATATAATTTCTATACCATATAAAATATTTCTATGGTATCTGGTTGAGTTAATGAATTTATATGCTATGTTTCATAAAAATAGTATAAATATTCTATGTCCCACATATTTAATTATCTACAAATGATTTGGACACAAAAATTATTAAGGAGGTTTGTTAGACATTATTTAACTTAAATAAAATATTATAATTGGATTTATATGAAATACAATATTTCAATTACCCCAAGGGTAAAATAGTCATTCTTCATGTAAAATGAAGATGGTAAAAGAAGTTATGTCTTTAAATTTGTGATAAAGGTTAATATTTTTTTACTTAAATTAATTATATCACACATTTTAAGGTAAAAATAGTTATTTTCATTGAAAAGGGTATTTCTTTATTAAATTGACCAATTTGATGAAATTTCATTGAATATAATTTTAATAAATACTACAAAGGTTATTTAAATGTGAATGTATTCAATTCTTATCTAAATAGATACTTTAATCTCAATATAACAAACAATAATTTATTTTAACATATTTATCCTCGCATCTAAAACCCAAAATAAATCACTCTACATATCATTGCATATAATGTTCACGATATGAGTCCTTGTTTAATCATAAGGCATGTATCATCGACTAGTTTAGGTCAAAGAGTGATTTAAACCAATCTTAGAGGAAATCAAATAATAAGGAAAGTGTTTTGGAAATATATTTGGGTTTCAATATGTTACAACTCCTAAGTCATAGAAGTGACTTATGGTGTCATTAATTGCCAACCGTCAGATTAAAATTGATTTTCAGATCTGCTTGTTCCCGTCGTGTCAGTACTATCGATGCCTTCTAAAATTATGGTTGCCAGAGCAACTGTTGATACTCCCAGGCTAATAGTCGGTAGTACCGAGCTTCCTTGATAAATCTTGAATCCATCCCTGTGATGTTGTCGGTAGTATTGACTTCTGCATCGGTACTACCGAGTCTTCTCAATTTCTAAAGGTTTCATACTGAGTAGGGCTGGAAAAACCTGACCCGACTCGCTCGACCCGACCCGACCCGACCCGACTAAAGCGGGTTCGGGTCTTGATTTTTTTTACCCGACCCGAAATGACCCGAACCTGAAAAACCCGAAATTATTTGTGGGTCGGGTCCGGGTTTGCAATTCTCGACCCGCAAAACCCGCTCGACCTGAAATTATATCTTCGTATCTGTATATATTTTTTCATGTTCTAGCCATATAAATTTTTAACACATACAAACATAAATTTATGATAGTTTATATAAGTCTTTGCTTGCAAAATAATAATTAATTAGCAAATTCTACAACAATTTTGGGTCTAGCGGGTTTGAATTTTTGGGTTTTCTGGGGTTCTATTTTTGGGTTTTTCGGGTTTGCATTTTTTGGTTTTTTGGGTTTGTATATTATATAATATTTTCGGGTCCATCGGGTTCATTGGGTCATACCCACAAATAAGAATTTCGGGTTCGGGCCAAGCAGGTATGACCCGTAATTATTTTCGGGTCGGTTTTGGGTCGAGTATATTTGATCTGACCCGAATTGACTCGAAATAGAACTCGCTCAACCCGGACCCGATTGCCAGCCCTAATACTGAGCATGTGTCAGTACCACCGAAAGCAATCTCGAAAGTACCGCGATGTGAGGATTCTTGTAAATTTTTCCTAAAACCTACAAAAACTTAACATAATCTCTTAAAATTTATTAAATCATTTAGGAACATTAAAATTATATTTTTTTATTCAAGTAAGTATCACAGCATAATGATAGTAAATAATGGACAAATAAATATGAAAATAAATAATAAGTGCTCAAAAATCCATATGAAATATCCTATGAAAATGAAAATTATCCAATGCATCATTTCCCAGGTTAGTGCTTCACAAGTCGATTAGCTAATTTAGTCTTTTTATGTCCCAGTAGAAAATTTTGGTTAATCATAGGAAAAAGTTTATTCCAAGACTCTACTGATTGTTTGGAGACATATGTTAAATAACTTTTAATATTTTCATTGCTTAAGTGAACTTATTTTCCTCCAAAAGTTTTTGGCCATTAAGTATTCTTTCTTACCAAGAAATCATTGCATTCAAAAAACTATTAATCTATCTTGCTTTCTTTCACGTAATTTTTTTCTACTAATAGTTTATTTAATTTTTTAAACTTACCCTTACCACTAAACTTATTTTCTCTTTTATAGCACTACTAAAAAATATATTTCACTTCAATTAAGTTTTTGTCAAGAATGTGTTTCCCTCCATTATCTTTCTCTCCAAACAAAATACTTTCCTCCAAATAAATTTAATATTTTGATTATATTTCCTTATGATTAAATTGTTTCTAGTAAGGTTTGACTTTTACCTACAAGTGAATATCCCAAAAAAAAATCCACTAATTATTTTTCTCCCAAATTAATTATATCATAATATGCAATGGCATGATATCATATATATGTGTTAAATTTTGTTTTGTTTTTGCTAAAAAAACTCTACCTATGTTTTCATATTTTTTTGCAAATGTAGTTGGTCCCAAGCCAGGGTATAGGAGGAGGGTTGATGGTAGGTTGATAGCCAACTAGAAAAATTTTGTCACTCTTTCTATGGCATGGATCCTTATAAAATATTCATTGGAGCGCACCTACCTAGCGACGTGCTGCATCGGTACCCAGGTGTAGTGATAAATATGCAAGGGGTTTCAACACAACGACACCCGGTTGTGTTGAAACACAAGCAAGGGTTACCACATCCTGGACGGGTGTGGGTAAAGAAGCTAGTCTCACTGCATTATCGCCCGTATGTAGTGAAAAATGTACAAGGGTTTCCACATCTTGGACGGGTGTGGATAAAGAAGCTAGTCCCACCGCATCATTACTCGAATGTAGTGAAAAATGTGCAAGGGAAACTTTTTCTTGAAGGCAGGTAAAGAAGCAAGTCCAAGAAAAAAAGATTGGAGTTGGATCTTGGAATATTGGCTCTTTGACAAGAAAATATTTGGAGATAGTAGATACCTTGATGAGAAGAAAAGCCAATATAGATTGCTTGTAGGAAACTAATTGGACAGGGGAACATTGTAGAGAGATTTGAGACACTATATACAAAATCTGGTATACATACATTAATGAACATAGAAATGGCATAGGTATAATTGTTGATAAGATGTTGAAGGATGATATTGTCAAGTCACTATGATGGGTGATTGAATCATACCTATCAAGGTCATTTTTGGGGGAAAGATATTTAACATCATTTGTACTTATGCCCCCAACATGGCCTTAGTGAGGAGGCTAAGAAGGATTTTTGGGATAACATGGATGAATTGATGTAAGGAATATTGATAGAGAAGAAGATCATTATTGGGAGTAATTTAAATAGCCATGTGGGGAGTAGTAATGATGGATATGTGAGAGTTCATGGTGGTTTTAGATATGATAGCAGAAACAAAGAAGGAGAGACGATATTAGATTTTGTTGTTGCATATGATATGATTTTGGCAAATACCCATTTCAAGAAAAGAGAATCTCATAAGATTACTTTCAAGAGTGGACACAATTGTAGCCAAATTGATTACCTCCTTAAAAGATGAGATAATTGTGAAGTATGCAAGGACTGTAAAATGATTCTTGGTGAACAACTCATGACTCAACATAGCTTGGTGGTTTTGGATATTAACATGAAGTTTAATAAAGGTAAGCATAACAAAAATCAATATAGCATGATCAAGTGGTGGAATCTTAAAGGAGAAAAGAAATTGACCTTTCATGATAAACTCATCAAGGAGAGAACTTGGAACTTATACTCTAATGTCAACACTATGTGGCATAACATGAGCTCCTGCAAAACAAAAATTGCCAGAGAGGTTTTATGGGAGTCCAAAGGTTGTCGCCTCTACAAAAAGATACTTGGTGGTGGAATGATGAAGTATAGAAGGCTATTAAACTGAAAAGGGAGATCTTTAGGAGTTTTCCCAAATCTCGAGATGATACAACATTTCAAAGATACAAGTAAGAAAAGAAAGAACCAAAAAAGGTTGTTCAGGAAGCAAGGGCTAGATACTTTGATGATATTTATAAGAAGTTAGACACTAGAGAAGGGGGAAAAGATATGTATAAAATGGTTCGTATAAGAGAAAGGGAAGGGAGAGACTTGACTCAAGTAAAATACATCAAGAATGAAGATGGTAGAGTGTTGGTAAAGGACGATGATATCAAGAACCAATGGAGAAATTACTTCCATAAGATTTTAAATAGAGATACTGTAAATAATGTTAGAGACTCATGTGATAGGGATACAAGAGATATCATTTACACATGACAAGTTTCAGATTTTGAGGTCAGGAATGCCTTGAAAATGATGAAAATGAGAAAGGGATGTGGACCAAATGGTATTTCCATTGATGTATGGAAGAGTATGGGGGATGAAGGAGTTATTTAACAAGATCATGAAGACAAAGAATATGTCAGACAAGTGCAGAAATAGTACTATAGTCCCCATCTATAAGAACAAAGGTGATGTTCAGAGCTGCACAAACTATAGATGTATCAAGTTGATGAATCACACAATGGAGCTTTAGGAGAGGATTATTGAGAAGAGGCTAAGATCTATAAATCAGACATCAAACAACCAATTTGGTTTCATGCTTGGAAGATCAACAATAGATGTTATTTTTCTGATAAGGAGGCTTATGAATAAGTATAGAGAAAGAAAAAGAGATCTTCACATAGTTGTTATCGATTTGGAAAAGGCTTATGATCGAGTACCCAAAGAAGTTTTGTGGATCGTTTTGAGGAAAAAGGGTGTGCCAATCCAATACATTGATTTGATTAAAGGCATGTATGGTAGCTCTACAGCAAGTGTGAAGACTCTTGGAGGAGAGAACCCAACTTTTCCCATAACAGTTGGGGTACACCAACAATCCACACTCAACCTATATCTGTTAGTTCTTGTTATGGATGAGTTGACAAAGAATGTTCAGGATGATGTTCCTTGGTGTATGCTATTTGCTGATGATATTGTCTTGATTGATGAAACTAAAGATTGTTTGAATGATAAAGTTGAACTTTGGAGAAAGGCACTGGAATCAAATGGATTGATGATTAGTAGGAGTAAAACTGAGTATATTAATTGCAATTTCAGCCAATTTCGCAGTGTGAATGGTGGAGCCAAGTTGGACGGAGTAGATATACCAAAATGTGATAAATTTCATTACTTAGGCAGTATCATTCAAACAGATGGGGATGTCCAAAATGACATTTGTTATAGGATCACTGTAGGATGGTTGAAATGGAGGAGTGCAGCTGGAGTATTATGTGATCGGAAGATCCCTCTCAGACTAAAAAATAAGTTTTATAAAATTATTATACGACCAGCCATGCTCTATGGGAGTGAATTTTGGGCGGTGAAGAAACAAGGACTCGTCAAGATGAACATGGCTGAAATGTGTATGTTGCGATGGATGTGTGGGAAGACAAGAAAAGATCGCTTGAGAAATGACTATATCTAGAATAAAAAGGGTGGCGAGCATTGGGGACAAGTAGTGCAAGAGCCGACTAAGATGGTATGGACATGTGCAACACAAACTGACTAATGTGCCTATATGAAGAAATACTATTAAGGTAAGCACAATTAATAGAAGAAGAAGAAGAAGAAGAAGGCCAAAATTAACATGGGAAGAGCTTATAAAGAGAGGTTTTGAATCTCTGCATCTCAACCAAAATATGACCCATGATAGAGATGAATCTAAAAGAAGAATCCATGTAGCCGACCCCAAGATAGTTGGGATTGAGGCTTAGTTGATGATGATGAATACCGAGTACCCGAAGTTGTAGTATCTTCTAGGTCAATACTTATCAAACTTTTTCACTCCAAGTAAAAATATCTTGCTAAATTAATTTATATCCTAACAAATTGGGACGTTCTTTTATTTCAAAGTTTACAATGAAACAAATCTATATGGTTATCATTTCCCTTGTTATAAGTATTACACAATATCAAACATTTAATTTCGAGAAGACCAATTATGTGCCAATCTTTTTTTCTTTTAAGAAATCACTTTTATTTTTTATGCCAAAAAAATCTCATCTGAGTAGTTTGGATATAATTTGAGCAATCCAATTCATACTATATCATGTGTTTTTTATAAATATAAATCCCTTGACCTTTAACTATGCTTATGAAACCAGTGGTGGAACCAAAAATTAGTGACAGACGGTCATAAAAGATCTAAATACTCAATATAGGATTGAAACTCATGACCTCAACTACAACAACAAATATGTTAACCAATACATGAAGTCTAGTTCTATGTTTTATTGTGTCGAAGAGGCTATATATAGTAACTATATTCTACATGTATTTTAAAAAAATAATAATGCCAACACAAGTAATCGAACCCAAAACCACTTGGTTGTTTCTACAGCTACAAACTAGTATACCAAGTCTGTATTTGTCACTAATACTTGGTATAAATAATATACACTATCAATAGAACATTATAAATATATGTATATATACATATATATACTACCTTTTAATTATTATTTTTGATGGGGGGAGGCATGGCCCCTGCCCGCCCCCCTAGGTTCTACCCATTCATGTAATAAATATCATCTTTTCTCCATTCCTATCTTTTTCCCAAACACATATTAAGCAACAAAGTTGAATGTTTTCTCCTCCTTTCTTCCCCGTCCTCTTTTCGTCCCCTTCCCCTTCTCTGTTCCTGATTCATTGTTAAAGAAGATGGTATAGTTCATTATAAATTTTCTTTTATCGAACGGCTATGACAAGTAATTATAGGTAAAGCTATGATACAATCAAATCTGAATGAACATTCGATCATCGATTCCAACTGCGTCAAATATCCTATATTTAGGGTCAGAACCAAAGTGGAGCGGGTAGGGGCCACACCTCACCCCCTTCAAATTTTTTTGTAAAAATTTATTATATATATTTATATATATGCATATGTTTGTAATGTTATATTGATAATATATATTATGTATACTGCAAACTAGTCACAAACATGGGCTTGGTGGAGTTGTTTGTAGCTGCAACTATATCTAAGATGTCTCATTTTCTAATCTTTACTTATGTATTATTCATTTTTTACAATACATGCAAAATACGGTTGTTATATATTTGTTCTTTGACACAATAAAACACATAATTAGACTTTGATGGAGTGGTTAATGTTTTTGTTGTTGTTGCTAAGCTCATGAGTTTCAATACTATATTGGGCAAGTAAACATTTTTTGGCCCCTCATAACTCCTGGTTCCGTCACTATTGAATCAAAATTTCAGGAGTGTTATATTACCAGCAAGTGAATCAGAATCGGAGATGTTGCTCTAAAATGAAAACAAGTGAATCAGAAATGCAGAAACATATGAATTCACGAGAAAGTTATTTAATACCCAGCCAGCGTAGCCCGAGCGGTCAAGCCAGTGCGCCCCTCATGAAGGGTCGCTGGTTCGAATCCGCTCGGATCAGCTGTATTTACCAACCTCTTGGGTCATCCGGGCTCTGGCACCTGTTTGGAGAGGGGGTGGGCTTCGGCCCATGCAAATCCAAAAAAAAAAGAGAAAGTTATTTAATAAATTGTTTCACGACAAAAAGAAATACATTCCAGCCTTGCATGAATTATAAATGTAATCGAACAGCGGACGATGCGTCGACTCCTGATTAACTCAGACGCAGCTTGCTCAAGGGCAAACGAAGCCCTTAGGCACCTTTTTGCCGCAGTAGTTAACAAGGAGGCTGAGGGAGACGGGGACGTTTAGGTTAATGCCAAGGATGTTGGCCCTGATGGCAGTGCATAGACACACAGCAGCTTCGAGGTCGACCAGTCCCTTGATGAGGGTGCAGCAGGGGGTCTTGGGTGGTTTCCCCACAACAGCGTTGATGAGGCCGTTAAGGACGTTGGCACACACGCCCAGCTTGAGGGTGTCAATGGGGCAATTGCCACGACCGCTGCTGCCACCGCCAATGATGCCACCACTGCTACCGCCAATGACCCCACCGTTTCCACCACCTACATTCACACCACCACCTCCGATGTTTATGATCCCACCACCGTTGCCTCCGCCAATGATGCCGCCACCATTACCACCCCCGATGATTCCACCAACATTGCCTCCGCCAATGATGCCGCCACCATTACCACCGCCAATGATTCCACCACCGTTGCCGCCACCAATACCGATGTTGATGCCGCCTCCACTGCTTCCTTTACCACCGGAAGCTCCACCTTTTCCTGGCTTGGAGTGTTTTGGTGTGCAAGGGGTGGCGCTGGTGTAAGAGAAGACCACCAGATTGACGGCAAGAAAGAGAGCCATGAAAACGGAGGAGGTGGTGGCCATGGCTTCTTGCTGCTTGTTACTAGTCAGCTGCAAGTGCAAGTGTCCTTTTATGGAACTGATCTCTTGTTTTTGAGATGACCTTGGTTCTGGAATACGCAAGTAGATTTATAGCAGCGAGTCAAGGGATTGGACAACGAACGTCGTTTCCGGCCAGCAGCCGTCACATGGCACAGTAATGCAATTATCGCTTGCTGGACGTTCATGTGAGCGCGAGAATAACAAGCGTATTCTACCTGGCATATGATGCTAGGGATATGGCATCATTCGATTATGCATCTAAATTGGAATCATTGAGATTTGTGAACGTGCATATCTGGTACTGAACCCTAGTATACTCATTTGTTCTTTTTACTCGCTTTATTCTAATATTCTGGCCTCTGGGCTGATTCGAGTAAGGAATCGATGTCCAATATACTGATTTTGTGGTCCGACCAGTACCAAAAAACACAATATATGTGACAGTAACGTAAAAAGTTACACATTTTAAGTGACGTACATCATTTATAATCTATGTAGACCTGTATGAAATAGATGACATACATTTTAGTATTTTGAAAAGGTTACATACTTTAGATGACATACATGTAAATTATCTATAATTTGTAGAATCCTACGTAATATAGATGACATATATTATATCATACATGAAAGGGTTACACTAAATATGTGACATATATTTGAATCACCTATGTTCTAATGGGGGTTTGCCATATCGGTGACACGTATATGAGTCATATGTGATCTATAAGGGGGTATATATTTAGGTGACATACATACATGTCACCAAACTTTTAGGTGACACATGTACTTGTCACCTAAACTTTAGGTGATAGACATGTCAGTCATTCAACATCTCCCAACCAATAATAAGCACCAACAATATTCTCAATGCCACTTCATGGGAATATATCAATACATTTATTAACAATTCATAAACAAAGATATGTGAGAGAAATTGTTGCTGATGGTCTTTCTAAGTAATTTGAAGAGTTAATCACAGAGGGATATTGGCATAAAGATCTTCCCCCAAACTCATATATGTCTCTTTTGTGAACATTCTAAGACTAATGAGCATTTGTCTTGCGAGGCAAATTGCTCCTTGACAGCGGCTTGCATAGACCACCCACTCCCAACAACAATTGTTGTAAAAGAGTGGTGGTTATCGAAAGTACTCGAATGACCTTGTTCCCATCATCCCCAAACTCATACACTTCTCTTTTATGAATAGTTAACAGGACAATAAATATATATAGGTCTCAAATATAAGCATTTTGAAGGACTTTCTATGAGAGGACACTATCATTATATGGTCCCTAGTACCACCCATAAGCATTTTCACAGACTTTCTACCGATACACATTGTCATGATATGGACCATGGCTCCTCACTAATACATGTTGGGAGATTTTTATGAGAGGACATTCTCATGATATAGGCCCAGTCTCCTCACAAATGTATTTTTAGGAACTTACTGTGAGAGGACACTATCAAGATATGGGCCACAAGTCCTCAATGATGTATTTTAAGGAACTTGTTGTGAGTGAACATTGTCATGGTATAGTTCATGGATCCTCCCAAATGCATTTTCATGATGATATATCAGTACATTTATTTGAAAAATTGTAAAGGAGATATGTGAGAGAAAATTATCTTTAGAGTCATTCTAAGTGATTCATAAAGGGATATTATAGTCACCAAACTCATACATGTCTCTTTGGTGACCATTCTAAGGCCAATGAGACTTTGTCTTATGAGGCAAATTTTTCCTTGAAAACATCTTACATAGACCTCCCACCCCTGATAACGATTCCTACAAATTGGAGGTAACTTCCATAAGCACCCAATCAACCAGGCTTCAGTTGTCCCCAAACTCATAGATATCCATTTATGAATAGTTAAGAGGACAATACATACATACACATCTCAAGGACTTTTTTGTGAGAAGAAAATGTCATGACATAGGCCCTAGCCCCTCCTCAAAGAAGTTTAATGGTCTTGTCTGACAGGACATTGTCATGTTATGGGTTGTATCTCCTCACACATAAATTTTGGGAGACTTTCCTAAGAGTATTCTCATGATATGGGCCTGGATACTCACAAATACAATTTCAAGGACTTGTTGTAAGAAGACACTATCATGATAAGGGCTCAAGATCCTCACAAATGCATGTCAAGGGACTTGTTGTGAGATGATATTGTCATGATATGGGCCCAAAATCCTCACAAATGCATTTTAAAGGACTTGTTGTGAGATGACATTGTCATGATATGGGCCATGGATCCTCCTAATTGCATTTATGGACACCCCTAACACCTCCTTAATGAATTTCAAGGGACATGCTGAGAAAGGACACTATAATGATATGGTTCATGGCACCTGCCAAATATATTTTTAGGGACGCGTTGTGAGATAACGTTTGTCATGATATGGGCTCGGACATCTCCCAAATACATTTTCATGAACTTGTTGTAAGAGGACGTTCTCATGATATGAGACATGACACCTCTTAAATGCATTTTTAAGGACTTACTATGACATTACGTTTTCATCATATGTGCCATGACACCTCTCAAATGTATTTATAAGGACTTGGTGTGAGAGGAGATTGTCATGATATGGGCCCAAAAATCACCCAAATGCATTTTTAGGGGCTTATTATGAGAGGAAATTGTTAATACATGGGCCATGTCTCCTCCTTAATGCATTTGAAAGGACATGTTGTGAAAGAACACTATCATCATATGGGTCGTGGCACCTCCCAAATGCATTTTTAGGAACTTACTATGAGATAATATTTGTCATGATATGGGCCCTCACACCTCCCTAATGCATTTTAATAGACTTGTTATGAGAGGACGATTTCACAATATAGAACATGACACCACCAAAATGCATTTTTAATGACTTATTGTATTATGAAATTGTCATCATATGTGCGATGGCACCTCCAAAATGTATTTTCAAAGACTTGGTGTGAGAGAACATTGTCATGATATGGGCCCAAATTTCACCGAATGCATTTTTAGGGACTTATAATGAGAGGAGACTATCAATATATGGGCCATGGCTCCTCCTTAATGCATTTGAAGGGATATGTTGTGAAAGGACTCTATCATGATATGGGTCATGGTACCTCCCAATTGCATTTTTAGGAACTTGATGTGAGATAACATTTGTCATGATATGCGCCCTAACACCTCCCAAATAAATTTTTATGGACTTGTTATGATAGAATGTTGTCGTGATATGGGACCTAACACCTCCCAAATGCATTTTTAAGGACTTATTGTGAGATGACATTGTGACTATATGATCCATGGAACCTCCCAAATGTATTTTCAAGGACATGGTGTGAAAGGACTATTACGACCCCGCCTCTCGGTAACCCCCAATTAAGGGAGAACGAAAAGTCAGAGCCGTTAACCAATAACCCGGATCAAAGGTTCGACAAATAATCATTAACAATTATTAAATTCTACCAACTATACTGAAATATGGTAAAAAGAAATAAAAACTTTGCATACCTCTTCAAACTGGGATTTCAAAACTTCTATCCACACAGATACTAATCTATCTAATCCTCCTTTGCACTTTAATTCTCATTTATTAGAAAATACTTCCTTTCTATCTATATCACAAAATACATTAATAATGTATCCCATTATCCTTTTATTTTGCAATTTTGGTATTTTCTCTTTCTTTCCTCTTTATTGGGACTCCTTAGATCCCAAGAAACTCTATTATTTCGAAATCCTTTTTATTGGATATTCATTATCCTTCTAGATGCATCTAAATGCATTATTTCTCATTATCATGTGTATTGGGGGCTTCTCAAAGTACAACTCAGTGCAACCAGTTGCTCTGCAAAGTTGTCCTTCTCTCTAGTTTTGGTAACCGAGAGAGAGCCCGAGCAAGTGCTACCCGCAAAGGGAGGTGCAGCAAGGGAAAGACAACTGCAGTTGCAAATGGAGGCAAGAGAGTGTGTTGGCGACTAGTACGTCAACAGGAGGGTGTGACTCCTTCCAATTCCTTGTGGGACAAGGAGATTGGAGTTCTAGGTGGTCCGTGTGGACTACTTCAGAGGTGAGAGGTTTCTACCGCTCAGAGGGCAACTATCAATCCTGACAGTCCCGGTCAGACCAGGAGTCGTCAGTCCCAGTACGACCAGGAGATGCACAGACACCGTCCAAGACAGGAGTTGAAGACCGCCCAAAGCACGAGGTATTGTCGCCGAGCAAGCCTCGGGATAAGGTATGATTCCACAAACCATCCTTTCCTATTGTATAGACATTGACGCGTTTCCTTGTTTCGGTTTTGGGGGAGAAATTTTTTTGTTTCCGCTGCCTTCTCTGCCTCCCCTAAAACCCAACAGTGGTATCAGAGCCAGGTTAACTGCTATATATTTTAGGAATATCGATATGATTGATTTTGGTTTGTCGCCTTTATTTATTGCATGCAATGCGAATAATATTGGCTTTATGCGTGTCCAATCCTAAATCCACAAATCCCAATTACATGTATGATATGTATTATTAATGCACTCGATACGCGTCGCCCTTAAATGAGTTTTGTGGTGGATGTATAGCGTGGTTATGGCCAATAAACCCTATCTGTGTATGGTTGTATATGGTTGCTTGCATCTCAGTCTGCGTACCGATCTTCCTTCTCCTATTCCTGATGTAACTCGAAATAATTCGAGATTTCTTTCCTACCTTTGCTCCCCTCGAATGCAACTCGAGGTTTCTCTTTTACAATGTAAAATAGGATAGAATTTTATTTCTTGTTATGTCAAAGAACGGCGGACATCCGAACAACAGCTGAGATGATCGGTTCAAGGCGTGAACCGATCGGTTGACGTTCCAGACGATCGGTTCAAGGAGTGAGCCGATCGGTTGATGACCGGTTCGAGGAGCGAGACGAGAGGGTGGCGGCCAGAAGGAGATGTACGATGACTAAACCAGGCTAGGTCACCCAGGTTCTCATTCTTCAACATTAGATCAAGGTCAGACCTTCCCATGTCATCAACTTAGCTGGGAGGGGTTTTCCAACCATACCTTAAACGTAAGGGGTTTTCCTTACCTCTAAACATAAGGAGTACCATGCTCGCGTCTATAGAAACTCAATTCTCATCATGTGCATTTGGTACACCACTTCCCCTCTTAGGCCTAGGAGCCCTAGGTTCACTTTTTGATGACCAACTACATGCTCAACCTCTTAACCACGAATCAAGCATGCAAAAGGCATGACATGCACTTCCTGTCATCCTTCAACTCGAGCAACACATAGAGTTTGGTCCTCCTCCAGGACAATCCACAAGATACAAGGCCTCATAACCTGTTACAAAACCTCTCTAGGGTATACATAACTTCTTCTTCCTTTTTCAGAAGGTAAACACTTATACCATAGGAACATAGGTACCAGAAGCCTCGTCCTCCCTCCAGGGTTTGGTTCCTCCCATGGCAACCAAGACATCATCACCCTCCAGGGATCAAGCAAGTGGTAACCACTATCATCCACTTAGGTCGCATCATCCTCAACTCCCGACTTCGCCTCATATCTCGGAGTCTAGGATTCCAACCTTCTCACTGGGTTTCCTGCTCTCTCTCTAGAGCTAACCCTACAACCAACCTCACCATTAGAGGTCCTCTCTTCATGAAGGATTAACCTCGAAAGCATGCCCCTACCTAGATGAAGCCTATGTTCAACTTATGTTCGCTCAAGATTATCCATAGTTCTTTAAGCTTATTTCATAAGCCATCCTTCACTCTCTCCAGGTTAGGGTTTCAACCTATTTCTCGCACTACTGATACATTCTAGGTGCCTATTATGCCCATAAAAGCTCATGGGGTTTCCATAGGTTCTTCTCTAACCTCATCAATGAAGGAGCTATCGTTCACTCAACCATGCACGACCCTTCTCAGGGTTGGGTCGCCATGTTGGTATGTATGCCCTAAGAGCCAATCATGGGATGATTGGTGGGATACATTAAGATTGATTTGATAAAGATCAAAGGCAAGCTTCCAATTCTTTCTGGTTCAGTCATGTGAGATAGTGATAGAATAGATTGAATGTCTAGAGAATGACAGTACTCAATGACGTATGCCTTCAGGTTCATGACCTGAATGATGAGATCATACGGATGCTAAGAGTGTGTACATTCTTGTTATGTCCCTAGTCGGATGTCATTGTGGAAGGTAGATAGACAATAATGACACATAAGACTAGATAGTGGTGTTGGTTGATGACAGAATCTCATTAGTCATGATATAGAGATATCAAACCAAACAGATAGGTACTAGTTAGAGAACAAGTGTACCGGACAGGCCCATCGTGAGTTTGACACATGGAACCATTACATGGTAGTCACATTCAGTACTCACAGTGATGGTGGCGAGTGTGATTCTTAGACCTAAAATCACTGCACTTAACACATGTCATTGGGAACACTTTGACATCATCAAACACAGTCTTGAAACATGGGTTGTTATAAAGGTGATGATTGGGTGGCTTTGACACATGGGGCTTTTGAGGGGTGAGTGATAGATATGGGATTTGTCCCTCCTGAGGGAGTTTGATATCCATGGCCACTTGATGAGTAGGATTGAGAAAGGCGTGCATGCATGTGTGAATCAATATGTGATATTGATGTCATACATATCTCTTCCAATCTACTCTGAGATCAAGAGAGTGAATGAACATTGACAGGATGACTGTTCCATGCCTCGAGTTCATTCGGGATATCAGTGACAAAGGAATAATACATTCACTGTAACACCACTCACGGATTGTAGGATTGAAAGTTGTTCTCCAACTTTCTATTTGACTTGGGTAGAACTGATGTGTGACTAGGCACTGCTCTTTGCTTGTGAAGTCATAAGTGTTATGGACTTTCACTGACAACGTGAAATAGACCTGCAGGGTCACACACATAGGATTTAACATGGAAGAGGAGTTTTTGTCCACAAACAATGTTTAGATTTATTACTAAAGGAGTTAAGTAGTTCAATTAAACACTTAATCAATTGATAGCTCAAAATCATAATGTTCAAGGTGTTGGACACATTGATTGGAGTATCAGATTGATTGAAATCACAATTGACTGATTTTGCACAATCTGCACTGCCAACCGATCGGCTCATGTGATGAACCGATCGACTGAGCTGGGTGAACCGATCAGCTCAAGTGTTGAGTCGATCGGCTCATGCACAGGGTGAAATGATTGTTTCAAGTGTTGAAACGATCAATTCAACTGGTGCAACCGAGCAAGTTGGGAAAGTAGGATTAGTGGGAATTTTCCTTGCGTTTCACTTGCCCAATTTGATTGGAACAAGGATTGGTATTCGATACCAATTAGAAACAAAAGAAGGAAAGTCAATCGGGAATCGACCAAGACCACCAACCGACTGGTTCACTTGTGAACCGACAGATTGAGGTGTCCCAACCGACCGGTTCACTTGTGAACCGACCGGTTCAGGTCCCCAACTGACCATTTCAGTTGTGAAACGATCGGTTCAGGTTGTGAGTTGGTTGTTTTTGTGGAAAATCTCGAACCCTTCTAATCCTACTTTTAGTCTTGCATTACCCGGGATAGAGAACCCTGTCCCATGACCCTCCTATATATAAGGGTATTGGGGGCTTCTCAAAGTACAACTCAGTGCAACCAGTTGCTCTACAAAGTTGTCCTTCTCTGTAGTTTTGGTAACCGAGAGAGAGCCCGAGCAAGTGCTACCCGCAAAGGGAGGTGCAGCAAGGGAAAGACAACTGCAGTTGTAAATGGAGGCAAGAGAGTGTGTTGGCGACTAGTACGTCAATAGGAGGGTGTGACTCCTTCCAATTCCTTGTGGGACAAGGAGATTGGAGTTCTAGGTGGTCCGTGTGGACTACTTCAGAGGTGAGAGGTTTCTGCCGCTCAGAGGGCAACTATCAATCCTGACAGTCCCGGTCAGACCAGGAGTCGTCAGTCCCAGTACGACCAGGAGCTGCACAGACACCGTCCAAGACAGGAGTTGAAGACCGCCCAAAGCACGAGGTATTGTCGCCGAGCAAGCCTCGGGATAAGGTATGATTCCACAAACCATCCTTTCCTATTGTATAGACATTGACGCGTTTCCTTGTTTCAGTTTTGGGGGAGAAAATTTTTTGTTTCTGTTGCCTTCTCTGCCTCCCCTAAAACCCAACAGTGGTATCAGAGCCAGGTTAACTGCTATATATTTTAGTAATATCGATATGATCGATTTTGGTTTGTCTCCTTTATTTATTGCATGCAATGCGAATAATATTGGCTTTATCTGTGTCCAATCCTAAATCCACAAATCCCAATTACATGTATGATATGTATTATTAATGCACTCGATACGCGTCGCCCTTAAATGAGTTTTGTGGTGGATGTATAGCGTGGTTATGGCCAATAAACCCTATCTGTGTATGGTTGTATATGGTTGCTTGCATCTCAGTCTGCGTACCGATCTTCCTTCTCCTATTCCTGATGTAACTCGAAATAATTCGAGATTTCTTTCCTACCTTTGCTCCCCTCGAATGTAACTCGAGGTTTCTCTTTTACAATGTAAAATAGGATAGAATTTTATTTCTTGTTATGTCAAAGAATGGCGGACATCCGAACAACAGCTGAGACGATCGGTTCAAGGCGTGAACCGATCGGTTGACGTTCCAGACGATCAGTTCAAGGAGTGACCCGATCGGTTGATGACCGGTTTGAGGAGCGAGACGAGCGGGTGGCGGCCAGAAGGAGATGTACGATGACTAAACCAGGCTAGGTCACCCAGGTTCTCATTCTTCAACATTAGATCAAGGTCAGACCTTCCCATGTCATCAACTTAGCTGGGAGGGGTTTTCCAACCATACCTTAAACGTAAGGGGTTTTCCTTACCTCTAAACATAAGGAGTACCATGCTCGCGTCTATAGAAACTCAATTCTCATCATGTGCATTTGGTACACCACTTCCCCTCTTAGGCCTAGGAGCCCTAGGTTCACTTTTTGATGACCAACTACAAGCTCAACCTCTTAACCACGAATCAAGCATGCAAAAGGCATGACATGCACTTCCTGTCATCCTTCAACTCGAGCAACACTTAGAGTTGGGTCCTCCTCCAGGACAATCCACAAGGTACAAGGCCTCATAACCTATTACAAAACCTCTCTAGGGTATACATAACTTCTTCTTCCTTTTTCAGAAGGTAAACACTTATACCATAGGAACATAGGTACCAGAAGCCTCGTCCTCCCTCTAGGGTTTGGTTCCTCCCATGGCAACCAAGACATCATCACCCTCCAGGGATCAAGCAAGTGGTGACCACTATCATCCACTTAGGTCGCATCATCCTCAACTCCCGACTTCGCCTCGTATCTCGTAGTCTAGGATTCCAACCTTCTCACTGGGTTTCCTGCTCTCTCTCTAGAGCTAACCCTACAACCAACCTCACCATTAGAGGTCCTCTCTTCATGAAGGATTAACCTCGAAAGCATGCCCCTACCTAGATGAAGCCTATGTTCAACTTATGTTCGCTCAAGATTATCCATAGTTCTTTAAGCTTATTTCATAAGCCATCCTTCACTCTCTCCAGGTTAGGGTTTCAACCTATTTCTCGCACTACTGATACATTCTAGGTGCCTATTATGCCCATAAAAGCTCATGGGGTTTCCATAGGTTCTTCTCTAACCTCATCAATGAAGGAGCTATCGTTCACTCAACCATGCACGACCCTTCTCAGGGTTGGGTCGCCATGTTGGTATGTATGCCCTAAGAGCCAATCATGGGATGATTGGTGGGATACATTAAGATTGATTTGATAAAGATCAAAGGCAAGCTTCCAATTCTTTCTGGTTCAGTCATGTGAGATAGTGATAGAATAGATTGAATGTCTAGAGAATGACAGTACTCAATGACGTATGCCTTCATGTTCATGACCTGAATGATGAGATCATACGGATGCTAAGAGTGTGTACATTCTTGTTATGTCCCTAGTCGGATGTCATTGTGGAAGGTAGATAGACAACAATGACACACAAGACTAGATTGTGGTGTTGGTTGATGACAGAATCTCATTAGTCATGATATAGAGATATCAAACCAAACAGATAGGTACTTGTTAGAGAACAATTGTACCGGACAGGCCCATCGTGAGTTTGACACACGGAACCATTACATGGTAGTCACATTCAATACTCACAGTGATGGTGGTGAGTGTGATTCTTAGACCTAAAATCACTGCACTTAACACATGTCATTGGGCACACTTTGATATCATCAAACACAGTCCTGAAACATGGGTTGTTATAAAGGTGATGATGGGGTGGCTTTGACACATGGGGCTTTTGAGGGGTGAGTGATAGATATGGGATTTGTCCCTCCTGAGGGAGTTTGATATCCATGGCCACTTGATGAGTAGGATTGAGAAAGGCGTGCATGCATGTGTGAATCAATATGTGATATTGATGTCATACATATCTCTTCCAATCTACTCTGAGATCAAGAGAGTGAATGAACATTGACAGGATGACTGTTCCATGCCTCGAGTTCATTCGGGATATTAGTGACAAAGGAATAATACATTCACTGTAACACCACTCACGGATTGTAGGATTGAAAGTTGTTCTCCAACTTTCTATTTGACTTGGGTAGAACTGATGTTTGACTAGGCACTGCTCTTTGCTTGTGAAGTCATAAGTGTTATGGACTTTCACTGACAACGTGAAATAGACCTGCAGGGTCACACACATAGGATTTAACATGGAAGAGGAGTTTTTGTCCACAAACAATGTTTAGATTTATTACTAAAGGAGTTAAGTAGTTCAATTAAACACTTAATCAATTGATAGCTCAAAATCATAATGTTCAAGGTGTTGGACACATTGATTGGAGTATCAGATTGATTGAAATCACAATTGACTGATTCTGCACAATCTGCACTGCCAACCGATCGGCTCATGTGATGAACCGATCGACTGAGCTGGGTGAACCGATCAACTCAAGTGTTGAGTCGATCGGCTCATGCACAGGGAGAAATGATTGTTTCAATTGTTGACACGATCAATTCAACTGGTGCAACTGAGCAAGTTGGGAAAGTAGGATTAGTGAGAATTTTCCTTGTATCACTTGCCCAATTTGATTGGAACAAGGATTGGTATTCGATACCAATTAGAAACAAAAGAAGGAAAGTCAATCGGGAATCGACCAAGACCACCAACCGACTGGTTCACTTGTGAACCGACAGATTGAGGTGTCCCAACCGACCGGTTCAGGTCCCCAACTGACCATTTCAGTTGTGAAATGATCGGTTCAGGTTGTGAGTTGGTAGTTTTTGTGGAAAATCTCGAACCCTTCTAATCCTGCTTTTAGTCCTGCATTGCCCGGGATAGAGAACCCTGTCCCATGACCCTCCTATATATAAGGGTATTGGGGGCTTCTCAAAGTACAACTCAGTGCAACCCGTTTCTCTGCAAAGTTGTCCTTCTCTCTAGTTTTGGTAACCGAGAGAGAGCCCGAGCAAGTGCTACCCGCAAAGGGAGGTGCAGCAAGGGAAAGACAACTGCAGTTGCAAATGGAGGCGAGAGAGTGTGTTGGCGACTAGTACGTCAACAGGAGGGTGTGACTCCTTCCAATTCCTTGTGGGACAAGGAGATTGGAGTTCTAGGTGGTCCGTGTGGACTACTTCAGAGGTGAGAGGTTTCTGCCGCTCAGAGGGCAACTATCAATCCTGACAGTCCCGGTCAGACCAGGAGTCATCAGTCCCAGTACGACCAGGAGCTGCACAGACACCGTCCAAGACAGGAGTTGAAGACCGCCCAAAGCACGAGGTATTGTCGCCGAGCAAGCCTCGGGATAAGGTATGATTCCACAAACCATCCTTTCATATTGTATAGACATTGACGCGTTTCCTTGTTTCGGTTTTGGGGGAGAAAATTTTTTGTTTCCGCTGCCTTCTCTGCCTCCCCTAAAACCCAACAGTGGTATCAGAGCCAGGTTAACTGCTATATATTTTAGGAATATCGATATGATCGATTTTGGTTTGTCTCCTTTATATATTGCATGCAATGCGAATAATATTGGATTTATGCGTGTCCAATCCTAAATCCACAAATCCCAATTACATATATGATATGTATTATTAATGCACTCGATACGCGTCGCCCTTAAATGAGTTTTGTGGTGGATGTATAGCGTGGTTATGGCCAATAAACCCTATCTGTGTATGGTTGTATATGGTTGCTTGCATCTCAGTCTGTGTACCGATCTTCCTTCTCCTATTCCTGATGTAACTCGAAATAATTCGAGATTTCTTTCCTACCTTTGCTCCCCTCGAATGTAACTCGAGGTTTCTCTTTTACAATGTACAATAGGATAGAATTTTATTTCTTGTTATGTCAAAGAACGGCGGACATCCGAACAACAGCTGAGACGATCGGTTCAAGGCGTGAACCGATCGGTTGACGTTCCAGACGATTGGTTCAAGGAGTGAGCCGATCGGTTGATGACCGGTTCGAGGAGCGAGACGAGCGGGTGGCGGCCAGAAGGAGATGTACGATGACCAGGCGAACCGATCGGTTGGAGGAGCCAACCGATCGGCTGGTGGTACCCATACAACCGGGCCAGAACGAGAAAGTCATTCATGAGATGAGTTGATCTACTCAGAAGGCAAAGCACAGAGTTCATCTTGTACAGGTTGCATGTGATGTAGACCTAGATGACCGTGATTCCTCTTGGCTTGAGGAATCACATTAGGATGGCCATAATCATCACTTTTATCATTTTGCATGTTTTCTGTGGGATATAGCATGTATATGATACGTACTATGTATTGTGGTGATTGGATATGTATATGTATATAAAAACCAAATCCCTCATTAAAATATTAAGTTTTAGATGCCTTCCAAATGCGACACACGTGAAAAGCTTGATCGACCAAGTATGGGCACGCCCTAGCGTGGTGCACCATTTATCTCATGGAAGCGTGAAGGATGAATGTGTAGGTCTGCCCTAGCATGGTGCATATTCATCGTGTTTGCTTTAGGTTGGACTTAACAAGGTGATCTAGATGGGATCTAGTACCTTGAGGCATGGAGATGATCATGGCAAGGAGTTGCATATGATATCTTATCAAGAGTTGCATATGATGCAATTGGCAAGAGTTTCCTACCTGAGAGATCTAAGTTATGGGTGACAACCCTAGTTCGTCCATGGCTTAGAGGATTTCAGGATCTTGCCCACTAGAAGGTTGTATGCTGCAATCTTCTGAATTGATGGTGAGGGCTATCAATTTGAAGTAAAATAGTGGGAGTGATAATTAATTAAAGGCCTAATTTTATCGTCAGCTTTTCAAATCAATCAAATAAGTCAAAAATGAGTTTTTGGACTAAAATTGCATATTTCCTTTGTAGTGAAAATGACAACAAACAACAATCACTTCGCTTTGCGATCGATCCTTTAAAATGAAAGACTAAATGGGACAAACTTCCATGACTGGTATAGGACATTGAGAATTGTTCTCACTCAAGAGCGAAAGCTCTATGTCCTGGATACTCCAATTCCAGAGGAACCGACTTCTAATGCACCAAAGGCAGAAAGGGAAGCTTACAAGAAGCATTCCGATGATGCCATTGATGCAAAGTGCTTAATGTTGTGCTCCATGAACCATGAGTTGCAGAGACAACATGAGAATATGGGTGTCATTGAGATGATTCAGCATCTCAGGAACCTGTATGAAGATCAGGCACGGCAAGAGAGATACGATGTCTCAAGGGCACTGTTCAAGTGTGTCATGACAGAAGGAGATCCATTTGGTCCTCACACACTCAATATGATTGGGTGTGTGGAGAACCTGCAAAGATTGGGATTTCCACTGAGCCAAGATTTGGCTACTGACTTGATATTGCAATTGTTGTCAGAATCTTACAGTCAGTTTGTGATGAACTACAACATGAACAACTTTGACAGGACACTGTCAGAGTTGTTGGGCATGTTGAGGACAGCTGAGACACAGATGAAGAAGGACAAGCCTAAGTATGTGATGGTGATCACGAGCAAGAAAGGCAAGTCCAAGCGCAAGGGCAAGGGAAAAGCTAAGAAAGGTTCTGATGCTAGCTAGGAGCCCAAGACGACTTCAGCTCTCAAGGCCAAGGAGGCGTGACCAAGAACGGCAATTGCCACCATTGTCAAAAGCTAGGACATTGGAAAAGGAATTGTCCTCTCTATCTGGAAGAACAAAAGAAGAAGGAGGAAACAGAAGTCTCTACTTAAAGGTGTCATGAAAGTAAACTTGTAACACTTTTTGAGGTATATGATACCAAGATGTAAAGTGTAAAGCACTCAATAAATGGGGCAAGTGTTGCCGCCATAGATAGGAGTACTTTAGTTTATTTTCAGCCTAAAAGGCATGTAATATAGTTATGAACTGCTATTTCATATTTTCCAATAGATAGAAACACTTTATTTTTGCATATTGTATGACAATGATGGCAATCAATAAAGTTGATGTTTCAATCTTTTAAAGATGTGATCTTTGTGGCAATGCCTTTCTCATCTTATGGTATTTGATATGCATAAGATAAAATGATACCTAAAAGTTATAGATAACTCAAACAATCAAATTAGCATCAATCATGAGAAATTCATTTCTAGTTTCCATGTGATGGATAAATCTAGACTCTTTTGGTTAGAGAACCAGTAAGAGACATGAATATCTTGGACATAACTAATCAATCTTCACTAATGGTAGTGGGAGAATGATTATCCTATTAGGTATAATACATGTGATGTATTTACATACCTATTGGAACAAATGCTAATACTTCAAATGGTGTTTAGAGAAATACCAATATGAATATCTTGAAGTGTTCAAGATTATCATAGATGAAGTGCAAATTTGGTAAAGTGTTAATTCTTGATGAGATCAATGAATGAAATACTTGGACCAAATGTTTGAAATCCTTATGAGTGATTATGGTAGTGTATCATAGTGAACTCATGATTAGGGCATTGTGATGTCTGAATCAAGAAGGAATCAAACTCTAAGGAGTTAGAGAATGATTATCAAATAACTAAATTCTTATTAATAAAAGAATACCCCTCACTAATTAATAAAAGAAATTAAGAATCACAAGGGTTGTGAGTTCTTATATCTTTAACAGATACACCTCAATTATCTATGTGATAAGTTGTTCATGTGATGAGTCAACTATCCATATGAATATGAAGAATCGAATTCTGAATTATGGTTTAGGACCATTACATCCTAAATGATATCCATGTGAACCATAAGGTACGACCTTGATGGTAGCACCCATTGGAATAAAATCCATAAGTGTGAATAAGTCTTAAGTGTTAAGACACATGGATAACATTTTGATAAGGATGATGCTTGTTGATTGCAACTTAATGACTAATACATTTGGCATATGGATACTAAAACCGCATTCCTATGAGGAATAAAACAAGGATGTGTACGTGACACAACCTATAAGGTTTATGAATCCATTAATGCAAATGAAGTCTATAAGTTATAATGGACTAATCAATGTGATTGATTGAGTACAAGCAACTCAGAATTGGATCTTTACTTTGATGATATAGTCAAAGGGTTTGACTGATATGTCAAAGATAAAGAAGGGATCCGTGACTTAGTGTGAGCGTGTTCACATTCCACATGTTGATGTGAAATGGAAATGTTCTAGAATGGAAATCCAAAGTGGAAATTATCTTAAAGGAAGATAGAGATGTTTCCTATATGATAGGAATAGAGATCTATAGAGATAGTTCTCGAAAACCTCTTGACCTGAAAAGAGAAAGCATACATTGGCAATCTGTACTGAAGGGTTCAATGTACACAGATTCAGTGGGAGAAAACTTGTCCATGTTACATGGAGTTAGTATCCCAAGGCCAAGTGTCCAATTCTTATGAAGAATGGGAACACTAAGAATAGATATAGATCTATCATGTATGTAATCATCCCATTATCTTGCATGGAAAGAACAAAATGCATTCATCATCTTGTATGTATGACATGACAATTTGATGTGCTCATCCTATTAACTCTATGTGAGACATGACGAGTGGATGTCTGTCTGCTTCCAGAAAGGGTTACTGGAAACCATAAGAAATTGATAAGTACTTGAGAAGTAATAGTTCTATGGAGATAAGGAAGAGTTTGATGTAAAGAGTTTCATTGATGCGAACTTCTGAAAGGACAGAAAATTGATCGCAATATATATATATAGAATATATAAAAGTGAAAGTTTGTTGATAATTGGAAGTGTTCCAATAAAACTATTTAAAAGGAAATGTCAAGTATCTATGTGTTAAGAATAGCAATGGATACTATATGGATCTAGAAGTTCATGAGATGAACTTATAGATATTCCACTCATTGATGACAAGCATGGAATCCTTGATCATGCAATGTGGCTAAAAGTTAGCAAAGGAATACTAGATCGCATATTACGGCAACTCCGTCTCATACGTGTGACATACAATGAAGAGATGTGAGACATGCAATTTATACTGACTTTGGCAAGGTGTTGCCATTACTCACTATGTTCGCACTAGAGTACAGTAACATGTGGGACATGTTTGAAGATCACTATGAATATGATTCAAGGGTGATTGGCTCACAGTGCAAGTGGGAGTATGTTGGTATGTATGCCCTGAGAGCCAATCATGGGATGATTGGTGGGATACATTAAGATTGATTTGATAAACATCAAAGGCAAGCTTCCAATTCTTTTTGGTTCAGTCATATGAGATAGTGATAGAATAGATTGAATGTATAGAGAATGATAGTACTCAATGATGTATGCCTTCATGTTCATGACATGAACGATGAGATCATACGGATGCTAAGAGTTTTTACATTCTTGTTATGTCCCTAGTCAGATGTCATTGTGGAAGGTAGATAGACAACAATGACACACAAGACTAGATTGTGGTGTTGGTTGATGACAGAATCTCATTAGTCATGATATAGAGATATCAAACCAAACACATAGGTACTTGTTAGAGAACAAGTGTAGCAGACAGACCCACCGTGAGTTTGACACATGGAACCATGACATGGTAGTCACAGTCAGTACTCACAGTGATGGTAATGAGTGTGATTCATAGACCTGAAATCACTACACTCAACACATGTCATTGGGCACACTTTGACATCATCAAACGCAGTCCTGAAACATGGGTTGTTATAAAGGTGATGATTGGGTGGCTTTGACACATGGGGCTTTTGAGGGGTGAGTGATAGATATGGGATTTGTCCCTCCTGAGGGAGTTTGATATCCATGGCCACTTGATGAGTAGGATTGACAAAGGCGTGCATGCATGTGTGAATCAGTATGTGATATTGATGTCATATATATCTCTTCCAATCTACTCTGAGATCAAGAAAGTGAATGAACATTGACAGGATGACTGTTCCATGCCTCGAGTTCATTTGGGATATCAGTGACAAAGGAATTATACATTCACTGTAACACAATTCATGGATTGTAGGATTGAAAGTTGTTCTCCAACTTTCTATTTCACTTGGGTAGCACTGATGTGTGACTAGGCACCGCTCTTTGCTTGTGAAGTCATAAGTGTTATGAACTTTCACTGCCAACGTGAAATGGACCTGCACGGTCACACACATAGGATTTAACCTGGAAGAGGAGTTATTGTCCACAAACAATGTTTAGATTGATTACTAAAGGAGTTTAGTAGTTCAATTAAACACTGAATCAATTGATATCTCAAAATCATAATGTTCAATGTGTTGGACACATTGATTGGAGTATCGGATTGATTGAAATCACAATTGACTGATTCTGCACAATCTGCACTGCCAACCGATCGGCTCATGTGATGAACTGATCGGCTGAGCTGGGTGAACCGATCGGCTCAAGTGTTGAGTCGATCAGCTCATGCACAGGGTGAAACCATTGCTTCAAGTGTTGAAACGATTGATTCTACTGGTGCAACCGAGCAAGTTGGGAAAGTAGGTTTAGTGAGAATTTTCCTTGTGTTTCACTTGCCCAATTTGATTGGAACAAGGATTGGTATTCGATACCAATTAGAAACAAAAGAAGGAAAGTCAATCGGGAACCGACCAAGACCACCAACCGACCGGTTCACTTGTGAACCGACCGGTTGAGGTGTCCCAACCAACCGGTTCACTTGTTAACCGACCAGTTCACTTGTGAACCGACCGGTTCAGGTCCCCAACTGACCGTTTCAGTTGTGAAACGATCGGTTCAGGTTGCGAGTTGGTTGCTTTTGTGGAAAATCTCAAACCCTTCTACTCCTGCTTTTAGTCTCGCATTTCCCGGGATAGAGAACCGTGTCCCATGACCCTCCTATGTATATAGGGATATTGGGGGCTTCTCAAAGTACAAATCAGTGCAACCAGTTGCTCTACAAAGATGTCCTTCTCTCTGGTTTTGGTAACCAAGAGAGAGACCGAGCAAGTGCTACCCGCAAAGGGAGGTGCAACAAGGGAAAGACAACTACAGTTGCAACTGGAGGCAGGAGAGTGTGTTGGTGACTAGTACATCAATAGGAGGGTGTGACTCGTTCCAATTCCTTGTGGGACAAGGAGATTGGAGTTCCAGGTGGTCTGTGTGGACTACTTCAGAGGCGGGAGGTTTCTGCCGCTCGGAGGACAACTGTCATTCCCGACAGTCTCAGAGAGACCAGGAGTCGTCAGTCCCGGTACGACCAGGAGCTGCACAGACACCGTCTAAGATAGGAGTTGAAGACCGTGCAAAGCATGAGGTATTGTCGCCGAGCAAGCCTCGAGACAAGGTATGATTCCACAAACCATCCTTTCCTATTGTATAGACGTTGACGCGTTTCCTTGTTTCGGGTTTGGGGGAGAAAATTTTTTGTTTCCACTGCCTTCTCTGCCTCCCCTAAAACCCAACATGCCAGAGGTACTCGATTATCAACTTCTCATGGCTCATATGGCACTCCAAAGGCATGTCCAACCAAACACTCGGTCAACCATGACATCTAACTCATCATTTCATATATCTCTCTAACCTTCACTTAGGGTTAGGGTTAACATCATCCTCGGAGGATGTGCTAGGTATCTACTTTAAATGGAGGTCTCTACCTCCAAGACTAACTCTCTCTACTCATCCTCCTGCCCAGAAGGTCTATCCTTAGGTCTCTCCTGAGGGCAATGACAACTCGTGTCATACGACCTAAGCATGTATCTATTCCTTTATTCTTACTCTATTAAGCTTATGTCCATGACACCTTATTTACATGCTTTTCATTAATTTGGTGGAGGATTCCTTATACCTTATTAACCTTACCCATACCTCAAGAGGGTGAGGAGAAGAGAGAAAACCCTAATCCTTAAGGTCCTTAACATAATTTGAGTTGAGAAGGGATGACAAGATGAGAGAGTCTAAAAGGTATCTTATTTCGACTCATACCCTAAGACTTTGGCCAGGCAGTCACACAGATCTAGGAGTCCTCGTATTCCGACTAGCATTGCGGAGGAAAATATTGCCAGCCCCCAGTTGTGATCCTTTTCTAGACACCTCTGTCTTTGGGATAATCCTCTAATAACTCCCTTGGGTTCTATAGAATTTGTAAAATTTAACAATTATTAAGGATTAAGTGAGGAACCTTCGCTCTGATACCAAATGTCACAACCCCGCCTCCCAGTAATCCCCAATTAAGGAAGACCGAAAAGTCAGAGCCGTTAACCAATAACCCGGATCAAAGGTTCGACAAATAATCATTAACAATTATTAAATTCTACCAACTATACTGAAATATGGTAAAAAAATAAAAACTTTGCATACCTCTTAGAACTGGGATTTCAAAACTTCTATCCACACAGATACTAATCTATCTAATCCTCCTTTGCACTTTAATTCTCATTTATTATAAAATACTTCCTTTCTATCTATATCACAAAATCCATTAATAATGTATCACATTATCTTTTTATTTTGCAATTTTGGTATTTTCTCTTTCTTTCATCTTTATTGGGACTCCTTGGATCTCAAGAAACTCTATTATTTCGAAATCCTTTTTATTGGATATGCATCATCCTTCTAGATGCATCTAAATGCATTATTTCTCATTATCATGTGTATTTCTTATTAAAATATCTCTTTTTAGGATTTCTCTTTATTTCTATTTTATTTTCCTCATTAGTATTCCTTTTATCATTAGGGATCCTTGGGATACGAAATTCCACCAAGGATAACTCAATTATACCTCTTTTCACTTGTTTTCCACATTTTACCATTATTTTCAATTTCTTTCTTAATAAAGAAATAGTTAATTGATCTTTTCTTTTCTTATTGTATTTTCTTCACAATATTGGACTCCTTGGAACCTAAGGAACCCAAGAGGCACGAAATCCATCTTTGGATTACATCCTTTTGCCTTCTAGAGGTTTCCACATCGTACTTTTCTCAAATTCTCGATTATTCATTTACTAATTGAACTTCCTTGTTCTAGGGCCCAATAGCCAATAAAGCCCACAACACAATCATCAAGGCTATTGTAAAAGAAATCCATTTATTCAAAATAGATTATATCATTATTCGTTCAAATATCTTTAATATGAGAAATTACATTTCTCACCAAATAAACCCAAAAATTGGGATTGTAACAAGGACATTGTCATATATGGGCCCAAACTTCACCAAAATGCATTTTGAGGGACTTATTATGAGAGGATGTTGTCAATATATGGACTCTGGATCGTCCTTAATGCATTTGAAGGGACATGTTGTGAAAGGATATTATCATGATCTAGTTCATGGCACCTCCCAATTGCATTTTTAAGGATTTGATGTGAGATACTATTTGTCATGATATGGACCCTGACACCTCCTAAAAGCATTTTCATGGATTTGTTGTGAGAGGACATTGTCATGATATGGGACCTAAAACCTCCCAAATGCATTTTTGTGGACTTACTGTGAGATGTCACTGTCATCATATGCGTCATGGAACCTCCCAAATGTGTTTTTAGGGACTTTGTGTGAGAGGACATTGTCATGATATGGGCCCAAACTTCACCGAAATGCATTTTCAGAGACTTATTATGAGAGGACACTGTCAATATATGGGCCATGTATCCTCCTTAATGCATTTGAAGGGACATGTTGTGAAAGGATACTATCAGGATATGGATCGTGGCACCTGCCAAATGCATTTTTAGTGACTTGATGTGAGATAAGATTTGTCATGATATGGGCCCTGACACCTCCCAAATGCATTTTGATAGACTTATTACGAGAGTACGTAATCATTATATGGGACATGACACCACCCAAATGCATTTTTAGGGACTTACTTTGATATGACATTGTCATAATATGTGCGATGTCACCTCCCAAATGTATTTTCAAGGACATGGCGTGAGAGGACATTATCATCATATGGGCCCAAACTTCACCTAAATGCATTTTTAGGGATTTATTATGAGAGGACATTGTTAATATATGGGCAATGTATCCTTCTTAGTGCATTTGAAGGGACATGTTATGAAAGGACAGTATCACGATATGGGTCGTGGCACGTCTCAAATGCATTTTTTGGGACTTGATGTGAGATGACATTTGTCATGATATGGGCCATGGAACCTCCCAAATGTATTTTCATGGACTTGTTGTGAGAAGACATTGCCATGATATGGGACATGACACCTCCCAACTGCATTTTAAGAACTTATTAAAAGATGACATTATCATCATTTTTGTCATGGCACCTCTTGAATGTATTTTATGGACTTGGTGAGAGAGGACATTGTCAATATATGGGCCCAAACATCACCCAAATGCTTTTTAGGGGCTTATTATGAGAGGAAATTGTCAATATATGGGCCATTTCTCCTCCTTAATGCATTTGAAAGGACATATTGTGAAATGACACTATCATCATACAAGTCTTGGAACCTCCCAAATGCATTTTTAGGGACTTTCTGTGAGATAACATTTGTCATGATATGGGCCCTGGCACCTCCCAAATGCATTTTGAAGGACTTTTTTTAGAGGATTTTGTCATGATATGGGACCTGACACCACCCAATTGTATTTTTTATGACTTACTGTGAGATGAAATTGTCATCATATGTGTGATTGAACCTCCTAAATGTATTCTCAAGGACTTGGTGTAAGAGGATGTTGTCATGATACGGGCCCAAACTTCACCGAAATGAATTTTTAGGGACTTATTATGAGAGGACACTGTCAATATATGGGCTATTTCTCCTCCTTAATGCATTTGAAAGGACATGTTGTGAAAGGACACTATCATCATACAGGTCTTGGAACCTCCCAAACGTATTTTTAGGGACTTGCTGTGAGATAACATTTGTCATAATATGGGCCCTGACACCTCCCAAATGCATTTTGATGGATTATTATAAGAGGACATTGTCATGATATGGGACCTGACACCACCCAAATGCATTTTTAATGTCTTATTGTGATATGAATTTGTCATCATATGTGTGATGGCTTCTCTTTAATGAATTTGAAGGGACAAGTTGCAAAAGGACACTATCATGACATGGGTTATGACACCTTGATAACATCCAAATTTAGGCATCTGTGTTCAGCATTTATTTATGTTTTTGTGTCATTATTGCCTTAATATGCCCAAAATAACCCTAGATCCTTATCTTTTAGTAATTTATATCTTTTCATTGATAAAGTTTCTCAACTAGATGATTTTGGGACTTGTAGGCACCAAACCTAAAAAGACATCTATTCTCCAAGATTTCTTCTCAACATAGTTTTTGTAGCAGCTAGACTTCCATCCGTCACGACCACGGTGGACTAAGCATCACACTATGTGCACCAACTTAGGAGATGATGGTCCCACTAACCGACTAGTGGGGCCAAGAAACTTTTGATATCTTGGAACCTATTTTTGATGTCCAGTCCTTTATTAGAATGCATCCTCACCAATCAGAAGGTTCATCGATACGGTCCCATTGACCACCAGTATCACCCCCCTGGTGGGGTGGGTTTGGGCCATGACATCACAACCACGACCAAGAAGGATGCTATGACCACGATCAAGAAGACAATGCCACGACCGCGGTCAAGACATTGTGTCGATCGACACTCCACATGACCGAACCGAGGCTCGACACGATCGGGCTGAGGCCAAAACTATGACTGAGGCACATCAACTTCGACTATGGCACGATCACGACCGCAACTCGATCACCTTCACTATAGAGTCTACCTCGACCGAGGCATCTATCTTGACCGCAGGGACTGCCATTACCGTGACCATGGCACGACCATGCCCAGCCTAGCATGATCGGGCTGAGACCAGGGCCACGATCGAGGAAATTGCTGTGAACATCCTATGCCTTCACCTATAAATATTCACCCCTCGAGACCTAGAAAGGGGTTCCAAGTTCCAAATTTTGGGAGGTTCCACGTGGTGGTTCCACACATTCTTGGTTCTCAGCCCGTTGGTGAGTTCTAAGGTCTGAAATGGCTGAAGTACCCATCCTACGTCCGTTCCTCTAGTTTGCTTCCATCCACCATCATTTTCCACCACCATTCACCCATATCCTACCATTTCCAGCCATCTTCCACCTCCACATATCCACCAAGCTACTATTTGGGGCAGAGTCAAAGAGAAAGGAGGCCAAGGAGTCGATAAGACCAAGGATGACGACCCAAAGATGAGATTCAGCCTATACACAGGCTAAGGATCGAGAGCCACCTCTTCTCTACGGGCTAAATCTCTTCTTCTTCTCCTTTCTTCAATTGTTCTCCTTTGTTTCTATACAAATGATGTTCTTCCATCTTTGTTCGGTTTGTCCATGGCTAGTTGAGCTCCTTCTTGGCTATGTAGCCCATTTTGGGCATGTTTATGGACTTTTATCTTAGGCAAGTAGTTTTATTTCAGATCTAGTACGTTCTTTGTTCTATCTTCTCTTTCTAGTTATGATTGCTAGTTTGGTTGATCTGTTTCTTTCTTGAACTTCTATTTTTTCCTATATCGAGAGAATTATTGTAGAAATAAGTAGAGAAGATAGTTTGGATCGGAATCTGAAAGGAGGATGATTCAAGGTGATCTGTACAGAACTGTAGACTTGGGCACGGCTGGGCCCAGCCTGGAAAGGTTGAGCCCACTACTTGGTTCTGCCCAGATCACACATGTTCCTAGCATCTCAGAATATTCTAGACCTGAGAGAGTATCTAGAATACTCTAGGGTGTTGATTTGTCATTCTCGAGAGACATTTCATGTCATTGATGGGTTTTAGTCACGCTGCGCGAAAGTGAGCGGGATGACCCCACAGGAACATATACCACAGTACGTACTATGTTTGAATGTAGGTTGTTTATTGAGGTTTTGAGGGTTGTCTATGCCCGAGAATGAGTGCATAGACAGCCCAACTTGTGGTTACATAGCCAAAAACTCCTTCTTTCTGATTAGTAGAATCTGATGGACTCTATTTTGTTTTCTTTTCTATATGTTGTTTTACTTCGTGACAATTTGCTAGACTAGTTCTAGCTCCATACTTTTATTGACTATCGGATTGGCTTATCTGACTTAAGAGCATGATCTTAAGCATCCTAAATGTCCCCACATCCCTGTATTCTACCCCTTATATCTACTTTGACCTCATAATAAAGTTGTGGGGGTCCTTAAAGGTTTTAGGTTATAAATTTAAATTCCGATCACCCCTTTGGTGTCAATCAAAACTCCCAATTGCATTTTAAGGGACTTGATGTGAGATAACATTTGTCATGATATGGGATCTGACACCTCCCAAATGCACTTTCACGGACTTTTTGTGAGAGAATGTTGTCATGATATGGGACCTAACATCTCCCAACACTAGTACAAGAATGGTCTATAGCGTCGGTTTTAAGCCTGTAGCGTCACTTTATAATCGACCCCTAAGTGTTCATCACTATAGAATTTTCTCTATAGCGTCGGTTTTCTTGACCAAACAAAACCGACCTTACAGAGTAAACACCTACACAAGATGTTGTAAAAAATCTGACCAAAGCGAGAAAGAAGAGCATGTAAGGTCGGTTATTCCAAAAAAGTCGACCATATAAACTGTCTCGGTTAAGAAATATTTCGACTGAGATTATTTCAAGTGAGAAAGAAGAGCCTGTAAGGTCGGTTATTCCAAAAAAGCCGACCCTATAAACTTTCTTGGTTGAGAAATATTTCGACCGAGATTATTTCAAGTGAGAAAAAAGGGCCTGTAATGTCGGTTATTCCAAAAAAGCCGACCCTGTAAACTGTCTCAATCAAGAAATATTTTGAACAAATTATTTCGGTCGAGAAAATTGTTGACCAAGAAAGTACTGTCTGAAGCATCAAATATTTATTCAGTCGAGAAATTTGTCGAACGATAGACCTTCAGTCGAGAAAATTGTCGACCAAAAATATTTTTGTCGATAAAATTGTCGACCGAGGAGTGTACACTGAAGTGGTTATTCAATCTTTAGGGTCGGTTTTTTTATAAATAACCGATCTTATAGATGACCTATAAGGTCAGTTATTTAGTAAAACCGACGCTAGAAGGATAGGGTCGGTTATTTAAGAAAACTGACGCTAGAAGTTACATTTTTTAAAAAAATTCTATAGAAACAAAAATAGAACAGAAGAACAAGACGATTCATATTTTCTGGGAGAGGGGAGCATTGATGCTCAACCGTCACCATTCCAAACCACACATTCATAACAAAAATGATTCATATATTTAGTTAAGTTACACATAATCACATCATAATTTACAAAATGATAGATTGCAAGTCTGATATGATATTAAATGTCAGATACAAAAGTAAATATGAAACAGTACTAAAACCACATACATAAATGGATCTGACATATTTAATCCAATGCTATATTGACTTCATTTAGAAAAGCATCTGACCACTCTTCTCGGAATTCATTTATGTCCTCACGTGTGTAAGGTTGAGTTGTAAAGATCCGTAATAGAAAATACACATGCTAATATTGTATAAAATGACTACAATCACTTGTAAATTTATGATGTTATTCTTTATTACTTGATCTATAGTCTAAATATCATGTGATGCATTATTGACAATAGCTTGCATATATTTCATTACATAGTAGTCACAAGCCCTGTCATTATTTTGTATAGGACACTACAAATAAAGAATTATACTTACTATTAGTAAACTACTATAAATAGGAGTTGAGATTAGACTATAAATGTTGACATATAAGAGTTGAAAATTAATACATATAAGACTAAGGAGTTGTCAAAGTAGCTACCTTGACATTTTTCAAAGTCAATGTCTTTAATTTTGTGGGTATTTGTCCTCCAACTTCACGTAAAGCCTTTATACCCATACCAATTAAATGATAGTTAGTAAAATAGAAATTCTAAATAGAAATATCATGTTGAAGCATTGACTAAATTTATGCTTACTCCATAGCTGGCAATTTCAGTTTGTGACCTCTTATTGTTTTACCCATTGGGTCAAGATAATAAATAGTCATCAATTTTGGGACAATCACCACTAATTCCCAATGTCTAGCTATGGGTAAGAATAAAACAAACATTAAAATAAATAATTTTATTCATTATTAAAATTATATTGAATAATAATACTTACTGGACGTTAAAAGGAATTAGGATAATTTCCTTCGCCTTACTAGCAAAATATTTAAAAGCAGTAGAGAAGTACTCATTCACATCCTCAATATGTGTCTCAACTTGACTAGTGATTGAAGGAACTAAGAATCCAAAATTTCTTATATCAATGTTTGTGGTCTCAGTATATAAATGGTTGTAAAACATTTGTAATTATTTCCATATATAGAAATAAGCTAAAAATGTGTATTGGAATTTTCTATATTGATAGATCCTTACATTATCCATACTTCTATTATCGAAGTATTCAACCAATCATATCGAAACAACTCTATAATATCATCAAGAAAAATATAACTATCAAATTCCCTCCCAGTTGCATCTTTTGTTAAATTGATCAACATTTGTAATCCAGAGCTTTGATTGGCTAAGTATCGACACAAACATTTACATTTACTTCCCAACTCATTGAATGTGGATTCTGAAATAAAAGATGGCTTGGGCATAGGAGGACGACTAGTAGAATTTTTACTTTTTGGTTTGCAAACCTATTAATTAAATTACATACTTATATTACACGAGTTCATATATGCAGTCAAATATGAAAAATATGGTAGAATTAAGGTATACCTTCTCATTGATAACCAAGTGTCTAGGCCAACCCACCATAGGACCCTTAGCTTCTTCAACTGTACTATATTTAGGATTAGGTATGGGTAGTGGTTTGTCCCCCATTTTTTCATACACAAGATGGATGGACACATGACAAATGTCATCAGTAATTTGTTGGCAATGTAATGTGCCACCAAGGCTGTATACCTTGCCCGCTGCCACAATATTATATTCTGGAACCTTCACTGCAAGTTTACAGTTCATACCAACTTAGAATTGATATAATATAAGTTATATATGAAGCGGTAAACCAGATACCTATTACAACTATGTATATATATATATATATATATATATATATATATATATATATATATAACACAATATATAGAACAAAAACTTACTATAGATTCTTGTGGTGGGTCATTGGGAGTGCTCCCATGACCTTCGACAACTGGAGCATGGGCTAGTACCTCATCACTTGAGAGACACACAATATGAATAGGTTGAGAAGGATGAAATGAAGACATTATTTCTTTTACTTTCTGTGCTACTAATTTTTCAACTTCCTCTTGTGTAAGACCTCCTGCATGACCTCTTTTAAATTGTGAAGGGCCAAAATAAGACTTGAATCCTATGCCATCTCCTAATCCCCTAACACTACCAGGATACTCCTTTGTACCAAGATCAACTGATAGTTCATCCATTTGGCCAGTTGGGATGAACTTTCCTTCCTTCCTTTGCTCATGAAGATCAATCTATTCATAGTTAATAAAAATATTAAATCAAAATATCAATTAGATATAAATAAATCTAAGTTTGTGGGAGTTACTCTTTACTTAGTTGGGATAAACCTACCATCTTTTGTGCCACCTCCTTAGTTGTAGGGTTGACAATTTCACCTGCTCGATTCTTTCTAGCATCAATCAACTACAAGTGTCGGGGTGGATGCTTAGCTTGAGTTGTACTAGACTCTTCTCCAGAAGAGAGTTGCTTCTCTTATAGTTACGGCGGAAGGCATAACCACCGGGCCCCAAGCAATGGTCATGCACATTTTTGGCCTGTCTTTCCTTTTGGGCCACGTGAATAGCCTGATCATTTAAAGTGAGGTATTGCAATTTAGACACTACTACAGAAATGACTTATAACGTCACTTTTAAAGGCATCGGTTGTATAAATACACCGACACCTAAAACATAAAGCGTCAGTTAAAAAAAAAACAACATGAATCTGTGAAGGGCGACCAGACACGGGTATCCCTTTTATTCAGTGTCAGTTCCTTATTAAGAAATTGACGCCTAAACTTAACCGCCAAATCCAAAATTTCTAGTGAAAAAAATTACCTCCAAAATTTGACATATGGCGTCGGTTAGTAACTCTTAAACCGACGACGAAAGGTTTTTTGCGAGACAGAAATTGGGCACATTTTGGTCGTCGGTTTTACTATAATAACCGATACCTATAGGTTTTCCCGCACTCTTCCCGGGAGAATTTTCACAACCCTTGGGCGTCGGTTTTCTAAAGAAATCGACGACTATGGTAATTAATCGAGAAATTTTTTTTAATCAGCATATGTAGATAGGCGTCAGTTCTTTCTAGTAAAAACTGACGACTATCATTTAGCATAGGTGTCGGTGTTTTTAGATAACCGACACCATTCATTCTTAGATGTCAATTTTTTGAACAACTAATGTCGATGGTGTAGTTAATAGCACCCGCACGGAAGACTCTTCCCCACTCTCTCTGTTTCATTGGTTGATCATTTAGGTCTGGCGATCCTGCCGTCGTTGCTCCCCTGCATCATTGCCACTCACTACTGCTTCTCTCCTCGCCGATGCTGCCACTGTTGCTGCTCTCCTCGTCGGCAGTCTCCTGCTCTTCCTGGTCTCTTTGTCGGTCTCCGCTCCCCCGCACCGCCGCTGGTTGCCCTGCTCTCCTCACCCGAAGGTACCTGCTCCCGCTCTTCTTCCTCCGTCCTCAAGCAGGTACCCTGCTCCGCGACCATAGCTAGCACTGGTGCATGTTGTGAAATCACAGGTTGGCACGACCGTGTTGGGCAGTAAGGCCACCTCTTCTTCTCCTCCACCTCTTCTTCCTCCTGCTCCCTCTCCTTACCAAATGGATTAAAGCAAGGACACGACCGTGTGGGCTGGCCACGGCTGTGGCTGTGTTGGCTGACCACGGCCATGCTGGCCAGCATGGGCGTGGTAGGCCAACACAGCCACGGCTGTGGCCAGCCCACACGGTAGTGGCCTTGCTTTTATCCATTTGATAAGGAGGGAGTAGGAATAAGAAGATACATTTGCAATTGAATACTAATGCTTGACCTAATTCTGTAAATTTTGATGCATGTTGAATTAAGATATTAAAACCCTAATACACATTTTACCATAATCTTGAATTAACTATATTGCTGAAATCGTGTGATCAATCTATGTAAGATATTAAAACCCTAATGTTAAATCTCTGATTTTGTAGTGATGTGTCACCTTAACATCTACATGAATCCCTATTGTATGATGTAGATTGATGATAATGCATGAGCTAGTTTGAAATTTTGAAATCAATTATGAATCTCTCCATCCCTAGGTCATACTAATTTATGTGTAATCTTTATCTTGATGATGAACATGTGTGGACACTCGAAATGTTGAAATCAATGTTATAGAATGACAACACATGTATTTTTTGGCTTAGAAACTCGTCCAAGATTTACTCATTAGGAGTAAATCTTAGATAGTCTCCGGTTTGGGATTGTTCTTAAGCACCTAATCTCACTTAGGATGTAAGTGTATAATGTTTATTTGGTTTTCAAGAAAATTCCAATAGCATTTCCCCATTTATTCTCTAAGTACATCTGTACTTGGAGAACAGCGGGAACATGATGCTGATATTTTCTTGAAAACCCGATACACATTATACACTTACTAGTGAGATTAGGTGTTCAAGAATGGGATAGGTGGTACACATTTATTATATATAAGAATGACAACACATGTATTTGTTGGCCTAGAAACCCATTTGGGACTGTTCTTGAACACCTAAAGTTTTAAGCATGCAAAAACTCTAATTTGTTAACCCTAGACCCTAATCTTGTTGTAATATGTACTTGTTTTCTCTTTGATCATAGAATGGATAGATCATGGATGTCCATTCACAATCGCTGCACCCCAAAGTTTATTTCTGGTCTTGACCAGTTTATTATATTTGCCGAGGAACATAGGAAACACCCTGGAGATAGGTTCTACTGTCCATGTAGGCATTGCGATAACAACTTGAAAGTCAACACTGGTGACGAAATCAAAAGTCATGTCATGTGCAATGGGATTATATAAGGCCATTCACAATGACACTGGCATGGAGAGATTTCAAACTCAAAACCAGTGGATGTCGATAGCAATGCTTGTGTTGAATAAGAAATTGCCTTCGATGATGTAGATGTGAATGAACCAGTTCCAGTAGACATCGTTCATGTGATGTTGGATAGTTGTGGGGTAGAGCACACCGATCCACCTCCAATTTTTAGAAACATTGTCCATGATGCTGAGATATCATTGTACACAAGTTGTACTAAGTTTACAAAGCTTAGTTCTGTGTTGAGATTGTATAAGTTGAAAGCTAACAATAGATGGAGCGATTGAAGCTTCACGTAATTTTTGTCTTTGTTGAAAGAAATGCTTCCTGAAGGAAACGAGCTGCCAATCTCAACATACCAGGTAAAAGAAATTATTGTGCCCAATGGGAATGGATGCCAAGAAGATACACACATGCCCGAACGATTGTGTATTATTTCAAAGGGACTATATGGATTTGAAAGATTGTCCAAAATGTGGTGCGTCACGGTATAAATTGATGACTTTGGCGGAGTCCAAAACTGGTTCTCCTGCCAAGGTGATGTGGTATCTACCTATAATATCATGGTTTCAACGCTTATTTGCCAATCTGATAGATGTGAGGAATTTGAGGTGGCATGTAGATGTTAAGAAAAATAATGATGGTATCCTACGACATGCGTCTAATTCCCCATAGTGGAAGAAGATAGATCTATTGTACCCTGAATTTGGTGAAGAAGTCAGGAATCTAGGACTTGGGATTTGTACAGATGGGATGAATCCATACGGGACATTGAGCAGCCAACATAGCACTTGGCCAGTCATGCTTGTTATATACAATCTTCCTCACTGCCTGTGTATGAAAAATAAGTATGTAATGTTGTCATTGTTGATATCGGGCCCTAAACAACTTGGAAATGATATCGATGTTTATCTTGAACCTTTGATTGATGACTTAAAGAAACTCTGGGTGAAGGTGTGATGACCTATGATGCTTCACGAAGAGAGACATTTCGTTTCCATGCTATGTTGTTTTGCACTATTAATGACTTTCCAGCATATGGGGAATTTCTCTGGATATAGTGTCAAAGGAGCTAAAGCGTGTCCTATATGTGAAGAGAACACTGATTCAACAAGACTAAAACATGGAGGTAAGACTGTATATCTCAGTCATCGAAGGTTACTTACAAAATTCCATCTGTATCGTAGGAAGCGCAAATCATTCAATGGATTGAATGAGGAATGGAGTGCACCTAAACCTATACCAGGGGAGGTTGTTTATGAAAGAGTAAAAGACTTTGTCAATAAATTTGGTAAGAGATCACAATGTACTATGGCCCCACGGAGTGACAAATCTTTATTCAAGAAGAAGTCAATATTTTGGGATCTTCCTTATTGGAGTTCTTTGACAGTCAGACATTGTATCGATGTCATGCACGTTGAAAAAAATGTATGTGATAGTGTCACTGGTACTTTGTTGAATATACCAGATAAGACTAAAGATGTTATAAAATCCAGACTGGACCTACATGAAATGCGAATAAGGTCAGAATTAACAGTATTACGAGAAATGGGAAATCAGAGGACATACTTACCTCCCGCTTGTTACACATTGTCTAGAAAGGAGAAGAAAGCTTTTAGTGAATGTTTGGTAAATGTTAAGGCGCCACAGGGTTACTCATCCAACATCTGTAGATTGGTATCAATGAAAGATCTAAAGTTGATAGGTCTTAAATCTCATGATTGTCACACTCTAATGCAACAAATATTGCCTGTGGAAATTCGATCTATATTGCCAAAGCATGTAAGGTTTACAATCACTAGACTTTGTTTCTTTTTGAACAGTCTGTGCAACAAAGTTATTGACCCTAATACTCTCGATAATTTGCAAAGAGAAGTGGTTGTTACTCTATGTTAGCTTGAGATGTATTTTCCTCTGTCGTTCTTTGATATCATGGTACATCTTGTTGTCCACTTGACTAGAGAAGTGAAAATGTTGGGACCCATTTTCTTGCATTGGATGTAATCCTTTGAACGATACATGAGTATTTTTAAAAGTGATGTTCGAAATCGTTATCGGCCTGAAGGGAGTATTATTGAGGGTTATGTGGCGAGAGAGGTTATGGATTTTTGCAATGACTTTCTCAGTGGTAATGGCACTCCTAGTAATGACAAGAATATTGAGGAGCAATTTGGCAAAGGAATTTTGGGATCACGGGTGAAAGTAATCAACCGTGAGCAGTTGGAATAAGGTCACTTGTATATTTTACACAACATGGACGCAGGGAGTGTTTATATCGAGGAACATACCCATTTCATCAAGAGACAATATCCTCAAGCCAATACAATGTGGCTTTATAGAGAGCATAACAAGACATTTATTAAGTGGTTTCAAGATAAAGTCTTACATCAACTATCTCAAACACCAGATGATATTACTGAAACTATCAAATGCCTCGCCTTTAAACCAAAATTGAATGTTATGTCTTATGAAGGGTATGACATTAATGGATTCACATATTACACAAAGCGCCAAGATGATAAGAGTGTCATCCAAAATAGTGGGGTCACCCTTCAAGTGTCGACTATGTTTTTTACATGTACAAAGGATAAGAGTCCACGTGAAGCTAAAATGTCATATTACGGTGTCATTGAAGACATATAGGAGTTTGACTACATAGATTTCAGAATTCCTCTCTTCAAATGTAATTGGGTTGATAACGCCAAAGGAGTTATAGTGGATGAATTGGGTTTCACTTTAGTGAACTTTGGAAAGATTGGCGAGAAGGGTGAACCATTCATATTGGCATCACAGGTGAAACAAGTATTTTATATCGATGATCCTACAAATGATAAATGGTTGTTTGTTCTTCATGGTAAAAGACATATCATTGAAGATCCTATAGATGAAGAAGAGTACTATGATAAGTATAATGACTCCAGTCCATTCTCAGATGGGTTGCCAACACCAGAAAATATTGAAGCTAATGATGACTTGTATGTGCGCAGAGATCACAATGAAGGATTGTTAATTGATAAAAAATTGCAATATTAGAGGCATGTTTATATTTTTTATATGCTTTATTTTTCTGAATGTGAACTTTACAATGTGAATGTGAACTTTACAATGTGAATTTTACAATGTGAATTACTTTACAATGCGAACTTTATAATGTGAATTACTTTACAATGTGAATGTGAACTTTAGAATGTGAGCTTTACAATGTGAATTACTTTACAATGTGAACTTTATAATGCGAATGTGAACTTTCAGATGGCTGAGCATTCTCCTGATGACTGTGCTGATGATTACCATGAGGGTGAGGACATCAATGCATCACCTCACAATGTAAGTTTTAAAAATATATCATATATTTATATCTATATGTCCATTTATAGTTATATCCTGTAAGTGTGTTTATTTTGTCAAATTTTAGGTTGATGATGCACATGTACACTTTGAAGCACTTGAGGCACTTGATGAGTAGCACCAAAAACTTGATAAGAGAACGGGCATCACTATGATGAAGAAGTTAATATCACAAAGAGGCAATGGACCCAAACTTGTTGTGGATTTTGATAATTCAGGAAATGCAATTGGAGTGAATCACAATTTGTTTGTTTCATATATTGGGTATGTTACTCGTAGCCCTTGTGGTTGTAAGATAGATTCTTGGCATAAAGTTCCTAAGGGGAAGAAAGACGTAATATGGAAGGATTTATGCATGAGTTATTATTAATTTGCAATTCTATTTTATAGATTACAAATTTTTTGGATACTAGTTAATAGCAATTCTATTTTGCAGAGTATATTTGAATTGGATGAAAAGTTGCATTGTAAACGTGTGATGCAACACTATGGGAGAGTCCTAGGGAACTATAGGACAAATCTCACCCGAGAATACATAAAAGAAGGTGACAAGAGGAAGAAGACATCCACTGAACAGTGGAACTTCCTGGACCAAGAAGAATGGGACGCATTTGTTGCTTCAGAAAAGCTGATGAATTCAAGGTATTAGGCATCACTCCCAATTTAATTAATATATGTTGTATTCACCTATTCAATATTAACATTTAATGTGCATACTAACTAGGCCCTCAGTGTGGCGCAAAAACCAAGGCGTGCACTGAATGTGCATGACCACACAATGGGTCCAAAGGGGTATGTAGGCATTCGCAAAAGACTACAAGATGAGTCTACTGCTCAGTCTGCTACTACTCAGGAGTCCTCTACTATAGGTACCACACCTCTACCTTGCCATGATTTCTAGATAGCTGGGAGGCAAAATAAGAAGGGAGAAATAAGGAAGCCCGCAACTACTGCGGAAGCTACAAAAATGGTAAAATACAACTCTTAGAGCAATCGTTCGAATATTGATTATTTGTGGTGTTTACTTAATTACAAATTTTTGTTTTGGCGATTAGCGGGAGCTGCACGAGATGAGGAAATAAGGAAAGTTCATCCCTGAGGGAACAAGGGATGAATTGACAGTTGCTCTAGGTAACCCAGAGCATCCTGGACGTGTTAGGGTTGTAGGCACTGGTATGGACATCAAAGCATTCTTTGGGCCATCCCAGCGTAAACATGTCCCAAAAGCGGGCATTTCACAAGAAGAGGTAACCTATTCTTTATTTATAATGTTACTGTAAAAGAGAATTCAATAATCCGAAGCTAACGTTTCTTTTATCCATGTATAGGTAGATAAGATAGTTGATAGGAAAGTCATAGAAGTAGTTGATAAGAGACTCCATGAAGCATTGAGCAAGTGGCAAGCATCTGTGACTGCCACTCAGCAGACAGTATCTATGGCGTCCTGCTCTACTCCTACTGTAGAGGTTGGGAGTAATCCTGTAGACCCACCACCTAGCACATCCGCTGTAAGTATTTTTATGACATAGTAACTAGTCTTTTCAAGATGATATGTTTTCAAGATCATATGTATATATGTATATAACATTTTTTACACAAACATTTGTAAGGGTTGAAGCCATGCCGTATAAAAAGTAACGAATTTGTCATTGCAGAGGCATCGGCTTACCCATCCCTACTAGGGGAAATGGTTCATGGGTCCCCATTACCAGCTGGTTGGGTTCATGTGAGCTCGATACATATATTCCCTAATTGGATGGATCTTCCATTGCCATATGCCCACCCAGATTGTGAAATTCTTGGTGAGGCAGAAGGCGGAGTGATATTGTGGCCAAAAGCAGATGTCCTCTATACTAAAACTATTTGATAAATTTACATTACGTTAAATTGTTAATGTGTGTATATGATGTCAATTGATCTAAAATTATATATATATAGGTTAAAAAGAAGACACCCAGAGCATCTAGGACTCCACCTCCACCTCCTACATTACCAAGTTGGGTTCCACAGGATCTACCTGTCTCGTTAGGTCCTAATTGTAGAGGTATGGAAATATGGTTAGGAAAACATGATATAAATTGCCCTATAACTATTTCTATAGATGTGGATGTTGCAGGTCAATCATACGAAAGCAAACTATTTATACAAGATATTTTAGAGTTGTTTCGATATGATTGGCTGAATATATCTGTGATAGAGCTATGGATAAGGTGAGATCTTCTTTATACATCCATATACCTTGTGTAGGATCTGGTGATCTGGTTTCTTATTTATTAATGCATACGTAATACATGTTTTGCAGCTACTTAGACAAGATATGTGCAGATTTGTTATTCGAACAAGTAGGATTTTTGATTCCATCTTTGATTAGTCGAGTAGCTAAAGACCCTCTGTCAGTTCAACAATACTGTTGTGATGCTTTTACAAATTTGGCTCAAAATAACAAGACGGTGATAATAGCTCCATTCAATGTGGAGTAAGTTTACTTTGCTTATAATTTAGACTTAAGAAAATTACATTTTTATTGTGGATTTTGAGTTATTAATTTTTAACTTTTTTACCTCTAGTGGTATGCATTGGGAGTTACTAGTTATTGTCCCCGAGACGTCCACTATCTATTATCTAGATCCTAAGGGGACTAAATTGAATTCAAAATATGGACACACAATGAAAATGACATTATTCTGGTGAGAAATATTTCATTTTCATATTCGCTAACATATGTTATTACATTACTATTTAATTATGCAATGTATTGTGTTACATTAACATGTAGGGGTTTAGATGAGTTCAAAAAGGTTGGAGGAAAGGTCCACAGGAAAAAGAACCAGCCAATAATTTGGAAGAACGTGGATGTAAGTTCCCGACTGCAATGTATATATTATTTATGTGAACATTGATTAATTAGTTGTATTTTTTAATATTTTGTATGTTTCAATTTTAGTGTGCTACACCAGACAACGGATGGGCATGTGCATACTATGTGATGCGATATATGCACATAATTATCAAATATGCCGCAATGGACATCTATACCATTCTTGAGGTATTATATATAGTCTCATTAGATAATATGAAATATATCAATCTTATTTATATATTATTAATTATATATATACATCATTCTCTTTGCAGGTGTTTAAAACTAACCACACTATAGTAAAGGCCTTACTATATGTACGTGCTCCCTATACGGCGGAAGAATTAAATGATGTAGGAGAATAATGGGAAAAAGCCATACAAGTAGTGGGGTTTTTAAAATATAATTGGGATGTTGATAGCGAATAATGACTAAAGAATGATATTTTGTAAATGTCTTTCTGAATTGTAATGTGTGTGAATGTTTCTGCATATCTGAATGTTTCTACATGTGTCTGAATGTTTATACATGTGTGAATGTAAAAATGAATGAAACTTTTGGTTGCTATATGAATGTTTCTACATGTGTGAATGTGAAAATGAATGGAACTGCAAATCGCTACATGAATTTTTCTACATGTGTGAAAATCGAATGGATCTGCAGGTTGCTAAATGTGTGAAAATTAATGTTGTTAATTTTGCAGGTTTGTGGCTTGTTGTTGGCTGATATCAATGGATGTCGTAAAACCTACGGTTCATTACTGAACTGTAGGTTTCTCATCCTGTGACCAGCCACAGCAGTCCTGCAGACTGATACGAAAAAAAACATAAAATAGGCGTCGATTATTTGTTTAAAACTGACGAATAATGATTATAGTGTCGGATAAATAATTATAATCGACGCCTAATGCATGTGATGTGGCGTCGATTATCAATAATAAACCGATGTTGATGGTTCTGGCATCGGTTGTCCTACCAGTAACCGACGTCAATTTCCCAAATGGGGCCACACACCATAGCCGTGCTGGCCAGCACGGTCGTGGCAGCGGGCCAGACATCACGGCTGTGCTGGCCGATACAGTCATGGTAGCAGACCAGACACCACGGCTGTGCTGGCCAGCACAGCCGTGGCAGCGGGCCAGACAATACAGCTGTGCTGGCCAGCATGACCATGGCAGTGGGTGAGATGGCATCGGTTATCACTAATAAACCGATGTTGATAGTACCTCAGATGGTGCCCTTTATGTGGCACGAATATTTGTGGCGTCGATTTCAAAACTAATAATCGACGCCTATACCCCCTGCTGGTGCGTTTTCGGTGGCGCGTGAAGGGATGTGGCGTCGGTTTGAAAATCTACGCCTAACGGTTGGCTTTTAGCGGTGCCCACATTGGTGTCGCATTAAAACTGACATTCAATGCCTTAAATAACCGACACTAAAGGACGATTATGTACTAGTGAGACTTGACAAACTTATATAAAAAGATTCACCTCCTTAATTGTATAAAATTAAAGATTCATACAATACATCACAATCTTTATTACCTAAAACTCTTCCATATTCCTAGCTACAAAAAATTTGTCCCACACCTCAGGATCTATAAAAATATACATATTTGTTGCTTTCTTCTTTTGTTTAGGATTATCTATAAATTCCCTTTTGAGATGTCTTAAAAGACCTCCATCGTACACCACAATGTTGTAGCATTTTTTTCTTGTGATCTTTTTCATTTAGATGAAAAATACCCTATACATGCAAAAGAAGCAATAATGGTGTCTTAAAAAGGATATGTCTTTCCAAGAAAACTAAATTAGAATCAAAAAACAAAAACATATTAAAATAATATCACTTCCACTCACAGATATATCTTTCCATAGGAGGTCTTTTAAGGCATTAGAAACATCATGCCAATTTTCTATATCTATTGGCACCTTACTGTGTGTGGTCTCCCCTACGTAATGCTTGAAAGCACTAGCATGTTCCCTAATAGGTGCTCATGTGACATCAAACTGGACTGCCAATTTCTCCCCTTTGGCCCTGAGCTCCTGCAACCTACACATAAATGTGGGACCTCTACTTTTCTTAGCATCACCACTACCATCCTCATGGTGCTCATGCTCAGAATGTTCATCTTCACTTGCCATTTTAGAACCTGCAAGTATACATGATAAACGAAACATAAGTGATAATAAAAGCACAAGTGGTTGAATGATATATGATATATATTTAAAAGATTACGTGCTTGAATAATAATAAAATAAATAATTCAAAGAATACATGCCTCTAGTATTGGTTGAGTTGTTAGTCAAGTAAAATTCCTTCAGCATGGTCTTGACATTTATAGTATTCATCGGTGTTATCTTCAACATTTACACTTGGCTATCCAACTGAGAATGGGTTGGAATCATCATACTTTTTGAAGTATTCTTCTTCATTTATAGGTTCTAAAATAAACTGTCTTTTTCCATGAAGAACGACAGACCAATTTTTATTTGTCAGGTCATCAATATAGAATACTTGTTTTGCTTGGTCTGCCATGATGAATGGCTCATCTTTCTCACCAATCTTTTCAAAATTTACCAATTTGAAACCCAACTCATCCACTAAAACACCTTTGTTGTTGTCAACCTAATTACACCTAAAGATAGGAACTCTAAAATTTGTATAGTCCAATTCCCATATGTCCACAATGACGCCATAATATGACATCTCAGCTTCGCATGTTCTGTCATCTTTGGCACTAGCAAAATACAACGAACAAGCTTGAACAGTGACCCCACTATTTTGAACTACACTACTTTCATCTTGACACTTTGTGTAGTATGAAAATCCATTTATGTCATAACCTTCATATGACATGACATCCATTTTTGGCTTAAAGGCGAGCCATTTTATGTTGTCAACAACATTATTCGATTATTCATATAGTTGATTAAAGACTTTATCTTCAAACCACCTAATAAATTTTCGATTATGCTCTCTTGCAAGCCACATTGAACTAGATCGCGGATGATTTCTCTTGATAAGATCATTGTGTTATGTGATGTAGCTACTAACTTCATCGATGTTGTGTAAAATATACAAATGTGCTTATTCCCACAACTCACGATTGATTCCTTTCACTCGTCCTCCCAGAGTTCCTTTGCCACAATATGATTCAGTATTATGGGAATTTTTTAGATCGCTAGAAGTTTCATTGCAATTCAAAAAATCATTGCAAAAGTCCATCACCTCCCTAGCCACATAACCCTCAATAATACTCCATGACGATAACGATTATGAAAATCACCTTTAAAAACACTCATGCAACATTCAAATGAATACATCCAGTGTAAGAAAATTGGACCCAACATCTTCACCTCCCTTGTAGTATGTACTACAAAATGAACCATGATATCAAAAAATGAAGGAGGAAAGTACATTTCAAGCTGACACATGGTAACAATTACATCTTTGTGTAATTTATTAAGAGTATCAGGATGTATCACTTTGTTGCATATTTCATTGAAGAAGAAATAGAGTCTTGTGATTACAAACCTTACATGCTTTGGCAATATAGATCGAATAGCCACAAGAAAAATTTGTTGCATTAAGGTGTGACAATCGTGAGATTTGAGACCTATCAACCTCAGATCCTTCATTGATACCAATCTATGAATATTAGAAGAGTATCTTTGTGGAACCTTAATATTATACAAGCACTCACAGAAAGTCTTTTTCTCCTGCTTTGACAAAGTGTAACAAGCTGGTGGTAAATATGTGCGGCGACCCCTGATCTCCATTGATAATTCTTTTCTTATACCTATTAATTCTAAATCTTTTCTAGATTCGATGTCGTCTTTAGTCTTTCCTGGTATATTCAATAGTGTACCAATGATGCTATCACAAACATTTTTTTCAACATGCATGATGTCAATGCAGTGTCTAATTGCCAAAGATATCCAATAAGGAAGATTCCAGAATATTGACCTCTTCTTTTATAGAGATTTGTCACATGTGAGAGTATGACTACTTGAACTCTTTCCAAATTCATTAACAATATGTTTCACCCAATCATACACAACATTTCCTGGTATAGATTTAGGAGCACTTCGTTCCTCAGTTGACCCATTAAAGGTTTTACGTTGCCTTCGATAAGGATGTAATGGTGGGAGAAATCTCTGATGAGCAAGATATACGATTTTACCACCATGTTTCAGTCAGATTGAATCAGTATTTCCTCACAAATAGGACATGCTTTGTATCCTTTTATGCTATATCCAGACAAATTTCCATAAGTTGGAAAGTCATTAATCTTTCAAAACAACATAGCACGCAAACTAAAGATCTCTTTATGTGAAGCATCATATGTCATAACACCTTCTTCACATAGTTTCATTAGGTCATCAATTAGAGGTTGAAGGTAAGCATCGATATTATTTCCAGGTTGCTTGGGCCCTGATATCAATATTGACAACATGACATACTTATTTTTCATACACAACCAAGGAGGAAGATTGTATATAACAATCATAACAGGCCACATCCTATGTTGGTTGCTTAATGTACCATAGGGATTCATTCCATTTGTACAGAGTCCAAGTCTTACGTTTCTTGGTTCTTAACCAAATTGAGGGTATAACAAATCAATTTTCTTCCATTGTGATGAATCAGATGCATGTCGTAGGATGCCATCATCATTGGCCTTTAACTCCCCTTGCCAAGACAAATTTTGTGCATCTTATGTATTAGAAAATAAGCGTTGAAATCATGGTATTATTGGTAGATACCACATCACCTTGGCAAGAGAACCATTTTTAGCCTTAGCTAAATTTGTGGTCTTATACCGTGACGCACCACATTTTGGACAATTCATCAAATTACTATAGTCCTTCTGAAATAACACACAATCATTTGGACATGCATGAATCTTCTTAGCCTCCATTCCCATTAGGCACATTATTTTCTTTGCTTGATATGTTGAAATTGAAAGCTTGTTGACTTCAAGAAGAATTTCCTTTAACAAAGACAACAGTGAAGTGAAACTCTTGTCGCTCCACCGGTTTTGAGCTTTAAGAGTAAATAATCGCATCAGAACACTCAACCTCGTGAACTTAGTACAACCCTTATATAATGGTTTTTCAGCATCATGGACAATGTTTGCAAATAAAGAAGGTGGATCAATGACATTGTCCCGACAACTATATAGCATCTCATCAACCATATCATCCTGAATCGGGTCCTCCTGAATCGGCTCATCATTGACATTATCATCATTATCTATATCTTCTTTGACACAACTATTAGTATTGACATTTTCTTATCCATAATTAAATTTCTCTCCATGTCAATACCATTCATTATAACCTTGTATGATCCCATTGCATCTGACATGATTCTTAATTTCCTCAGTAGTATCAACTTTCAAATTGTTACCACAATTTCTACATGGACAATATAGCCTATCTATAGATAGTTTCCTATGTTCCTCGGCAAATCTGATAAATTCATCAAGACCTTTGGCAAACTCTGGACTGCAACGATTCTTGATAGACATTCAACGTTGATCCATTTTCTATATCCCATTAAAATTAATTATAAAACTAATTGTTTAATATTGATACTATAAGTTGTAAGTTTTTATTGATAGGAAGTTAATTACTTTTATAATAAAGTGTACCACCTCTCCCATTTTTGAATATCTAATCTCACTAGTAACTGTATAATGTATGTTTAGTTTTGAAGAAAATTTCAGCAGCATTTCCCCTAAGTTCTCCAAGTACATCGATGTAAATGGAAAATAACCACCCACATATGTACCCAGAGAATAAATGAGGAAATACTACTAAAATTTTCTTCAAAACTAAACATACATTATACAGTTACATCCTAAGTGAGATTAAATTTCCAAAAATAGTCCCAGACCGGGGACTATCTAATATTTACTCCTAATGAGTAAATTTTGAACGAGTTTCTATGTTGATACATGCATAAATGTATTATTGTCATCTTTATATATTAAGTTAAACATCATGCATCAATGATCTCATCTATAAACCCTAAAGTGTCAATCTGGGAGTACACATGTCTAATCTAATATTAATTTCTAGAATTTATATAATGATTACATATGAAAAAATACATGTTTTTATTATTGGTTGGGTTACCAATCATATAAAATAGAAAAATAATATAACTGTCCAGTTAAAGGCGCACAGGTCCACTCTCGATCGACGAATTTGTCAACCTAGAGTCCACCTACATGCGACGTCTAGGTCAACTCTCGGTCGACGAATTGTCGACCGAGAGTGGACCTAGATGCCACGCGTAGGTGGACTCTCAGTCGATGAATACTCGACCGAGAGTGGACTTGGACGCTACCATGGTCGTGGCGGCGGTACCACGATAGGCGTAGATATACCTATATAAATGGTCTTACCTATGGAAAGTCTTACTTGGAAGCGGCGACGACCTTTGTGGAAGAGTCGGCGACCTTTGTGGAAGCGTGGAAGAGGCGACGACCCAGTGCGGTGTGGTGTGGCAATAAGGTCTTGGTGGTGCGGCAACGAGGTCTCGGTGGTACGGAAAAGAGGTCTCAACGGTGCGGCAATGAGGTCCCAATGGTGCGGCACCAACATCTCGGTGGTGCGGCACCAAGGTCTCGACGATAGTAGAGCTTTGGGGGCACGGGAGAAAGTGAAATAGTAGGTCTCGGTAGTGAAAATGAAAGGTTCTAGCATATCCCCATTCTCGACCTGTAGGGTTGGTTAAAACAAAAAAGCGACCCAAGAGATAAGAGGTGCCCGTGTCGGGTTAATTAAAAACACCCAAACCCCAACTCAGTCGAGAATTTCATCAATCGAGGGAATCTCAGTCGAGAAATTCATCGACCGAGGGGACCTCTAGGGTCGGTTAAATGGAAAAAAAATGACCTTAGAGGTACTTATACATGCACGATGGAAATTTGGATCCAAAACCCTAAACACCCAAACTCAAACTTGGTCGAGAATTTCATCGACTGAGAGAACCTCAGTCAAGAAATTCGTCGATCGAGAGGACCTCTAGGATCGGTTAAATGAAAAAAATTGACCCTAGAGGTACTTATACACGAACAAAGGAAATTTGGATCCAAAACCCTAAACAACCAAACTCAAACTCGGTCGAGAATTTCTTTGCTCGGTCGAAGAAATTCGTCGACCCAGGGGATCTCTAGGGTCGATAAGATGGAAAAAACCGACCCTAGCGGTACTTATAAATGCACGAAGGAAATTTGGATCCAAAACCCTAAACACACAAACTCAAACTTGGTCGAGAATTTCGTCGACCGATAGAACCTCGGTCAAGAAATTTGTCAACCGAGGGGACCTCTAGGGTCGGTTAAAAGGAAAAAACCAACCCTAGAGGTGCTTATACATGCGTGAAGGCAAACTAGATCCAAAATTCAAGTCGATCGAAAAAAATTTCGATCGAGGGGACCTACATGGTCGGTTAAAAGTAAAAAACCGACCCTAGAGGTACTTATACACGCACAAAGGAAAATTTGGATCCAAAAATCAACCCGGTCGACAATTTTTTTGACTGAGGAGACCTACAAGGTCGGTTAAAAGGAAAAAACCGACCCTAGAGGTACTTATACATGCACGAAAAGAAAATGGCTTCAAAATTCAACTCAGTCGAGAATTTTGTCGACTGAGAATCCCTATAAGGTCGATTATAAGGAAAAAACCGACCCTATAGATTGAGAAAATACTCTCAGAGGTCTTGTAAAGTCGGTTTTTTAAGAAAACTGACCCAAGAGGTCTTAAATGGTGCCCGCAGTTTTTGAAGACACACAAGGTTGGTTATTTGGAAAAACCGACCCTATAGATCGAGGCGCGAAGCCAAAATCGAGCACATTTTTTCTGCGGGAAACTATAATGGGCTTTCTAATCCCATTGTCTATAAGGTCACTTATTTTATGAAAACTGACCCTATAGAGATACACTACAAGGATGGTTATTTTAAGAAAACTGACCCAAGTGGTCTTAAGGGGTGCTCACATTTTTTATAGACATATACGGTCGGTTATTTGGAAAACTGACCCTATAGAGTTACACTACAGGGTCGGTTATTTTAAGAAAACTGACCCAAGAGGTCTTAAGTGGTGCCCACATTTTTTGTAGACATATAAGGTCGGTTATTTGGAAAAACTGACCCTACATGCGGCGATGTTATTGGCCAAAAATGTAGTAGTGCAAATACATTTTTAAGGACTTACTGTGAGATGACATTAATTTTATATTCTCCACGCCACCTCCCAAATATATTTTCAAGGACTTGGCATGAGAGGATGTTGTCATATATGGGCCCAAACTTTAGCAAAATTCATTTTCATGGACTTATTATGAGAGGACGTGTCAATATATAAGCCATGGATCCTCCTTAATGCATTTTCAAGGACTTATTATGAGACGATGTGTCAATATATAGGCCCTAGATCCTCCTTAATGCATTTGAAGGGACATGTTGTGAAATGGCATATCATGATCTGGGTCATGACACCTCCCAATTGTATTTTTAGGAACTTGATGTGAGATAAAATTTGTCATGATATGGACCCTGACACCTCCCAAATACATTTTCATGGACTTATTGTGAGACGACATTGTCATGATATGGGACCTAACACCTCCCAAATACATTTTTAAGGACTTACTATGAGATGCCATTGTCATCATATGCGCCATGGCACCTCCCAAATGTATTTTCAAGGACTTGGTGTGAGAGGACACTTCCAGGACACCTCCCATATGTATTTTTAAGGACTTGCTATGAGAGGGCACTATCATAATATTCCTTTGAAATGCACTTCTAGGGATTTATTCTGAGAGGACTATAATGATATGGGTCATGGCACCTCACAAATAAATTTCTAGGGACTTGCTATGAGAGGAGAATGTTAGGATATGGTCCATGACTCCTCACGAATGCATCTACACAGAGTTGTTGTGAGAAGACATTGTCATGATATGGGGCCTAACTCCTCACACATGCATTTTTAGGGAGTTTTTGTGAGAGGACACCTTGAGTGGTGGGGTGAGGGATACATAGAGGATTCTAATTGCTTTGGAAGTAAGCTATGCATTCTTTAAGGAAGCTTCATCCCATGTTGACACAACTCCTATTGTTTCCTTGTAGGGTGTAATCATCACCTTCCACATGTCAAAGTTTATCCCTTGAATGTAGAACTGCATATGCCACTTCCAATAGAGGAAGTTGGTGTCATCAAATAGTTGTTGGATATAGGGCTCTAGGGGGGGTTGAATAGAGCTTCAAAATTCTCACAAGCATAGTTATACCGTCAAATTGTATCAATTGGAACCAAATGCTTAAGAGAAATTTGAAGTCCAATCTAAGCAAGCATAGCAAGGATGAGAGAGATTGAAACATACACTTAGACAAGGTGGTTAGAGTGGTTCCAATCTTCAAACTAGGAGACCGTCAATCCACTACCTAGAGAGGTCAACCTCTAGGACTTTGCAACCCATGCATACTTATATTCCACCATAAGATTTACAAGAAGACCACCATACGTCCAAGGACTTACCTACTCAAGACAAAAGTTTTTCACCTACACAAGGACTTACCCATTTGATCACGATGTCTTCAGCCTTCAACAAGGACTTACCCACACTTGCATCAAGTCTTTGGCCTTGAAGGAACTACCCACTCTTCTTGAATCTTTGCCTTTCCCTTCTCCTTCACATGGAGAAGATCGTCACACCTTCTTCAATCTTGAAGAAGAACAACAACTTCACCTTCACTCAGATAAGCTCACTTCAACCTTTGCTCTTTGACAAAGGGGATTGGGAAGATGGAAGGAATGAGAGATTTACAAGATAACATGGAGGTAGCTCTCTTACAACATGTCTAACTCACTCATAATCATGAAATGCTTTGTAAGTGAGAGAGAGAAAGGGGTTCAAAGGGTTGTAAAACACTTAACTATAGCAAGGACCAAGGATAGCATGAATGGGAAAACTTGGAATGAACTCCACGGGGTCCTATTTATAGTTGTGGGTGTTCCTATGAGTGTGGGATCACTTAAGAATGAGTCATTTTACAACTGCAATGGATCTATTTCCATTTCTAACAACTCTCCAATGGTTAGAATCACTTTTCTATGTTTTCTATACAGTACATTTGGCCGAGTTTCAATAAAGGTAACTCGATCGATCCACTAACTGACAAAGCTAATTTTCAAACTATCAATCGAGTTTGTTCTGGGAAACTCAACCGATGAGTTAAAAACAGTTTTGGTTAGTGAGTCGATTAGTTGAGTTCTATGAGTGTACAACTCAACTGATTGATCCATTTCCAAAAATCCAGTACATATTGGTGGAGATCCAGAATCGACCGATAGAGTTGATGTGACAAATTTTTCAAAATGGTTTAGGAATTAAGTGTCCCTGATTTTTCTTGTCTTAGTTACAAGTCCTGTCATCATTACAAGTGATTACAAAAATTCTAAGGTGGTTTGGAGTGATTTCCCAAATTACACACTTGCATTGCTTTTGACTTGAAATTGGACAAGCTAGAGCTTGTGTAAATTGATCCTTTTCATGTACCTAAAACTTGAAATCAATCTTGAACTAACGTATTAGATACATAGAAATGGAATGGCTAAGTCATTATCAAAATATGGACAATGTATAACTCTCTAGTCAACATGTTTCCCCTCTTGAAGCTCCTTGGGTCGATGGTTTACCAAGTGGAGGTGCAAATTGATGGTGGAGCTAGGGTTTTCACCCTTGAACATGATGTGATGCTCACCCTACTATTGTGTATCAATGGCTAGCTTGGGAGTCAAGATTATATGGATCCCCTAGATCCCACAACTAATGGACATATTGCTTTTCATGGACATGATGCTTTAGGCCATGGACACATAGAAAGCATGGTAGGATACCTTAACTCTCTCTTCTCTCTCACTCATAGCTTTATAGACATTCCTACTTCCATGCCAACAAACCCTTTGGACCCCCTTTCTTCTTCCTTGTTGTTTAGAGCTTGTTGCAAGGTAGAAGAAGCTTGGTCGATATACCTTGCATATTCACCTAAGGTTCGGATCTACCCTCTCTTTGAGGTTGTGGAGCTTCCTTAGCTTGTTATTGACCGAAGCAAGTAAGCTCTCCCTCCTTTCCTATGTTTTATTTTATGGCCTACCTTCGTCTATCTTCTTCTTGGTCAGAACCATGGTGTTTCTTGGTGGAGATTGTGCTACAACTTGAAGAACACCTCTTTCTTGCTTCCTTGCCTAGGGTTTGCTTCCTTGTTGGAGAAGAAGCTACCCTGGCTAAGTGGACTGCTCAAGATAGGGTTTCTTCCTTCTTTCCTCGATCTACTTTGCTGTTGGAGCTTCATCTTCATCCTAGAGGCGATTTATATAACTTTCTCCATGTTTTTTGCTTACTCCTAGCTTGCATGTACATGATCCTGCTCTAAAATGCATTTTTAAGTAGAAAGATGTTACCTTTGCCTACGGTTTTGGTTTATATGGTGATTCTTGAGTAGTATATCTTCATGGATGAACCCTAAATCTTATGCATGAACCATCCTCGGTAGAGGGAGCTATAGATCTTGCTTTCATATCAAATACTATGATTTATGCTCTCCAACGATGGTCACTGCTTAGGTTTTTGAGTTGTTTTTCCTTCCTACTTTGCAACCCGATGTTTTGGTTCTTGGTGATATTTTGATTGACCTTCATGTAACAATCAATGGCCTTGACTTAGTGGATTTTTTGGGCTTTCTCGTATGCACACAATTGATGGTTATGTTTCCCCTCACAAACGATGGTGTGTCACAAAATATGTGATGTATACTTCCATCTAGAGGTGCACATCTTCAAACCTTCAATATGAGTAGTGGAGGAGGATAGTCTCAAAACACTAGATGGAGCTCTATCTCATATCAGATATCCATTGGGAATGGAATGAAATCTAGTATATATCACACACAATGGCTACCTCATAGGTACTTCCAAGAAACTCATGTCAGTGTGCAAGTGACCATCAGAACTAGACAACAAAGTTTAGGCATCATCAAATATGTAGTGGTCTAATCATTAAAGTTAAAAGTTTACTACACTCTTCACATTTCATAAAACTCTATTACTCTAGTATTATCATTTTTCTTCCATAGCCCCGTCTAGACATACTTTTATGACTTCAGGAATGCTTCCTAGCTCCCTTATACTAAGATAGATAAGCATGGATGCAATGTGTCATCTATTTTTAGATGAATGAGACATTTCATCTAGTTTCATAACTCCTTATAAAAGTTTCAAAGAAAAGTATTCACTTAAACCTCATCATTTTTACTAATACAGAAAAACAAGACATAAGAACTAGAAATACTAAAAAGGAGTGAGATAGACTCATTTGTAACATTATAGATCAAATGTGCAAGAAGAGTAAAATGATTGAGAGTGGTATCGCAAAAGATATTTTATCCTTTTATAAAACAAAGTTTAATATGAAAAAGTGTGACGTATGGTCAAAGAAAATGAAGTTATTTTAATCTATCACATAAAGTCACCATATATGTAGTTATCATTGAGTGGCGAGGGTCAAAACATTGATGTCATGGTTAATAAATATATATTCATATAAATTAAACTCAAAGCAAACTTTTAGATGTTGTTTGGGGTCATTAGAGACTTCTACAAAAAAATCAAATTTTTGGACCTGGAAATAAGTTTCTCCCCTCGTTTCTAGATCTCAATAGTAGTTAGAAAATATAGATAAAATGCATGTAGAAGTGTGCAATTTTTCATATGACACGATTCACACCTCAACACATGGCTCCAACACCCCCACTCTCCTCCTGACTCACATGAATCATGTGGTAAACGCTCACGGCTGACTCTACCTCCTACGTCACCCCTCTTTCGACTTCACATCCTCTGCCTTCCCTCTTTGCTCCAAACATCACATCCTACAAGGCATCCCTCCCAGCTCTGTGTCCTTCCACCTCTGACTTCGTTTCCTCTGCCCCCTTCTAGTCCGACTCTTCTTCTTCCCAGGGTCATTGAGGGGGTCGTGGGTTCCCCAAGTGCGAACAACAAACACTACCTCCACGATGATGTCTTGGATGTGATCTTGTCGTTAGTCACCATGTGCCTGAATCAGAGGGTAAGGTCGAACCCACTGCTGTCAAAGGTGGCGACCTAGATCAATAGTAGTGGGCATATCGAGACGCTCTTTCTTCTTGATCTCTATGAAGCCTTCTCTTCAAGTATTTTATAGCAACTACTCACTCCCTAATTCATCTTTTTTTTCATAAAACTCTGAATCAAGGGTTTTTGGCCTTTTTGTGCTTTTTTGTGTTACCTTGGCTTCTTCTCGATGCCTTCTTATGTTAGCTAGCCGTAGAAAATAAAAATCGTGTGAGGAAAAAATATCTTGAATGTCTATGCATCTAGGTTGATTTCAACAAGGAGGGGCCAAAGTATCATACCTAGCAGGTGAAATTGTGCCTCTCAACTAGGAGGGGCCAAATGATCCATTGTAGTACCAGACCCTAGTCGATGGAGGATCTTATTTCAAAGATGGTCTAAGTCGATGCAGGACAAAAGCCGCTAGAGAGCGTGCCCAGGGCCAATTTTATATATGTGGTTGTAACTACAGGGATTCATCATAAAGTTGAGGGAGTTATGTTATTACAGAGACTTACTAGTAAGATCCAAGTATCAGTTCCAGTTTTTTTTATTGATACATGTCTTAGGGTATCTGTCTAGGATATGAGTTGTATCATTAGACTTGCTTTTTAAGATTTGAATCTGAATCTGGCGCTAGTAGGTTGTTTTGAACTTCTTAAGAGGAAGTACCCTGGTAAAAACTTTTTGACAGTGGTGCTAAATAATGTTATGTTAGCAACATATAAGTCTATTAATATGTGGTATATGACTGTAAGAGGTAGGCATCGTAACAAACCCCTCTTTCAATCAATTATTGTGACACATGATATTGATTATCATGTTATAATGTCTTCCATCATGAATGCCTCCTTGAATAGTTTTCTCTCGATATCTACTTCCATTTGGGACTTAATCCTTGTTCATAGGTTTTGCTGATTTGATGGCTACATCATGTAACATTTTTAGTAGTTAATAACATACTTGCTTTCCTTAGGAAAGAAAACTAAAAGGAAACATATTATTTTTTTGAAAATGATGTGCTTTTCTAATGACCCATTCTTACTAATTCTCTATTCGGTGGTATTGTCTTGATGACTATTTCATTCAATCTTTTTATAAGTAAGTGATCGGATGGTAGAATTTCTTTCTTGCTATGAAAGGAGAGACAAAATGTGGTGTACACTTTTAAGGTTTTCTAGCAGTCAGTATGGCTTGCTTTTGAGAAAAATCATGTTGTGTGTTCTTTCAATTAATGATCTAGTATGGGATAAAGAGAGGCATTCTCTCCCCCTCTCCCATGCCCGTGACGGAGGCCAAATGTCTGGGAGGGTGGTAAACCAAGGCAGCAACTGGGATTTGAACTGGGGTCCCTTCGTGAGGGGACACCGTGCTTGACCACTTGAGCCACTCGTTGTCGGCATTAATGATCAAGTATGTATTGTTTATTTATTGATGAACATGATTTGTGATCATCGCAACATGCACCCTGATTGTTTAACTCAAAAATGAAATGACTTGGGATGAGATGTTTCCATCTTAAAACTTGGAGTACACGACTTATTTTTTAAGGTTAGTTCTCTCTATTTTTCTCTTTTGTGCAATAAAAATATTATCATTATTCCATACATGTTGTAATTTCACTATGCTACTGAAATGTTTCTCCTTGTAAAGATTTATCTACAATTCATCTAACAAAGAACTTGTCTTGCAGCTTTCTGTACAATTTATTTTTTTTAGAGAAAAACTCACAATATGAAGCACATGAGCATTGTTCTCTTCTTCTTATTTACCATCTGAAAGATGTTCTATTGTATTTTATCTGTAATCATTTTAAAATTTTCATCCTATATATGTATTTTGTAGAATAAAAATTGCTAATGCAACTTCCTTTATAATCAGTGTTGCAGATGTAAGCTACTACAATGCTATCCTTATGAAACACTTGAAACTAAATCTCAAAAAACTGTAAGCTGCTGGAATATGATGATTTCATGTCCATCTTTTAACCTGGCGAGTAGCAGTCAACAAGGGAGCAGATTTTTAATTCATCGAACTTATCTGTTACATGATGCACGCATGAAGTGCTTTGATGGGTCTTTGTAACTTGTTTGGAGAAAGGTTTTGTGTACTTCCCATTGTAAATGTGTTGTTTTCAAATCAATAAAGTTTACGATGAGAAAATGCTTGTTCCATGGATAGTTTGGATCGTGCATCGTGGATAAAAATGAATGGTGCATGCTAATTCAAATCAAAAGTTAATAACTCATTTTGAGACATGTTGACGTATTTATATATCACCATATCTTAGTGATGGTATCCCCGATCATATTCTCTCAAATAAGTGGTGGTGATGAGCATAAGCTCTTATTCTATAATATGGGTTGTGGTACTATCTATATATCAATTAGATGATGTGATGTGACATCATCTTTTCTGCCAAAGATATTGGTCATCTACGTAATCTTTTATATTAGATTATGGTTCAACATGTCACCTATTGTCACTTGCATATCTACCTGGAATCAAGAATAGGTGACATAATTTACCAAAGCCTACTGTGATAACCCATATTTTAGGGTTCTGATAACCAATATAGCATTTTAGGACCATGTGTGTGTCATTTAGAGGACTGATACTAATAGAGATACTAGTTATTCAACACTAACACTTTTCATTCAAAAAGTGAACTAGATACCCAATTGATGATTACAACATTAATTTCGTCCAAATATGATGAATAAGTTTGGTTAAATGATTAGGGTATCTTGAGGCCAAGATTCATATTTAGTAGTCACAATGATCTTGAGTGGTAAATTGATAAGCCTTCGGGTATGCAACATCATCACTCATATTGTTGGACTCCATCGAACCAAGATCTTATTATTCATTGAGTTGAATTCATATTTTAAGCACCCATCTATAAGGTTGTTAGGGAATTTATTTGCATGACCAAGTAATGGATTTAGTGACTCAAACTTTGTTCAAAGCTACACTGTGATGTTATAAGCCTATGTTTAAAATTTGAGAACGTTCGGAGATTTCTATAAAAAGATGTATGCATTTGAAGTTGACGGCATTAATGAAATATATGTGGTGGAACCTTAGTCTTTTAGTTATATGATTTAGTATCTGTGAGATTTTGATGTCACGCTAGTCTATTCCCTTTGCTTAGGCGTACCCACAGCCTATCGAGGTGGCCTGATCTCATCTACCAGTAGGGAGGATTAGACGGCTAAGTAATGTCTTCAACCTCTGACAAATTCAGGAAGAGCAACAGAACATCATGTCGATCCACCCAACCTCAATCACCTAGTCCATGATACACTCCACACTCGTCTAGTAGGTTTTTCAGACTCAAGTAATAGGGAGAAAGTGATGACATTGGAGAACTGATATATAATGATTTTGTGGAGATATTTTCTAGAACTTGGAATCACTCCACTAGATCCGCAAGACCAGAACTACCCAACAAGCTCTCATATGTTGCCAATAGCCAAGTATTCGACGAGATACATAACCCAACCATTCCCTTCTCTCTCCACGATGCTTGCAGTGAGAGCTAAGGGCTGATCGGAGTAGAGGAAGGCAAGTAGGTGCCTCAGAGATGAGTGATAGTGGGTTAGGGAGTTTCCCTAAACCCAGGATGACACTTTTTTTATGCTAGAAGAAGGACCAGGTGTGTTTGGGCGATCTCCTTATGGCGGCAGGATGAGATGGGGGTTGGGAGAAGAACCCAGAACACCCCGCCATGGCCAAATGCCTCCCACGAGTTGTTGAGGACATCAGGCGGCTATGCTTTATGGAGTAGCAAAGGGGACACCTCCAGCACCGATGCCCCCTTCCTGCTGATATGCTCTGCTACTACCCTGGACCATCATCAGTGGTGAATTAGGGGCCACTGGAGAAGGAGCCAAGCTTCAGAGAAGGCCAACGTCTCTGTCCCCAAGACCCGTCCTTTCCTTGTCTGAGCTCTCTTTTGTGGCTGCAAGTAGGTGGTCACCTGAACTATAGATAGGATCCCCATCGAGAGCCACCATGATGGAGGAATAGAGGTTGAGCAGACGAAGATTATGGTGTAGGAATATGTGGAGAAGGAGCTACGGATTCATAGCAAACCCCCTATCGAGCTGATTCCTTTGTGTCTAGGATGCACCTCATTGCGGCGTCTCCATCCACCGGCGGGCGACGAAGCCCTCTTTTGTTTGCGTGCGAGGACGCAGAGGAGAGGTCGGGTCCAAACCTGGCTAATTACTTGCTCACCCGTGGTTCAACGGCAGACCGGCCAGATTGGGCAAGATGAATGTGCCTGACCCGACTTCCAAAACTTAAAGCCTGTATGAACCATCTGACTCAGGCGGCAGCATCCCAAGCATCTAAGGCCGAATCTAACGGTTCCATAAATTCCGAATAAGGTATTTCCCTTCTAATTTCTCAAAAATATAGCAGATCATAGAAACTGTATAATAAATAGATCCCTTATCCTATAAATTCCCACAAAATATCAGTAGACTCAGAAAAATGTCTACTTTCTTATTAAACACCTAAATCAGACCTTTGAAGTAGTAATCTTCATGGTTTTTAAATTACTGAATGATACTCCTATTTAAGGTTCATTAAATAAAATAAACAATATCCAATTGATATTAATTCTTCGAAAATTCTCCTAAAACCCTACTGATGATTTAGATCTATTTTTTACTCTAATCTGAATAATATTCTAAATAGTAGGTTATTTTGTATTAATGACGATTTAGATGCTTATAACCACATTTTAATTCCAGAAAATAGACTAATCATCAGAAAATTATGAAAACTGAACCAGACCTAAATAATTACCTCTAGATAAGTAAAAAAATATCATAAATCAGTTAAGACCAGTTTGAACCCAAATTTGGACCAAAATATGCTAAGAATAATGATGATCATGTATTAATGATGCTCAATTATATTTAAACAGGTCTTAGACAAAGTTCTGGATGATCCATGATTATTAGGTATCTCTAAACTCAGGTACGTGGGTTTTATTAAGTATAAGACTAGTTTTCATGAATGCATAATGATATGATGTACTTTGGATGCTTGTGTTTGCATATAAATTCTTGGATGTGTATTAGTAGTATATGCTCCGCAAAATATTAAAGAACATGAAAAAGAATATATATGGTTTGTAGCTACTGAGTGGATATATGCTCTCTCTCTCTCCATCAATCTCTCTCCCCCCTCTAAATATAAGGTCGGCACTCGGTCCCCATAGCCCAAGGGGCAGGAAAAAATAAAGTATGACACCACTTAGTAGTACAAACGCATCAAAAGACATCTAAAATATGTGTTTACCTGATTATCGCTTTAAATAATATTTTCTTTTACTCTTTCTTTCTAAAGTTACTTTAATTATGCAAGAATATTATTATGTATCTTTCTACTCACGTACACAACACCTTGTGTGTTGATTCGTTGTTTTCAGTATGTTTTAGATTCAGAGATAGCATGGGAGGAAAAGATGGGAGTGAGCAGTTGTTCAGGTTGTACCTATTGTGTAGATTCTGATTAGCATACATGTTAATTGACTTGTAAATCTTCTTTCAATATGTAAATGTAACTCATGTTGTAATAAGTCATCTTATATTAATATACATGTTAAATGTTGAGAAATTTTATGGTGTATGTTATGTTGAAAGTTCATGTATGCACATATTGCTTCCGCAACGCACTTTGATACAATTGTCTAATATTTTCGGATTTGTTCTCTCGGACCTTCTAAGTCTCGAGCCGACAGAATCTGGGGACGTTACACCTACGGAGTGCATAGATCACACTAAAAAGATAGCCAGTCATTTGATGAGCGACTGCCAGCCACATAATCTTTTTCATCAAATATGACATGCTTAACCATCATATATAAACTGTTTTTTAGTAGCGCGGGAATGGTGGCGGAATCAGTGTTGGTGGTGGTAACGGTGTTGGTGGTGGCATTGTCAGCGGCGGCATTAATGTTGGTGTCAACATCGGTGGTGGAGTCCTAAGCGGCGGTAGCGGTGGAGGCGTAAGCACCGGTGGTGGCTATGGTGGCAAGTGCCCCGTTGACACCCTCAAGCTCGGTGTGTGCGCTAACGTCCTCAACGGCCTCATCAATGCTATCGTTGGCAAACCACCGAAGACCCCATGCTGCACCCTCATCCAGGGACTGGCCGACCTCGAAGCCGCCGTGCGCCTCTGCACTGCCATCAAGGCCAATATCCTTGGCATCAACTCAACATCCCTGTCTCAGTTGGCCTCCTCGTAAACTACTGTGGCAAGAAGGTGCCTAAGGGTTTCATTTGCCCCTGAGCGATCTCCAATGCTAAGAGATAACTGGAAGAAGCTGATGCAGCTGGTCGTTGCTAGCTGCTCCAGTGAATGGGAAAATTTCACACGCTGGTGCGGTTTGCATGATACGCTGGTTGAACTTGAGATTTCGTTTCGTGTTTGTTTTGGGTATTTCATTATTCTTGCATGACTTGAATATCTGTGTTAACCAAATTGTATTACATTTATTATTAATATGTCTGTCCCGCGTCTAAATCTTCAGTATCCATTCTTTGTCTCCACATCTGTCCCACAATACGTGATTCATTGATTTGTGGGTCTCATGACAAAATGTACGGTTGAAATGTGTCGGGACACATTGTCCGGACACCGAGGATGTGAGATCTGTCCCACCAGCTAAATTCCTTTATCACGTCTGACTGATGACTCTATAATTGTTTTGATCGCGATTAGATTAAAGGGTTGATGATCTTCATGCGGTACTGTATCGCGACTAAAGTACTGGGCAGGATTAGTAGACATCAAGTTATATTTGGTCTAAATTGTTAGTACAACTTCTAGTATATATAGCAACACGAGTGTATTTGTCGTACAAAACGAATTGATTATGGCCATTTAGGAGAAAGGATTTTTGTTTTGTTTCTAAAACGCCCTCTATGTTCCCTTACCTACGGAAAGGGACAGTAATCCCAAGCAACTCAATGCATACCTTTGTATAAGCATATAACTCCAACAATATTCGACATTTCCAATGAGTTATATGATATCCCCCCATTAGATAACATGAGATTTTATCTATTTTTTTCTAGGGATTAGCTAATTAAACTTCATAGTATTATATTTAATGCTGCAAACTACGCGGGATTGCCGAAAACCTCCTTAACATGTATGCATAGAAGATTATACGTAGCTCAAAGGTAGAGTGCACTACAACAGAATGTCCTTTAAGTGAAGGTTATGACCTTCACATGTAGCAGTGGCAGAATCAGCCTCTATGATGAAGCGGGACACATAGAAATTGTGTTAAGTATTTATGTGACATATGTATTATTTTTGTTTACATAAGAAATAAATAATGACTTCAATTATCAAAATGAGACAAATGGAGTGTCAACATGTCTCAAAAACATGTTATTGACCTATTTATTTGGATTTAGAGAGGAAAATAGATGAATCTTAGATAAATTAAAAAAGAGGTTGAAGACATAGGCCACTACTTTCCCATGTATATGTATTAGTTCGTAGGATTGTGTATATTATAACATTCTAGATACACTTAGGATTTTTTATATTTAAAGTTATAACAATGAGCATTGACATTAAACATATTTGATTTTTTTATAAGTCCAACTATTTCTTTAAATTAATATTCCATAAATATAGGTCAATTTTGAGAAATCACATAAATGTGTGTTCAATATTTGATTGTTTGGATTATCATTTGTCTCTCAAGATCACCCAAGTAACTTCCTATATGATGAGTTTGACAAGACAAGTAATTGAAAACAACATAAACTTAAAAAATTCAATATATAAGTAGTACAATGTGGTAATTACTATTACTTTATATAAATAAAAAATATGATAGCAATGTAAGGCTAAATGAAGATATTTATGATGTTGCTAACCTTATTCATTAATTTTACCTAATAAACTAACAAATGTTACAATAGTTTATTGTTCACTTGCTTATAAAGATAGTTATTTCTATGTTACATTGAAAACTAAAAAAAATCAAAATCTATTATCTTTGACATTACAATGAAATTATATTTATAGTTTATAAGAATAAATTGCTCATAAATATATAGTTTTTAATAGTTAATTCCATAATAATACATGACATCACATTATTTTAACAAATATATATTGATTGTATCAAAATTTGAAGCAATATACATATTCTAAATATATCATTAACGCATTTATCATGACACCCTGTACTACCAAAAAAATATCAAATTTCATTTCACTTTATCTTTTCTAGCATGCATTACAACCATAATTGAAAAGAATCAACGTACATAATTTGCACAAGTTAAATATACACACATAGAACAATGTACTTGTTATATTTGGTATACATTTAATTATTTATAAATAATAAAACATCATTTGATATCTCATGGACTATACAATTAAATACATGTATCAATTTTTATTTCCTAGTTACCTATGCATTTTCTATATTTTTTATACACTAAATTATTTACATATTATATAAAATATTTCATAAAGTATACTATTAATTATAAATATCAATTTGTTTTTCCTCATTACCCATACAATTACATACTAGCTATATTTATTACATATTTAATTATTTTATTTATAAAATTAATTGACATTTTGTAAAGTATACTATTAATTATTTACTCATTATAAATATATGTGTAAAGTAATAGTTAACAACTTGACATTAATGCATGTATTTTTGCTACAATTGTTAATATGTATATAATGAAATTGTAATATTAAGTATGAAACACTGGGATATATTTGTAAAAATAAAGAAACGTCATTGATTTTAATAAAATTTATTCTATTTTAATATACTTCTATTTATGATTCTTCACTTAAAACCGTATTGGTAATTATATCATTTATAAAATAAAATTTACATACTTTGAAAACAAGTTAAGAGCGTGAAGTAGATGACACATAAAAATAAATATTAACGTTGATACCATATTGAATATACACAACACATATATATGTTTAGAAAATTTCATAATTGGAGCGGGGAACTTGCCCCTACTTGACCCACCCTCACATTGCCACTAACAGGTAGAGATTGTGGGAAGGTAAGAACCTTCACAAATACAAGAACTGTGGGGCTAAGTACTTATTCAGAAAGCATCTCACCCAATCCATATGTGATGGTCATAACCTTCACAAGAAACTATTATGGATATAACATACAACAATGATGTAGTCATGTGTGAAGGTTAAACTCATCATTAGATAAGATTCCATGTCAGTTTGAACCATCATCTAATCCACCCAACACCATTTGACAATGGACACCAGTGATAGCAATTGATATTGACATAGTTTCTTAAAATATCCAAAGTTAATTGTCAAACTTGTCTCATTTGAAACACCACATGGTTCAAATTTAACTTCATTGATAATTTGAACATCCACGCAAAGCAACATAAGTAATCTATGTCTTGAAAAAAACAACAAATACAACATCTAAGTATTTATACAAAACTTTCAAGATGAATCACATCAGCCTTGTGTTTATAGGAAAGCCATAAAAACCATGTTTCAACATAGAGGCCACATGTTCACAATTACCATCATATTACAAAAAGGAACTATAACATAAATCCTTGCATTGTTGGTATCAACCAATGACTTTAGTCCATCAGATCTGCATCCTCATATTTCCCTTCAAGACTAATCACATTGTTGTAATTTGAGTCTTGAAAATTAGAACCCAATCCAACACCAGTCTTTGAAGGTTAAAATTCAGAATAAGTGGATGCAATCTGTAAATATACCTAAAAATGATTTCAGTATGCTACACATGATGGGTTCTTCCCTTTTAGTAAAAATTTTAAAATTCCAATGCAATATGCTTATTTTACTGGTTAAACATGGAGAACATATATTGGTCACATATTATAACAAAAATCAACCAATTATCATGGTATGAACCACGTTTCTTTCTCATGAATCCATAAAAACATAATTTCCTAACCTAGTCCATCATTTGTACCATAAGCTTAGCATCAACAACCTGAGAATAAAATTCAGCTTCTTTTTTTAGTTCTTCATAACTTTTATGTGCTATCATCATATTAGATACCTCCTTCAACATTTGTCTTGTTGCACCAATTCCACAACTTATTTGATATACACCATGGTGACCACTATATACCTGATCAAATACATGTAGCATGCCAATTAGGTCATAATTATCTTATACATTTCAACATATTACTCTATTTCAACTTTCTCCTATAAATTTACATATCTAAATAATATTCTTTAATTAAATGTGTGTTTAAAACATAACTGAAATAACATCTTTAGTTATATAACATGCACCACGAGCCATTCAATGCCTTTGTCTTTAAACTGTCTATTTTTATTTTGATGGAAAACTATACATATATATATATATATGTATGTATGTATAAATATAAATATAATATATAAATAAATAAATAAATAAGAGAGAAAGATTTCTCTCCCCCTCTCCCATAACCCGTGGTGGAGGCCGGACGTCCGGGAGTGTGACAAATCAAGAGATGCTTCTCCGTGTGGTTTCGAACCCGGGTCCCTTCATTGGGGACCAGCGGAATTTGCCAACCAGGCTATTCCCTTACCGACATACATATGTGTATAAATATATATATATATATATGTATATATATATATGTATGTGTGCGTATATATATATATATATATATATATATATATATATATATATATATATATATATATATATATATATATATATAGTCAGGCTAGAATACACTCGAGTGTATCCGGAGCGGAATACACTCAAGTAGTTTTTCATGATGCAATATTTTTTTTGAAAATCTAATCCATTGATCTTCTTAAACATCTCGTGAACAACTCATACGCAAAATTTGAGCACATTTGGATATGTGTAGCTCATGTTATGAAGACCGCAAAAATTATGCATTTCAAATTAGTTTCGCACGTCGATTTTGTTGCCCTTGGATGAGTGACTTACACTCATCCAAATGGGCTCAAAATTTGTATGTAGCCTAGCTATAGTATGAAGGTGAAGATAAACAGTTTACATTTTGAAAAAAATAGTCTTGATATGCAAACACACTTGAGTGTATTCGTGCGATCCGTACACTCGAGTGTATTCTAGCCTGACTCTCTCTCTCTCTCTCTCTCTGTATATATATATATATATATATATATATATATATATATATATATATATATATATATATATATATATATATATATATATATATATATGTATGTATATATATATGTATATATATGTGTATATATAGGCATATATATATGTATATATATACATACATATATATGTATATGTATGTTTATGTATGTATGTCTATATATATATATATGTATATATAAATATATATATATATATATATATGTATATGTATATGTATATATATGTATATGTATATATATATATGTATGTATATATATATATATAAATATATATATATATATGTATATGTATGTTTATGTATGTATGTCTATATATATATATATATATATATATTTATTTATTTATTTATATTCAACACAAAAGTTCGTTATCCTTGTAAATTTTAGTAATAATAAACCACATCAATAATCATTGTTATAAGAACATACTATATGTCATATAGTAATGTAAGTACCATCTCAAATTCTTTTTGTGTAATAGTTTTTCTTCCAAATCAATATGTAGGTTTGTTCATTGAGAAACTGTTGCATTTTGTTTTACCTCTTCCTATATGCATAGAATTCAAATGAATCAACTATCACAATCATTAATATAGCATGCTCTTTTAATATAATGCATACATGCACTACCTTTGATTCTTATGTACTCCAATAGACTCTTATAAAGCTCTTCAAGAGGTAAATCTTTAAAGTATGACTTTAAATCATACCAGTATGTTGTTTTATGACTTTTTACTTTTGCCCCACACCACTTAATTACCAGACACATTATTGGATACATGTTCTTTTCCTAACCCTTAAAGATAAAATTTTGTGTACTAATAAAAAAGTGTGGCTAATAAAGGGTTTAGACTATATATAAGATATGGACAAACAAGTTATACCTAGATACCTTGACTTCCTCAAAAACACTATTAGAACAATTTTCTTATGAAGCATCCCATCTCATGTTGAGTGGAAAAGAGTTAGTATCCCTGGACTTCTAAACTAAAATGTTTGATAGGGTCGTCTCTTGTCACCAACATGAACATTATGTAATGATGTGGACTCATGATGGATTTAGCCAAGGGGAAACTTTACTACTGTATAACTTGTCTGACCACGACCTTTTCTTTCCTCAATTTTGTCTGAATAAGTAATTTATGTGAAAATAAAATCATTTCAAAAATTAAACTAAAATTTGACAGATGTCATATTTAGTATCACATGCCTGTGAGCTCTGTCACTCTTTCGGGAAGAAATTTAGCTTTATGATCAGATCTCTCACTCTATAGGATCTCTTTTGCACATTAAGTTTCTCTTCTTCTACTTCAAAATAATCACCAACTTCAATAGGTGGGAGGTTGAAAATTTGATCCATCAGTAATCCTACTTCCAACTCCATTGATCCCTACAAACAAAATATCAATGTATCTATTAACTATATTTTCATTTTCCTATATAGGTACAATAATCTGAATTGTAATATATAGATCTTTACGTTTATCATTAGGTTAATTAACATTTATAAAATATAAAATATGTACCTTCTTACGATATTAAAATTCTTGCAATTATCATTTTATTCTTCCATTGAGGTGCCCCTATGTGATCAACATTTCATATTTAGAAACAACAATGCACAAAATATAAAAGCAACTATCAAAAACTAGCTTATAGGAGACAACATATATTCTTGCTAAAAATAATTAACATATCGGCCTCAGTGTCCTTGAGGAAGGAATTTCTATTACTAACCTCATGGGTGGTGGGTGTTTGATTGGTTTCACCATTGTTCCATCTTCCAACTCCATTAATCCCTAAAAAATTAAGAAATCTACTATTCACACTTCTTTTCCGAGGTAGAATATTTTAAAAACTAATATGTATATCTCTAAAGTTTATCATTACATTTAGTAATATTTAAAAGATAGAAAATATTTACCTTCTTGTGATATTAGGGTATTCACATTTATCATTTTCTCTTATTTTGGGGTTCCCCTGTATGATCAACATTTACATATTTAAAAAAATGTAAGACATATAACACATTTAGTGAAAATCTAGATTAGATGAGACTACACATAATCTAAATTAAATGATTGACACACCGTATTGAGTGTCTTTGAGAAAGGAATATTCACTACTAACTTCAAGTGTGTTGGATGTTTGAAGATTTGATCCACCATTGTTTCCTCTTTCGACTCCATTAATCCCTACAATCAAAACATCAAGAACAAATTTGTATCCTTGTTTAGATTAATATAAAAAATAATATATAGATCTTTAGATTTATCATTATTTACAATTTTATATAAAAAATAATAGTTATCTTCTTGTGATACTACGTTGTTCACATGGACCACTTTTTCTCTTTTTTTAGGTTCCATTGTATGATCATATATTTGAATACACATAATTAAAACTAGTGGTGCAATATGTTCAAAACTCGCCAACTACAGTGCTCCTAGAAATGGAATGTTTAACCTTTTGCATTGGATCCAACATCATTCTCACTGCTACCTATATTTGTCCCGTACAATATAGAAATTGGGATAAAAAAATAAATATCACCATTACCAACCCTAGTATATTCAAAAACTAATTATACCTCAACTTTAAACTCTAAATGTAGAAACAATAATAAGCATGCTAGATAATATGTTGATCAATGTTGAAATTAATTGAAAAAATAAGTTAGCACCTTCTTGAGATTCTATGTGGCTTACTTTGATCATTTATTCTTTAACTCGAGTCCCACCCATAGCATAAATAGAAAATTATAAATTTGTTGTAAGACTTAATATATTAGTCATAAGAATACTATAATTTCTTACTTTCTATGGAAGACAACAATTGATCATGAGATGATTAAGATAAGGTATCGTTGGAAGGTGTTGAGTTTTGAGACATGGGTTTTTGTTGACTTTCTAGTGAAATATATCGAGATTTGGCTAACTTATTCCATGAATAGGAGTTAGTATTCTTAGATCATTTGAATGGACCAAACAAGGTTAGAATTATGACATGTCATGCTTGTTTGTATCCCAATGAACACTTAATGCACATTATATGAGTAACTCACATATTAACCATAGTTATGGACACATATGGTATACACCATGTCATGGACCAAGAAACCCTAGAGTCATGATGATTTGGATGTATAGAATGTAACCATGATCTATGCACATGCTAATGAGGTGTATGAGATGTGTGTGGATAAGGGTGACTGAACCCTAAGTTGTAATCATCTAACCCTGATATATAAATCCCATATGACTTTCATGATACATTAGTAACATTAGGTGTCATAATCTTATATTATTTATTAATCTACATAGACTAGAATTAATCACCTAAACATGACTTCATATAAAAATCACTTCATCAATATGTACAATGTTTCACCTTGTTTACTAATTCATAACACCTATTTTTGTGATGTTTTTGCCCTTTATTTTGTTATCAAAACTACCCTTTTCTGCTATTTTCCTCTCTTTTATTAGCACTTTCGCAATAATTGGCCAAGCAATGCTCTTAATCCAATTTTTCCATCTTTTGCAGAGTTTTTCCTCATTTTGGTGCAATAAGGCCGTCTCGGCCCACAAATAAGTCCAAGTCTGTTTCGGCCTTCCTGACGCCCGATACAACCTCTGCCCGACAGGGTGGAGCGACACAATGACGCACGACAAAGGGATGCCGCGCAAGAAGAAGCTGACGGATGACACGCCTTCTACCCGACAGGGAGCCAAGCTCGCCACGACAACCCAGCTTTTCGGGCGACACAACCACCCACCGGTAGGCACGTCGCCCGTCACGTGACCGATAGCCGACACCCCTGCGTTGAGCGATACCCGTATCAGACGTCCACCGACCCGCGAATAAGGAGGACACGTGACGCTTCGAGCACCATAACTTCCCCCAGCTGCTGCCTATAAATAGCAGCTACAGGAAGTCGAAAAGAGAGGTTCGGACAGTTGCGAGCTTTGAGCGATCTTCAGAGGAAATTGTGAGAGCAAGAGTATCGTGCCCCAGTGCTCGTACCAGGCAACTCTAGGTGAGCTCTTCCTCATCCCGAGAGGGAGGGGATGGTTCACTTAGGGCCGTCCCGGGCGACATTGCGGGCCGATATCGACCGACGTAGATGAGCGACACAAGTGTCCGATAGTAGGACGCGTCACTCCATGCCCGACACGATATCGAACCTGATACGCTTCGCCCGTCATGCGTGCCGCCCGAGAGGGTGCGCCGCCTGACATGAGTGTATCGGCCAGGGCACTTGAGCGATACAATTGACAGTCGATGCGTGCCGCCCGAGAGGGTGTGCCTCCCGACGTCACTGTATTGGCTAGGCTCCTGACCGGTATCGGGCTGGAGAGCCGTTGTAGTCTATCGTCCCTCTACATCAAGAAGGTGATACCTATCTTTATTGCTGTTATTTAATTCTTTAATTCCTGCATTGTAATCAAACCTTTATACGTTTATAGAAATAGAAAAGCTTAATTATTTGCTTCTCTATGCTTGGTGCAATATGTTGGATGACTGCTATGTTTGATATATGGACTCTAGCTTGCATGTTAGGATCGCGTTTCGCTTAGCTACTGAATCGTGTTTTCCCGTCGCAACAACTTCGAGAGTTGTGTTGTGGCTCTAGTGTTTGGTCCAATTCTGGGGTACGAGAGTGCCAAGAACGGAGTTGTTTCAGTAACATTCCACTCTAACTTAAGTCTAGCAACCTTGAGAGGAGTGTTGACGCTTGGTTAGAGGTACCCGCTCTGAGAGGAGGGGTGTAGGATGTTACTGTTGCCGCTTGTTTTACTATAGTCTTATCCTTCATACCTTGATCTGGCTTTAGTTTTTATATTTCTGTTTCTGTTACATGAAAACCCCTAAAAACTGCTAAATGACTAAAACCTTAAATCTCTCTAGTAGCTCTAGTTGGAGATAGTTTTCTCTATTTTATTTGTGACATCTTGATGTTTCCCTTTTGGGAATTTATATCTCTATACCTGCCGGAGTGGAGTGTGTTGATTCTGGGTTCTCAACACTACCACCCTTGTCCCTGTGTTCGACCCCGTATGTCTACTTCGACCTCGTAATCAAAGTTGCGGGGGCCTAAAGGATTCGGGTTTATAAATGTAAAAGCTCGACTACCTCAAATCCGCCTCCAACTTTTGGACACGCGATTTATGCAGGGAAACGTTTTGGCGTCGTTGTCGGGGACAAGGCAAAAATGGTACTGTAGACAAATCCGAATCCACTAACTACACTCCTGTGCCTCAAGCTCAGAAATGAGCTTGACAAAACTCTTTTTCTTTTCTCTTTTTCTTTTTCTTATTGTTATTTTTTTTGCATAAAATAAGTAATTCTATTTTCTAAACTTGATTTTTCGTGCCATTTCAGGAACTCTGAAGAACTGTGACCTGTTCCGAAGAGCTTTGATACCATGTCTCATTGCGAGCAGTCTCTTTCTGAGGGTGAATGTCAGGGCCAAGGCGAGAGGTCGAGCCAGCCTAACTTGGTTGGTCAGCTTTCCGCCTACATAAAGAGACAGGACACCATCATCAGCCAACTGGTGCAGGGTGCATTTCCTAGCCCAGGAGCTTTGAATTCAATGCAACGCCAGATGGCCATCTTGCAGATGCGCCAGCGTGAGGTAGATCAGCGGCTGACCCAGATGACTGCTCTGATGAAGAATCCTGCAATAAAAGCACTCCCATACCCTGAAACTGCCAGAATGGCAGTACTGAGGTCTGGAAGAACGCTGGAGTGCCCGGATGAAGCCAGGCCTGAGCCCGAGCTAAGGCCTGAGGAAGCAGCCGCAGCAGAGGAGGAAGAAAGATGGGTAGACGTTCGAGAGTCTGCGCAAAGGTTCCCTGAAGAGCTACCTTGCGGAAGGAATGCTTACGCTCCTAGGATTCCGTTCCCCTACAAGCTGATAAAGGCGAATCTGAAGAAGCGTCATGAGTAGTTCATGGAGTCGATCAGGAAGATGCATCTCAAAGTGCCCATCCTTGACGCTTTGGAGGAGATGCCTACATATGCCAAGTTCCTCAAGGACCTTATCACAGAGAAGAGAAGGTGAAGAAGGATTGAGACAGTGCACCTAGCTTCTGCCTCCTCTGCCTTCATGAAGCCCGACATGCCAAATAAAAGAAGGGACCCCAGAGCATTCACAATCTCGTTCGCCATCGAGGACAATGTCGAGCGTAAGGGTCTAGTAGACTTGGGGGCAAGCATCAGCCTCATTCCCCTAAGTTTCACACAAAGGGTGGGTTTGACCGACATGGTTTGAACCAACATGCGGATTGAACTGGAGGACCACACCTTTAAGAGACTCGTCGACATTGTCAAAGATGTGTCGATCAGGGTCAGCAATTTCTTCATCCCTTCTGATATAGTCGTCATCGACACAGCTGAAGACCCTCGTTGGCCGATCATATTTGGGCGCCCCTTCTTGGCAATAGGGAGAGCGCTGATCGATGTATCCGAGGGGATGATCACTTTGAGGGTTGGAAATGACCATATGGACTTCAAGCTGAAGGAGATCATGAGAAGCTTGTCCCTGTCTGAATCAGCATGTTTCGCAAATAGCTACATTAAATTCTGCGAGGAAATAGAGGAAGATATCCGAACAATAGACCCCCTCTTGAGGGCTATAAACTGTCAAGATCCCAACCTCGAAGATCCTGAGGTCGCAAGGCATCTCAACCTTTTCGACCTTTCTGACAAAGACTTGCAAGAAGAGGATAAGGTGGTGGAGTCTGCGATGTATGCCTCTCTCGAGGGGGAGCCTCAAGAGAAGGCACCCAGACCAAAGCCAGAGTTAAAAGTGTTGCCTGAAGGTCTGAAGTATGAGTTCTTGGATGAAGAGAACAGAAACCATGTCATCGTAAACACCAATCTTTCAAGCAATCAGCTAGATTGACTCCTTGAGGAGTTAAGGCTCCACAGGGGGGCTATAGGATATTCAGTGGATGATATCAAAGGCCTTAGCCCCACCTTGTGCATGCATCACATCAACTTAGAGGAATCTACCAAGCCTCTGGCCCAACCCCAGAGGAAGCTGAACCAGATGCTTAAGGAGGTCGTCAAGAAAGAGGTAATAAAGCTTAGGGATGCGGGGATCATTTACCCAATCAACGATAGCAATTGGGTGAGTCTGATCCACGTAGTTCCCAAAAAGGGCAGGATGACAGTGGTTAAGGGTGAGAGGGGTGACGAGGTGGCAGTTAGGACCGTCACCGGATGGCGGATGTGCATTGATTACCGAAAGCTAAATCAGGCTACAAAGAAGGATCATTTTCCGCTACCTTTTATTGACCAAGTTCTTGAAAGGTTAGCGCATCACGATTTCTTTTGTTTTCTTGATGGATTTTCAGGTTTTTACCAGGTTCCCATCTTGCCCGACGATCAAGAGAAAACAACATTCACCTGCCTTTACGACACTTATGCCTTCTGAAGGATGCCCTTCGGACTCTGCAACGCCCCCGCTACCTTTCAAAGATGCATGATATCGATGTTCTCAGATTTTCTAGAAGACATCGTAGAAGTTTTCATGGACGACTTTTCAGTCTATGGGAAGGACTTCGATAGCTGTCTAAAGAATCTGTCATTGGTCCTTCAAAGGCGCAAGGAGAACAACCTAGTTCTGAACTGGGAAAAGTGCCATTTCATGGTGCGGGAGGGCATCGTTCTAGGGCATAAGATCTCAAGGCGTGGTATCGAGGTGGACGTAAGCAAAGTTGAAGCAATATCCAAGCTTCCTCCACCTAGATCCGTGACGGGGGTGCACAGCTTCCTCGGGCACGCCGGATATTACCGAAGATTCATCAAGGACTTTTCGAAGATCTCCAAACCGATGTCCAATCTTCTAGTAAAAGATGCTGAATTTGTTTTCTCTAACGATTATCTCAGTGCTTTCCAGGCCCTGAAAAATGCTTTAATATCACCACCTAGATGCAAAAGAAAGACGCAAAGCCCAGACTGTTGAGGTGGGCCTTATTGCTCCAAGAGTTCGACCACGAGATTATTGAAAAGAAGGGAGCAGAAAATGTGGTCGCAGACAACCTATCAAGGATCGTGGCTGAGAGACAGGGAGGGCCTCCAATCAACGACGACTACGCCGATGAGGCTCTTATGTTGGACGAAGCTCAAGAAGAAAGCTTACCCTGGTTTGTAGACATCTGCAATTATCTTTCTTGTGAAGAACTGCCTCCTGACATCACGTACAATCAGAAAAACAAGCTATTCGCGGATGCTAAAAACTACTACTGGGATGATCCTCTCCTGTTCAGAAAGTGCGCCGACAACTTATACAGGAGGTGCATCCCAAAAGAAGAAACCGCGGACATCCTGAAGGAATGCCACGCCTCCCCCTATGGTGATCACCTGGGTAGCGAAAGAACAGCTACAAAGTTTCTACAGTCAGGTTTCTACTGACCCTCCTTATTTAAAGACGTTGCACAATTTGGAAGGTTTGCAAAGAGTGTCAGTTTACAGGGAACATAGGGCGGAGGAATGAAATGCCAATGGCAAGCTGGATCGAAGTAGAAATATTTGACGTGTGGGGGATCGACTACATGGGACCGTTCCCCCATCCTGGGGGTATCAATACATACTCGTGGCAGTGGATTATGTATCGAAGTGGGTGGAAGCGGCAGCCACCCAAACCCGCGATGCCAAGTCAGTTATCAAGCTCTTCGAGAAGACCACCTTCCCTCGTTTTGGCATACCGCGCACTGCTATAAGCGACGGAGGGTCACAATTTGGAGAAAGACAGTTTGAAGCACTTCTGCGTAAGTACGGAGTGAAGCACAAGATCTCTACACCCTACCACCCACAGACGTCAGGGTAGGTAGAGGTTTCCAACAGACAAATCAAGCAGATCTTGGAGAAAAATGTCAACCGAACAAGGAAAGACTGGTCCATGAAGCTTGACGACGCACTTTGGGCCTACCGTACTGCTTACAAAATGCCCATTGGAACCACCCTCTACCGTCTCATCTACGGAAAGTCCTTCCACCTTCGTTTAGAGTTGGAACACAAGGCCCTTTGGGAAATCAAGTTCCTAAATATGGACCTCGACAAGGCAGGAGAAAAGAGGTTTTTGTAGCTTCAAGAGCTCGAAGAGCTTCGAATGAATGCCTGCGAAAATGCAAAAATATACAAACAGAGGACAAAATTGTGGCATGATGCCTACCTCAGGAGAAAATATGTAAGTGAAGCGGATAAGGTCTTGTTATTCAAGTCCTCTATTCATCTTTTCCCTGGGAAGTTACAAACGAGGTGGTTCGGACCGTTCACCGTGTCAAAGATATACCCATCAGGAATGATGGAGCTCTACAACAAAGATGATCCAACCAACGTCTTTCAAGTGAATGGGCACAGGGTGAAAAGGTTCTATGAAGATGAAGCGTTTGTTAGGAGAGTAGAGGTCAGTCTGCAAGATATGGGCACTGTCAAGGGCGGAGCAAGATGATCTTACACCGGTCGGGCTGGCGATGCAAACTTCAGTGCTCCTCGGGAGGCAGCCCGAGTTTTTCTTTCTTTCCTAGAATAGGTTGCATTTTTCTTATTACTTGTAAAAACAAACTCTATGGACTGTAATAAGGCCCGAGTCAGAGTACGTGCTGAGCGTACTGACTCTTCTGTTTTATGGGTCATCCCTGAATTTTGCAAAGCATTGAGGAGTAATTCTGTCTGAGGTCAGGGGTTCCACCCTAAACCAATGATGTTTTGCCCGTCAATTGCTTTTTCCCCACCTTGCTTTAAGTTTCAGACGTCTTCTTTTACGCCGTGTCGGGCAGCAGCTCAGCTGGCACACAACCATGCTTGTATCGGGCCGCAGTTTCTTGGGCACCGCAAGAGCCGTGACGGATGGTATTCCCGAGCGACAGCCGTATCGTGCATGGGAATAAATGCCCTTAATTAGACTGACGGGACCGTCGTCTCGGGAACGGTATGTCTCAAGCGACCGATGCACGCCCAAAACTGTCCGATTTACCCCTAGCTGAGTTTGCTATATATAGTAAGGTAGATTTATCGTGTCAGGCTATCACACTTACTCCTTTTAGCCACCCGTTTTATTCAGTAAGCCACTTTTTCTCCTGTATCGGTTAGCTTGCCTTTACCTTTGTATCGGGCGATGGCTCCAATGAGCAAAGGTGTAGCCCGACAGGCTCATCGCCCGACACGAGTTTTCATATCGCGCGTTGCTTATCGGGTTTTATGAGCCTAGTCGATTTTTGTATCGCCCGATGCAGTTAAGCACGAAATAACGGTCGATAGTGTTTGCCCGATACGCCATATCGGGCGACACATTTTTCTTTTGTGACGTCCTGACAGGCAGTTGATCCTTGGTGAACTTATCGTCCGATAAATCTGTGTCGGGTGGTGTGTTGTACCACACAACTCTCCTCGTATCGTCCAACCCTGTATCGTCTCGAGCTTTCTTTTGATGGACGATACCCAGATTTTGAAATAAGTCGAATTTTATCGAGTTTCTTTTCCTTTTCCTACCCAACATTTAAATGGTTAATGAACTTGATAATAGGTACGGATCGCACAAGAATTAGAGTTGTGACCACAACTGAAGCAACAACTGTAGGACGGAAACGTCACAACCCCGAAGAGCAGTACTTCCTTATTATAGTTTGTCTTCTGTGGTGGTTTAGGACCATCTTCAGAGACAGCACAAGTCTTGCCCTGATGGATGCCAGATCTCATTTGGGCACTCTGGTTCCATCCTCTTAAGGAGGGGGGGAGCATCCACAAGTGTTTTCCTGTCTACCATGTGCAAGCTTCGAGCTTCCTTCTTGAGAGCTTTGCACTTGTTCCGGCTGCTTCCAACTGGGGAAATAAAAGGGCTGCAGCAGAGAAGCATATTGCAGCTTCTCCATGGCACAAGCGAGCCCGCTACATAACCTTCACTGGGATAACATGACCTCACCCGGTATACTTCGCTACTCTGGGACAGAGTGCGGAGTAAGTTTGGGGGGGTACCCATGTACCCGTGAAGGAGGTATAAAAGGTTTCTTCACCTCCACCCTTTGTGCCATTTTGTCCTTTCTCTTTATCATGTGTATGTACCCATGCTCGTATAAAATGTCATGATCATATAAAAAAGAGAAATTTTTGAAAAATTTTGCTTTTATTCCCATGCATATGTTGCCATAATAGTAAAAAAAAACCTGTTGCAACTTCTTGCAAAGTTAGTTTTCTTTGTGCTTAACGAGATGCAAGTTCTTTTATATCTTTTTGATAATGCTGCCTCAAATGAACAAAAGAGTATGTTTTGCCATGTCAAAATTTTCGAAAAATATAATAATCTCGCAAACAACTAAGAGACGAGTATGGAGAAGGAAAAAGCTGCCCAAACAGCCGAAATCTCTTTGTTTCCCCTCACCCAACAAAAATCCAAAAAAGAGAGAGAAGCCTTATGAGTGTGAATAAAAGCAGGAGAGTTGTGTCCAATAAAAGAAAAGAAAAAAATATATATATACACACTTGTTTTCCAAAAGTACCCATCTTTAGGCATGGTAGATCTGAGGCAGTGGTACGTAGGATGTGAAATCACTGCTCTAAAGCCAACTGGCTTGGACTGCAGAGACCACTTGCCCGCTAATGGACCCTTACCTGGATGGACCGATGGGAAACAATGAAAAACCCCAAAAAGCCTTAGCCTACCCGATACACAACTTTCTGCCCCAAAAATAAAGTTGTTTGGTGTGTAAGCTAACTTCGGAATCATACAACAAAGTCTCGCCGAAGCTGTAGAGAAGAATCTTACTTAAACAATAAGGCAGGAAAAACTAAGTCTTTTGTTCGTAATGAGACAACATTATCTTTAAGGCATTACGATTCTTGTTTCACCTTTTGAATAGAGAGCTATTCCGAGCAGAAGAAGCATCACTAAATATAGTTTAAATATTGATTGAGGACAATCAAAACGCTAAGTTTGGGGGAGTTGATAACACCTATTTTTGTGATGTTTTTGCCCTTTATTTTGTTATCAAAACTGCCCTTTTCTGCTATTTTCCTCTCTTTTATTAGCACTTTCGCAATAATTGGCCCAACAATGCTCTTAATCCAATTTTTCCATCTTTTGCAGAGTTTTTCCTCATTTTGTTGCAATAAGGCCGTCCCGGCCCACAAATAAGTCCAAGTTTGTTTCGGCCTTCCTGACGCCCGATACAACCTCTGCCCGACAGAGTGGAGCGACACAATGACACACAACAAAGGGATGTCGCGCAAGAAGAAGCTGACGGATGATACGCCTTCTACCCGACAGGGAGCCAAGCTCACCACGACAACCCAGCTTGTCGGCAACACAGCCAACCAACGGTAGGCACGCCACCCGTCACGTGACCGATAGCCGACACCCCCGCGCCGAGTGATACCCATATCGGTCGTCCACCGACCCGCGAATAAGGAGGGCACGTGGTGCTTCGAGCACCATAACTTCCCCCAGCCACTCCCTATAAATAGCAGCTACAGGAAGTCGGAAAGAGAGGTTTAGATAGTTGTGAGCTTTGAGCGATCTTCAGAGGAAACTACGAGAGCAAGAGTATCATGCCCCAGTGCTCGTACCGGGCAACTCTAGGTGAGCTCTTCCTCATCCTGAGAGGGAGGGGATGGTTCACTTAGGGCCGTCCCGGGCGACACTGCGGGCCGATATCGGCCGATATCGGCCGACGTAGATGAGCGACACAAGTGCCCGACAGTAGGACACGTCGCTCCATACCCGACACGATATCGAACCTGATACGATTTTCCTGTCATGCGTGACGCCCGAGAGGGTGCGCCGCCCGACATGAGCATATCGGCCAGGGCACTTGAGCAATACAGTCGACAGTCGATGTGTGCCGCCCGAGAGGGTGTGCCGCCCGATGTCACTTTATTGGGCTAGGCTCCTGACCGGTATCAGGCTGGAGAGCCGCTGTAGTCTATCGTCCCTCTACATCAAGAAGGTGATACCTATCTTTACTCCTGTTATTTAATTCTTTAATTCCTGCATTGTAATCAAACCTTTATACATTTATAGAAATAGAAAAGCTTAATTACTTGCTGCTCTATGCTTGGTGCAATATGTTGGATGACTGCTATGTTTGATATCTGAACTCTAGCTTGCATGTTAGGATCGCGTTTCGCTTAGCTACCGAATCGTGTTTTCCCGTCACAACAACTTCGAGAGTTGTTTTGTGTCTCTAGTGTTTGGTCCGATTCTGGAGTACGAGAGTGGCTGGAACGGAGTTGTTTTAGTAACATTCCACTCTAATTTAAGTATAGCAACCTCAAGAGGGGTGTTGACGCTTGGTTAGAGGTACCCGCTCTGAGAGGAGGGGTGCAGGATGTTACTGCTGCTGCTTGTTTTACTGTAGTCTTATCCTTCGTACCTTGCTCTGGCTTTAGTTTTTATCTTTATGTTTTTGTTGCATGAAAACCCCGAAAAACTGCTAAATGACTAAAACCTTAAATCTCTCTAGTAGCTCCAGTTGGAGATAGTTTTCTCTATTTTGTTTGTGACATCTTGTTGTTTCCCTTTTGGGAATTTATATCTCTATACCTGTCCGAGTGTAGCGTGTCGATTCTGGGTTCTCAACACTACCACCCTTGTCCCTGTGTTCGACCCCGTATGTCTACTTCGACCCCGTAAGCAAAGTTGCGGGGGCATAGAAGGATTCAGGTTTATAAATGTAAAAGCTCGACTACCTCAAATCCGTCTCCAACTTTTGGACGCGCGATTTAGGCCGGTCACTAATATACATTTAATGACTCAAATATGGTTAATAAATATTTGGGTTAATATAATTATGCATTAAAGGCTAATGTGGGGTAAATGTGCATAATTGGTATTAGGATGTGAATAAATATGAGTAATTGATTCTTTTAGACAATAATGAGAGTATTAGGTATAATGTGTTAATGTATGGTCTTATAATATAAATGGAGATAATTATTGTGTCATTATTTAGGTTAATAATTAAATTAATGGGGTTAATGAGAAATCTAGTATAATACTATTTTCCACACATGATAATCTGATATAATTTCATATCTTGATAATATGAGGAAATTAAGTCTAAATTCATAGTATTAAGGATATAGGTAAAATATAATAATAATTATGAAGATAATTAACTTACAACCTAATTGTACTAAAGTTCATACAAGATAGTTTAAAATCCCAAATGTCAGTGCATAATCATGTTCTTTGGGTCCTAATTAGTTTATGTGTCTAGTTTGAATCCAATCTGATATTGTCTTCTAAAGAAATTTAATAAAAGGAGATAAATATAATCCTAATGTAACTGGATTATGGTTTATTGGATTTATATTTCAATTTATCTATCACGTACCTGATATGCCTGATTAATTGACTTTACTTAAGTCTCGGCATCACATTTATTTCTTGTTTTGATTTATTTCAGACCCATTCTCAGCTGTAGATCAACATCGAGCGGTGATCCACTTGTGTTCTTCCCTGAGTCTGGGCATCCCTAGACCCTACACTTTGGTAGCTATAACCTTTTAATCTCTTCTCCATTTTATGCACTGATTCACTCTTCATCTTTCTCGTTGTATCCTGAAGCATTTTATCCTTGACTTGACCAGGATTGTCTCCCTGATATCCCAGTCGACAACAGAATCATGTTCTTCCCATGTATTCCACCTCAGTTGGGTCTCCGCAACAATGAACACCTTTGAACCTATATATAATACCATTGACATCATAACTTAACCACCAGAAACTCATTGTTTCCATTTCCCTTCCTAATGTATTTGTGAGGATATCTCCCCATCTATGAGAACTTGTGGTTGCTCCAAGGAGTTCACAGTCACCATTTAGATAGTGGGGTCTCACACTGTGGTTGTGATTCAAATCATGGAGTCTTGGTGGCCATTCTAAATACAATGATTTCATTTACTGATGTACCTTACTCATTTTCTTTCTTTTGGTTTCTTCCTACTTCCTACAGACGAGTTCGAATCACCAACTTTCTAGTCTCAACTTGGCTTAATTTTCCCAAGGCTTGACATGACCATGAGGTTCCATGATGCTTGGTATTGCTTCTCGTCACTACAACTCCCACATTCCTAGTTTCTAGTCTATCTATTTCAAAGACACTCCATTAAGGTGGATGTAGTCAAGCTACAGATTTCCCATGGACCTCATTTCGGAGTTGGTAGTTTTGTCAAGTTTGAGTTCAATGGGGTGTTTTCCCAACATTTCTGATAGTTTTGCTCACATGATGGTCAAGATTTTGGCTTTTGCAAATCATGCTTTTCCAAGCATTGGATCATGAAATGGAAGTAGTGACTTAGATGTTGATCTTTGTTGGTTTCTCTGTAATTTCCTTGTTTTGATTTTATTTCTCCACACCATCCATGGACATTTTTTTCATTTAATATGTGAATTCAATAATATGTCACATGTTTATTTAGTTGACTGGTCTTACCAAGATGCCCTGCCACTCGATTATGTCTTAGTCGGTGATGCAAGGGTAAATTTGGTATTTGATGATGGTTTATTTTATACAATTTAGTTAATTAATATATTTTGTAAGAACTCACCAAAATGAATATATAAGTCAAAAAATTAAACTAAGACCTATTTTGGAATTTGAAAAGGGATATCTATATAATTCCAACTAATTAAATACATTATTTTATTGGTTTTCCCAATTATCTTTAATTTTTTAAAAATCATATCTAATTATTTATAAGTTAGATATTAATAAATACATATGTTTTCAAAGAAAAAAATAGTCTATCTGAATATGTAATTTGCATAACCTAAATCAATAATGATAAAATGGGTTATTTTTAGGGTGTTCTTTATGGGAGAAGAAACCCTAATTCATGTGAATATATAATAGGTAGCTTTGGACCTTTATTTGGATATATGATTTGACCCAAACATATTGATACACATCTTTGAGGTATGTTTCACTACTTTCTGAATCATATTGGAAAATTACTTATTTCTATTTCTCTTGACTTAATTTTAGTATGTTGCTTTATATGTCTCTTGGCTATACCTTTCTGATAAAATTGGGTCCAATTTGCTAGAACTTATCTTATAGATTGTAGAGAATGCAAACTGAATCCCTTCTATTTCATCTTTCTTATGCATATTCAAGTGGCAACCTGTACTACATTATTTCATAATTGGAAACCCAAAATTGATGGATTGCTTGGACTGAACTTGTCTTACCTCTCTATTATATGCATGTCGTATTGTTGAGACTATTATTATCTATTAGTGGTGGTAAATTATGGGTTCTTAACCCATTATACATATTTTCCGATATCTGGGATTTTGGGTGTTGTCACTTAAGTCCTAGGTGCTCTCACATGATGTATTTATTGTTATATATGATTCTAGGTGCCTTTGCATCCTTCCTAGGCACGGAATATGGAAGCGTTCAAAACCTTCTTTTATATGGTTAAAGTCTAATATATATATTATGTATGCATAATTATTTCTTTTTATTTATTTTTGTCAAATTTGAGATTTTATAGGAAAGACTTGATAATTGTGAACTTCATTTTTTTCTGCATATTTTCTTTGTGTTTTACTATATGAAGATTCCTCTTGATATCCAATTGGATAATTCTTTCTCTTTTGTTTGGGAAGCCTTGTTATAGTATTTGTTGTCCTTTTTTACTAATATATCCTATCGCCATTATATGCAAATACTAACTTTTATGTTGACAACATCCACTTTATCTTTTCTTGTTAGGTATGCTTCCTACCCCTAGGTGGAGAGGAAGAAGGATTTAACCATAGTTGACCAGGACTCATCCAAGTGCAACTGATCTTTCTCAGGAGGCAGATTGTAGGGGTTGATTTATCCTCTATTGATCATATGCTATAGGTTAGTTTTATTTTAAGTACACCCTATTTGGTGAAGAACAATGTTATATATAAATATTGTAATAGTCAAATTTTATCTTGTTTTGCTACTGGTATTTTATACATTAGATACTTGAGTTTTAGTATATCATCATTTGTAAAAAAGTTATTATTAAATTTGGCATTGGATGGTTTTATATTATTTCACATCAATGAAGTTGAGTGGCTCCCCTCTCCGATCCCGCTCCTTATATCTAGAGTGACAACTCCACTAATTGGATTCTTATCTTTCCTAGCATGCATTATAACCATAATTGGAAAGAATCAACATAAATAATTTGCACAAGTTAAATATACACACATAGAATGATGTACTTGTTATATTAGTATACATTTAATTAATTATAAATAATAAAACAACATTTGATATCTCAAGGACTATACAATTTATTCCAGATATCAATTTTTTTATTTTCTATTAACCTGTGTATTTTCTATAATTGTTATACAATAAATTATTTACATATTATATAAATTATTTCATAAAGTATACAATTAATTGTAAATGTCAATATTTGTTTCCTCATTACCCATACAATTATGTACTTGTTATATTTGTTACATATTTAATTATTTTATTTATAAAATTAATTGACATTTCATAAAGTATGCTATTAATTATTTACTCATTATAAATATTTGTTTAAAGTAATAGTTAACAACTTTACATTAACATGTGTGTTTTTGGTATAGTTTTTATTATGTATAATAGTGAATATATAACATTAAGTATGAAACACTGCAATATATTTGTAAAAAATAAAGAAACATCATTGATTTTTATAAAATGTATTCTATTTTAACATCATTCTATTTATGATTCTTCACTTAAAATTTTATTGGTAATGATATCATTTATTAAATAAAATTCATATACTTTGAAAACAAGTTGAGAGTGTGATATAGATAAGACATTAAAATAAATATTAACTTTGATGAACGTATATATGTTTAGAAAACTTCATAATTGGAGCGAGGTTAGTTGCCTGTACATAACCCCCCCCCACACTGCCACTGACATGTAGAGATTGCGGGAAGGTAAGAACCTTCACAAATACAAGAACCGTGGGGCTAAGTACGTGTTCTGAAAGAGCCTCTCCAAATCCATATGTGATGGTCATACCATTCACAAGAAACTATTACGGAGATTGAAAACCTCTAGAGGGGGGGTGAATAGAGTTTTATAGAGATTTTAAAGTAATTTAAACTCAAACAACCAAACTAAAGATTAAGAAGAGGAACACAGGTGTTTAGAGTGGTTCCACCTTAGCAAATACTAAGGAGTCAGTCCACTACCCGGTTGCTTACCCAACCGGGATTTTGAAAGTACTAAATTTTATTACCTCTCAAGGATGTTACATAAAATTTACAATACTTTCTAAACACCCTTTGGACAGCCTTCACCTTGAAGTAGTCTTGCCAACCTCGAAGCAGCCTTCCTTGAAGTAACTTCAAGCTCCCCCTTGAAGTAGCCTTCCTCCCGAAGTAGCTTCCCATCAAGACAGCCTTCTGAAGTAGTCCAAAGTCTTCCTCTTCACCACGAAGAGCTTCACCCTCTCCAATCCGCAGCCTCCTACATGGAGTAGCAAGGAGAGTACAAGTAATACAAGGAACAAGAAAGGAATAAAAGAAAATACAACTTATCCTTGTAGCTCAAGGCTTGATTTCCCTAGATCAAGCGTTTGGATTTTCCTAGCCAATATGATGGACTTGTGATTTCTAGGGTTAGGAAAATCTAGCCTATAGGACGAGCTTGAGCTAAGGAGAAAATGGCCAATTGATCACAAAGCTCAGTTCACACAGATTGCACAAGAGGGCTCAAGTATTTTCTCAAGTATAGCAAGTGTAAGAAGTGAATTCTAGTGTCCTATGGCTTGTCCTATTTATAGGAATGGCCTAAGTATGCTTAAGGACGTTCTAGACAACTTCTAGGGGTTTCTAAGTTCTTAACTAGCCGTTAGGTACAAGTTTGTTGCTTTTGCAACGGCTAATTACTTTACTCTGCAGTTTCTGTCAGAGATCGTCTCGGTCGAGAAACGGTCGACCGAGACACCCACTCGGTCGAAGTTTCGTCGACCGACAGGCTCTCTGAATGCAATGTCTATTTCCAACTGCCAACTAACTTGTCAGTTTAGTCTAACGGCTAATTGCAGAGATCGTCTCGGTCGAGTGAAGGTCGACCGAAAGTGTCTCGGTCGAGGAGTTGGTCGACCGAGAGAGATCCTGTTTTAAGGTTTCAAGTTAGGCACTAGTTATACGTATGTGTGCATAGGTGGTCCTATTGAATGGATGACTAAGGTGTTTAGCTAGGGAAAATCCAATGCTTGATTTACATGCGATTCTAAGTACTTGTACATTATAATTATGTACAAGTTTTTTACAATGATTACATTTGCATGAAAATATAAATACTTCATGTTGGATTTCCCTTATAGTTGTGTCATCCTGCACACTCAAGTAGCTCGTCAGATAAATAAGAATGAAATGTTTGTCATCATCGAAACAAAGGGATTTATCATAATATCCAATTTATCCAACAATCTCCCCCTTTTTGAAGATGACAAACATTTCCTAAATATGAAATAAGGAAATATAAAGCATGTGAGTTTCATACCTGAAAATTTTCCTTTTGTAGTCATTTATGTTTTTCAAGTGAGTGCTGGCCAAGATGTGATGAAACTCATTTATATTTTTATATTCTTTTCCAAGATGTGATGAAACTCATTTATATTTTTATATTCTTTCTCCCCCTTTGTCATTTCAAAAAGATATCCAAGTTGAATGTTATATTTTTCTTCTCCCCCTTAAGATAATGCTCCCCCTTAATTAGATATCCTATTAGGAACATGGATTTTTATCTAATTTATCCACAATTTGTTTCTCAATCATTCGCAAAGGATGTTAAGCCTTGAAATGATATGAGATTCCCTTAAGCATATGATGAATGTATATTGATTTCTCATGTATCAAAGGATGTTAAGCCCTAGATTAAATGAGAATCCTCTAAGCTTAGAGTACATAAAAATGTCTCCATCCAAAAGCCCTATTTTGGGTAGAGAATTCCTGTAAATACAAGATACCATTTTCAATAAATTCATAAATTTCTTGAAAATTTTCAGCTACACATGGTGATTACAATATTTTTGTAAGCTTCTTCAATCAAATGGTCAAAGTTTTGATAATCTCCCCCTTTTTCTTATGCTTTGCTCCCCCTTAGATAGATATCTCAAATGAAAGTTTGAATACTAAGCAAATATATAAAATGTCCAAGATTTAACAAAGATGTATGCAATGTATGACAATCTGGAAAAACAGAAACCCAGTCGGTCGACAATTGCTCTACCGACAATGTTCTCGGTCGACTAGTTGCTCGACCGAGAATGTTTCTGGAGACCTGTTTTGCATTTGGAAATACAATTACAATTGTAATAGTTGCCTGTTTTAATTATTATTCCCTTCATTTGTTATGCTCTACAATAATGAACTTATGATCCATATTTTGAAGATGCCAAAAAAAATAACCATGTGAATCAAATAAAAATGGCAAATTTCATTCAATAGCATGAAGAAGATTACAATCATATAGAATTTGACTAATCATTTTTATTACAACTAGTACAACTCCAACACTTCACAGGAAAGATTTAAGAATTACATCGATGTCCGGATCTTTCCCAAGGAATGGCTCGGCTCCATAATATTTGACCAGAGTTTGCCAATCCAAAGCACCTGTCATAGCTAATGCATATGCTTCCAGAAATGTGGGAACTCAGTCAAATCGGAAGTGAGCAGCTATATCTTGCAATTGTATGGAGGAAAATTGAGTATGTGCAAGATCCATTGATGGTGGAGGTGGAGGTTGATAGTAGTTGTATGAAGGGTTAAATGGGTTGAGCATGCCATGATTTAAAGAATGCGGATATTCATCGGTTTCAGCCGGAGAAAGATTTTGCATTCTTTGATTTAAGTATGTCATGGCATGATGGGTATAGTTGAGTTGGTTACTGAGATGATATTGGGAGCCAACAAGATAAGTGAGAGTATTTTGGATGGGATCAATAGAAGGATTAGTAGGAGGAGGGGGTGGTGGTATATCTTGATGTGATGATTCTCCTTCTACTCTAGCCCTTTTATGACCAAAGTCAATCCCCATCTTCTCTACGGTGTTCTTACTTATCTTTGGTGGTCTACGCTCCCATATGTATCCCATATCTTCAATGTTTAACTTAAGACAATGTTGAGTAATCTGGCATACAAAATCGGCATATGGTGGATTGCCAGAAAACTCAAGCATATTTTTAAGTATTATGCGAATGAAGTTTATGGGAATTTCTTTTATGATAGCATAAATTAGACACATACGGAAAATAGGAACCTCGGATTTATTGGCTCGTGGATGTATGTTGGTGGAAACAATGAGGTTTACTATTCTACATGCCGGTTTTAGGTTTATTGCATAATAGGTTCCCCTATCTTCATGACAAGTGGTATTGGCTTGAAATATGGCTCTTTTTATATCACTAAGGCTAGTGGAGTGGTCATCATGGGAAAATAAATTTATTGGATTGCTGGTGGTAAGGTCAAGGAAATCTTGATATTCATGTATATCAATTTCTAGCATGTCAAGAATATCCCCTTCGGAAAATTTAAAACTATGCCCATTGACCATGGTGTAGAAGAAGGTGGTTTCATTTTCGGTGTGGGATAAGAGATTGGCATAGAATTCGTTGACTACCTTTATGGAATAGGAAGGAAAAGATGGATTGATGAAGTCCTTCAGCTTTTGTACTCCAAAGAGATGCTCCAGGTCGACTATGTTGATGAAGTCCAGCACTTCGACCGGGCGTCGGGGAAGAGGAGCTTTAGAGGAAAGCCGAAAGTATCTATCTCCAGCATCTCCGTCGACGAAGGCGATGTCATTGATGATCGTCAGTGGCGGAGTGGCTTCCCGATCTTCTCTTCTTTTTCTTCCAGCAACTTTCTTCTTTCCACGGACAGCTGATGATGAGGCCATTGTGTTTCTTGAGAGTGGAGAAGAAGCAAGGAAGATTTGAGGGTAAGAATGCTGAAGGATTGCACGAAATTGCACTAGAGATGGACTATGGAGGCAAGGAAATGTAAGTGTGAGTAAGTGGCTCGTTTTTGCACTTATTTATAGAATTCCAGCGACCTGGTCGGTCGACGACTCGTCGACCGAGCGTCCGCAACGGTCGAGTTGCAGACGCGCCACTTGGTCCTCCAACGGTAAAGAAAACGGTCATAACGGTCGGGTTGCAACGGTCATATCCAACGGCTATTTCTCGGTCGAGTGCTTGTCGACCGACATTGTCTCGGTCGAGCACTCGTCGACCGACAGTTCGTCCGATACTGAGTCTGTTTAGAATTTGTCGGTCGAGTGAGATGGGCTGACCGAGTGGTTCTCGGTCGACGAAGTCGTCGACCGACAGACTTACTGAGTTCAATTTTTTTTTTTTTGATTGTATGCAAATCATAGAACATTTTTGTAGAGCATATATATGTATATTCCAAGGGAGTAATAATATTTAAGGCTTCTAATTACTACAAATAATTTAAGTTTTGATTTAAAAATATGCTAAGATTAAGTTCAATAAAATAATGTCCAAATAAACAATTTTTATCAAAGTTTATTTTAGGTCGCCCTTGATTACGACCATGGCGCCCCTTGGTCAAATTTTATTTTAACCAAGAGGCATATTCTGCAGGTTTCCAAAAAAATATTCATACGTGAAGAATAAGTTCTGCAGATAGCTTACGAATATCAATATGAGGCTCATTAAAGTGTACAAATTATGAGAACTTAATAAGGACATCAAATATGATGAAGCATATTCAAGAATAATATCCATTTGGATAGACTAATTCAAATATGATGAAGCATATTAAGTGATGCTTAGCACAATGAGTATTTTCAAAAGTCGATTTGAAACATTTTATTCATTGCAAGTATTTCTAAGAGATAAATTTGCAATAAGATTATGATTAAAAAGGATTTTTCTTTAATCTAAGCATGATCCATATAATCTTTCAAGAATAAAAAAAATTTACATCAGCTCTAAAGAAACAGTGATATGCTCGGTCTACAATTGCTCGACCGACATTTTCTCGGTCGACAACTGTTCGACCGACCATGTTTCTGGAAACTGTTTCAGAAATCTATGCAATAAAGGTTGTATCTAATTCAATTATTTCGAAGATCAGTTTGAGATAAAACATATGGATGTCAGAGTAATGTCAAATTTATTATAAATTTGTTATCCCTATATGTTAAGTTGAGATAGACAAAAAGATGTGCAAATTTGAGACTTTGGTCATATCTCAACTTAGTCTAATCGAATCAATTTGGGGATTTTGGAACCCATACCATCTCAACATTCTTTTTCCTGTATGGGCATGAGAAGGACTAATGTCCAAGACGTGAACAATAGTGGCAACATATAGAATCAACCTCATATCTCTTTCTATGATTTTGGTCTAGGTTGTTCTTTGGTACAAAAGTATATTTGCCTCTACTTAAATTCATGGATTGACTTGCTTGTGTCCTTCTCCAACTAGGTTGTTGATAGGATTTCTCCTTAGGCTTATAACCTAGTCCTCTTCTTCCTATTTGATGATAGGAATTTTCTAATATTCTATCAAGGATTCCATTGTTGCTTAACTTACTAACTTCTTGTTGCAACTTAACGATCTCATCCATTCTTTTCTTGATATCTAATTTTGCTTGGTCTAGATTGGATGATAACATATTTCTTTCTTTTACTATATTGTCATAATCTACATGGGTGCACAATATAGGTTGTTTTTTAATATCATTTAACTTTGCAAGCAATTCAGTCTTTTCTTGACATAGAAGATCATAGTTAGTTTCTAGAATGAAAATTTTCACTTCACTATTACTTAGAGATGATTTCAAAGTACGATTGTCAGACATAATGCTATCTTTTTCAAAACCAAGAGTATTCAATTTAGCATATAAATCGTCATTTTCAGTTGTAAGCTCAAGAAGTCTAGCATTTAGATCATCATTTTCTTTATTTGATTTCTTTAATTTCTTTTTGCATTCAACATATTTATTATGTGTTTCTTCAATAATAGTAACTAACTCTTCTTTAGGTAAATCAAGCAAGCTTACCTCTTCTTCTTCTTCCTCACCTATTGTAGCAACGAAACATTCTTTATGTGTATCTTCTTTCTTTGACCTCCATGGACATCTAGACGTAGAGTGCTTTGTTCCTAAGCACCAATTGCAACTTGTCGCACATTGGTCCATGCTCCTTTTCTTGTGGTTGTAGTCACCTCCTCCCTTTATCTCTTCAAGACCTTGTTAGGGCTCCTTGAAGCCTGCTCTGATACCAATTGAAAACCTCTAGAGGGGGGGTGAATAGAGTTTTATAGAGATTTTAAAGTAATTTAAACTCAAACAACCAAACTAAAGATTAAGAAGAGGAACACAGGTGTTTAGAGTGGTTCCACCTTAGCAAATACTAAGGAGTCAGTCCACTACCCGGTTGCTTACCCAACCGGGATTTTGAAAGTACTAAATTTTATTACCTCTCAAGGATGTTACATAAAATTTACAATACTTTCTAAACACCCTTTGGACAGCCTTCACCTTGAAGTAGTCTTGCCAACCTCGAAGCAGCCTTCCTTGAAGTAACTTCAAGCTCCCCCTTGAAGTAGCCTTCCTCCCGAAGTAGCTTCCCATCAAGACAGCCTTCTGAAGTAGTCCAAAGTCTTCCTCTTCACCACGAAGAGCTTCACCCTCTCCAATCCGCAACCTCCTACATGGAGTAGCAAGGAGAGTACAAGTAATACAAGTAACAAGAAAGGAATAAAAGAAAATACAACTTATCCCTGTAGCTCAAGGCTTGATTTCCCTAGATCAAGCGTTTGGATTTTCCTAGCCAATATGATGGACTTGTGATTGCTAGGGTTAGGAAAATCTAGCCTATAGGACGAGCTTGAGCTAAGGAGAAAATGGCCAATTGATCACAAAGCTCAGTTCACACAGATTGCACAAGAGGGCTCAAGTATTTTCTCAAGTATAGCAAGTGTAAGAAGTGAATTCTAGTGTCCTATGGCTTGTCCTATTTATAGGAATGGCCAATTGATCACAAAGCTCAGTTCACACAGATTGCACAAGAGGGCTCAAGTATTTTCTCAAGTATAGCAAGTGTAAGAAGTGAATTCTAGTGTCCTATGGCTTGTCCTATTTATAGGAATGGCCTAAGTATGCTTAAGGACGTTCTAGACAACTTCTAGGGGTTTCTAAGTGCTTAACTAGCCGTTAGGTACAAGTTTGTTGCTTTTGCAACGGCTAATTACTTTACTCTGCAGTTTCTGTCAGAGATCGTCTCGGTCAAGAAACGGTCGACCGAGACACCCACTCGGTCGAAGTTTCGTCGACCGACAGGCTCTCTGAATGCAACGTCTATTTCCAACTGCCAACTAACTTGTCAGTTTAGTCTAACGGCTAATTGCAGAGATCGTCTCGGTCGAGTGAAGGTCGACCGAAAGTGTCTCGGTCGAGGAGTTGGTCGACCGAGAGAGATCCTGTTTTAAGGTTTCAAGTTAGGCACTAGTTATACGTATGTGTGCATAGGTGGTCCTATTGAATGGATGACTAAGGTGTTTAGCTAGGGAAAATCCAATGCTTGATTTACATGCGATTCTAAGTACTTGTACATTATAATTCTGTACAAGTTTTTTACAATGATTACATTTGCATGAAAATATAAATACTTCATGTTGGATTTCCCTTATAGTTGTGTCATCCTGCACACTCAAGTAGCTCGTCAGATAAATAAGAATGAAATGTTTGTCATCATCGAAACAAAGGGATTTATCATAATATCCAATTTATCCAACAGAGATAACATACAACAATGATCTAATCATGTGTGAAGGTCAAAAACATCATTATATCAGATTCCATGTCTATTTGAACCATCATGTAATCCACCCAACATCATTTGACAATGGACACCAGTGATAGCAAATTGATATTGACATAGTTTCTAAAAATATTCGAATTTAATTGTCAAACTTGTCTCATTTGAAACACCACATGGTTCAAATTAAACTTCACTGATAATGTGAACATCCTACACAAAGTAACATAAGTAATCTATGTCTTGCAGAAAAACAACATCCAAGTACTTATACAAAAATTTCAAGTTGATTCACATCATCTTTGTGTTTATCGAAAAGCCATAAAAACCATGTTTCAACATAGAGGCCACATGTTCACAATTACCATCATATTACAAAAAGGAACTATAACATAAATCCTTGCATTGCTGGTAGGAACCTATGACTTTGGTCCATCAGATCTGCATCCTCATATTTCCCTTCAAGACTCATCACATTGTTGTTATTTGAGTCTTGAAAATTACAACCCAATCCAACACCAATTTTTGAAGGTTAAAATTGAGAACAAGTGGATGTAGTCTGTAAATGTACATAAAAATGATTTCAATATGATACACATCATGGGTTCTTCCCTTTTAGTAAAGAATTTAAAATTCTAATGCAATATGCTTATTTTACAAGTTAAACATGGACACCGTATAGTAGTCACTTATTCTACCAAAAATCAACCAATTATCATGGTACGAACCATGTTTCTTGATCATGAATACATAAAAACATAATTTCCTAACCTAGTCCGTCATTTGTGCCATATTTAGCTTAGCATCAACAACTTGAGAATAAAATTTAGCTTCTTTTTTGAGTTCTTCATAACTTTTATGTGATATCAACATATTAGATACCTCCTTCAACATTTGTCTTGTTGGACCAATTCTTCAATTTCTTTGATATACACCATGGTGTCCACCATATACCTGATCAAATACATGTAGCATGCTAATTAGGTCATGGTTATCTTATACATTTCAACATATTTCTCCAATTTAAATTTCCTCCTAAAAATTTACATATCTAAATAATATTCTTAAATTAAATGTGTCTTTAAAACTTAGCCGAAATAACATCTTTAGTTATATAACATGCACCATGAGAAAGTGAATGTCTTGGTTTTTAAACTGTTTGTTTTTATTTTGATGGAAAACTATATATACATTTATATATATATATATATACATACATACACACATACATATGTATATATATATATATATATATATATATATATATATATATATATATTCAACAAGAAGGTCGTTCGCCTTGTAAATTTTAATAATGATAAACCAAATTAATAATCATTGTTATAAGAACATGTTATATTTCATATTGTAATGTAAGTACCATCTCAAATTCTTTTTGCATAATAGTTTTTCTTCCAAATACATATGTCAGTCTATTCATTGAGAAATGATTGCATTTTCTTTTAGCTCTTCCTATATGCATATAATTCAAATGAATCAACTATCACAATCATTAATATAGGATGCTCTTTTAATATCATATATACATGCATTACCTTTAATTCTTCTATACTCCATTAGAGTAATAGTTGTCCGCATTCCTCTTGAGTAACCCATGGTTCAAAACTCTTTTGAAGCTCTTTAAGAGGTAAATCTTTAAAGTATGACTTTAAATCATACTGATATGTTGTTTTATAACTTTTTACTTTTCCCCCACACCACTTCCTTATCAGACACATAACTGGATACATGTTCTTTTCCTAACCCTTAGACATAATTTTTTTTGTACAAAACAAAAAGGGGTGGCTAATAAAGGGTTTAGACTATATATAAGATATGAACAAAAAAAGTTATAACTAGATACCTTGACTTCCTCAAATAAACTATTAGAATAATTTTCTTAGGAAGCACCCCATCTCTTGTTGAGTGCAAAAGAGTCAGTATCTCTAGACTTTAAAACTAAAATATTTGATATGGTCATCTCTTGTCACCAACACAAACATTTCATAATGTCGTACACTCATGATGGATTTATCCAAGAGGAAGATTAACTACTGTATAACATGTCTGACTATGACCTTTTCTTTCCTCAATTTCATCTGAATAAGTAATTTATGTGAAAATTAAATAATTTTAAAAATTAAACTAAAATTTGACAGAAGTCATATTTAGTATCACATGCTTGTGAGCTCTAATACTCTTCCAGGATGAAATATAGCTCTATGTCTAGATCTCCTCACTCTATAAGATCTCTTCTGCACATTAAGTTTCTCTTCTTCTACTAAAAGATAATCACCAACTTCAATAGGTGGGTGGTTGAACATTTGATCAATCAGTAATCCTTCTTCCAACTCTATTGATCCCTACAACCAAAATATCAATAAATCTATTAACTATAAATTCATTTCCTATATAGGTAAAATAGTCTAAGTTGTAATATATATATCCTTAAGTTTATCATTTTTTTTATCAACATTTATAAAATAGAAAATATATACCTTCTAGACATATTACAATTCATGCAATTATCATTTTCTTCTTCCATTGAGGTGCCTCTATATGATCAAAATTTCATATTGTGAAACAACATTGTACAAAATATCAAACCAAATATCAAAAATTAGATTACAAGAGAAAACATATATTCTTGCTAAACATAATTAGCATATCGACTTGAGTATCCTTGAGGATGAAATTTTGGTTACTAACTTCATGGGTGGTGGATGTTTGATTGGATTCACTGGTGTTCCATCTCCCAACTCCATTTATCCCTAGATCCATTACGTAATCTACTATCTACACTTCAATTTCCTAAGTAGAATATTTTAAAACTAATATGTATATATCTAAATTTTATCATTACATTTATTAATGTTTAAGAGATACAAAATATTTATGTTCTTGTGACATCAGGGTGTTCACATTTATCATTTTCTCTTATTTTGAGGTGCCCCTGTATGATCAACATTTACATATTAAAAAACACAATGTAAGACATATAACACCAATTATGAAATTCTAGATTATACGAGACTACACATATTCTTAATAAAATGATTAATGCCCCGAAGTGAGTGTGTTTGAGGAAGGAATATTCTCTACTAACTTCAAGTGTGTTGGATTGAAGATTGGATCTACCATTATTTCCGCTTCCAATTCCATTAATCCCTACAATCAAAACATCAAGAACTAATTTTTATCCCTATTTAGATTAATCTAAAAAATAATATATTGATATTTAGATTTATCATTAGTTACATTTTATATACAAAAAATAATCGTTATCTTCTTGTGATACTATATTGTTCACATTGACCATTATTTCTCTTTTTTTAGGTTCCATTGTATGATCATATATTAGAATACATATATTTAAAACTAGTGGTGCAAAATGTTAAAAATACTCACCAACTATAGTGCTCCTAGTAATAGAATGTTTCCTGGATTCATCTTCAGAAGGGGGTAACTTTTTGCATGGGATCCAACATCATTCTCACCCCTACCTATATTTATCCCGTACAATATAGAAATTGGGACAACAAAATAAATATCACTATTACCAACCCTAGTATATTCAAAAAACTAATTATACCTCAACTTTAAACTCTAAATGTAGGAACAATAATAATCGTGCTAGATAATATGCTAATACATGATGAAATTATTTGAAAAATAAGATATCACCTTCTTTAGATTCTATGTGGCTTACTTTGATCATTTATTCTTTAACTCGAGCCCCACCCATAGAATAAATAGAAAATTATAAATTTGTTGTAAGACTTAATATATTAGTCATAAGAATACTATAATTTCTTACTTTCTATGGAAGACAATAATTGATCATGAGATGATCTAGATAAGGTATCGTTGGAAGGTGTTGAGTTTTGGGACATGGGTTTTTGTTGACTATCTAGTGAAATATATCGAGATTTGGCTAACTTGACTTTAGAAACCTTTATTCCATGAATAGGAGTTAGTATTCTTAGATCATTAGAATTGACCAAACAAGATTAGCATTATGACCTGTCATGCTTGTTTGTATCCCAATGAACACTTAATGCACATTATATGAGTAACTCACATATTAACCATAGTTATGGACACATATGGTATACACCATGTCATGGACCAAGAAACCCTAGAGTCATGATGATTTGGATGTATAGAATGTAACCATGATCTATGTACATGCTAATGAGGTGTATGCGATGCGTGTGGATAAGGGTGACTGAACCCTAAGTTGTAATCATCTAACCCTGATATATACATCCTATATGACTTTCATGATACATTAGTAACATTAGGTGTCATAATCATATATTATGTATTAATCTATATAGACTGGAATTAATCACCTAAACATGACTTCATATAAAAATCACTTCATCAATATATACAATGTTTGACCTTGTTCACTAATATACATTTAATGACTCAAATATGGTTAATAAATATTTGTGTTAATATAAATATGCGTGAATGGCTAATGTGGTGTTAAATGTGCATAATTAGTATTAGGATGTGAATAAATATGAGTAATTGATTATTTTAGACAATAATGAGAGTATTAGGTATAATGCTATGTATGGGACTTATAATATAAATGGAGATAATTATTGTTTCATTATTCAGGTTAATAATTAAATTAATGGGGTTAATGAGAAATCTAGTAAAATAATATATTCCGTACACAATAATATGATATAACTTCATATCTTTATTAAGGATACAGGTAAAACATAATAATAATTATGTAGATAATTGACTTAAAACCTAATTGTACTAAAGTTCATACAAGATAATTTAAAAGCCCAAATCTCAGTGGATAATCATGTTCTTTGGGTCCTAATTTGTCTAGATGTCTAGTTTGAATCCAATCTGATAATGTTTTCTAAACCAATTTAATAAAGCAGATTAATGTAATCCTAATGTAACTGATTACAATTATTTTATTTAGATTTCAATTTATGTATCACATACATGATATCCCTGATTTATCAGCTTTATCTAAGTCTAGGCATCACATTGATTTCTTGTTTTGATTTATTTTGGACCCATTCTCAGCTGTGGACCAACATCGTGCGGTGATCCTATTGTGTTCTTCCCTGAGTCTAGGCTTCCCTAGACTCTACACAATGATCGTTATAACCTTTTAATCTCTTCTCAATTTTATATGATGATTCACTCTCCTTCTTTCTCACTAGATCTTGAAGCATTTGATCCTTGACTTGACCATGACTTATCTCCCCCGTATTCCAGTTGACAATCGAATCATGTTCTTCCCATGTCTTCAACCTCAGTTGGGTCTCTTTGACAACGCACTCCTTTGAACCTATATATAATACCATCAACACCATACTTAACCACCAACAACTCATTGTTTCCATTTCCCTTCCTAATGTCTTTGCAAGGGTATCTCCCCATCCCTGACAAATTGTGGTCCAAGGAGTTCATGACCACCTTTTAGATAGCGGGGTCTCACCATGAGGGTTTCATTCAAATATTGGAGTCTTTATGACAATTCTTTAGGCAACGATTTCATCTATTGATGTACCTTACTAATTTTCTTTCTTTTGGTTTCTTCCAACTTCCTATAGTTGAGTTTGAATCATCAACTTTCTATTTACATCTTGTCTTAGTTTTCCCAAGGTTTAACATGACCACGAGGTTCCATGATGCCTCGTATTGCTTCTCATCACTACAACTCCCACGTTCCTAGTTTCCAGTTTATCTACTTGAGAGACACTCCATGGCGGCGGACGTGGTCAAGCTGCAGATTGCCCATGGGCCTCATTTTGGGGTTGGTAGTTTTGGCAGGTTTGAGTTCAATGGGGTGTTTTCCCCACAATTCTAATAGTTTTGCTCACATGATGGTCAAGATTTTTGCTTTTGCAAATCACGCTTTGTCAAGCATTGGATCATGAGATGGAAGTGGCAAATGAGATGATGATCTTCATTGGTTTCACTACAATGTCCTTGTTTTGATTTAATTTCATCAACCATCCAGGGACATTTTTTCATTTAATATGTGAATTCAATACTGTGTCACATGTTTATTTAGTTGATTGGCCTTACCAAGATACCCTGCCACTCAGCTAAAGTCTTAGCTGGTGATGCAATGGTATATTTGGGATTCAATGATGAATTATTTTATTCATTTTAGTTAATTATTTTAATTTGTAAAACTCACCAAAATGAATATATAAGTCAAAAAATTAAACTAAGACCTGTTTTGGAATTTTAAAAAGGAGAACTAAATAATTTCAACTAATTAAATACATGATTTTTGTGGTTTTCTTAATTATCTTTAATTTTGTAAACTTCATATCTAATTATTTATAAGTCAGATATTAATAAATACATATGTTTTGAAATAAAAATATAGTCTATCTGAATATGTAATTTGCATAACCTAAAGAAGTAATGATAAAAGGGGTTATTTTTAGGGTGTTATTTATAGGAGCATATAGCCTAATTCATGTGAATATACAATAGGTAGCTTTGAACCTTTATTTGGATACATGATTTGACCCAAACGTATTGATACACATCTTTGAGATATGTGGCACTACTTTTTGAATCTTATTGGAAAATTACTTATTTCTCTTTCTCTCGACTTAATTTTGGTAGGTTGCTTTGTATGCCTCTTGGATATACCTTTCAGATCCAATTGAGCCCAATTTACTAGAATTTATCTTATAGACTGTAGAGAATGCTACCTGAATCTCTTCTATTTCATATTGTTTAAGCATATTCAATTGGCAGCCCTTACTGCATTATTTCATAATTGGAAACCCTAAATTGATGAATTGCTTGTATTGAACTTACTTTTTCCTCTCTATTATATGCATGTTGTATTGTTTAGACTATTATTATCAATTAGTGGTGGTATATTATGGATTCTGAACCCATTGTACATCTTTTCTAATATATGGGCTTTTGGGTGTTGTCACCTAAGTCCTAGATGCTCGCACGTGATGTATTTATTATTATATAGGATTTTGGGTGCTCTCACCTCCTTCCTAGGCACGTAATGTGGAAGTGTTCCAAACATTCTTGTAGATGGTTAAAGTCTAATATTTATTCTGCATGCATAATTCTTTCTTTTTATTTATTTTTGTCAGATTTGTGATTTTAAAGGAAAGACTTGATAATTGTGAACTTTATTGTTTTCTTCATATAGTCATTTTGTCTTAGTATATGAAGATTCCTCTTGATATCCAAATGTATGATTGTTTCTCTTTTGTTGGGAAGCCTTGTTATAGTATTTGTTGTCCTTTTTACTAATATTATCCTATCACCATTATATGCATATACTGACTTTTATGTTCAAAACATCCACTTTGTCTTTTCTTGTTGGGTATGCTTCCTACCCCTAGGTTGAGAGAAAGGAGGATTTCACCATAGTTGACCAGGACTCATCAAGTGTTGCTGATCTTTCTTGGGAGGCATATTGAAGTGGTTGATTTATCCTCTGTTGATCCTACACTATAGGTTAGTTTTATTTTATGTAGACCCTATATGGTGAAGAATAATGGTATATATAAATATTGTAATAGTTAGATTTTATCTTCTTTTGCTACTGGTATTTAATACATTACATACTTGAGTTATAGTATATCTTCCTTTGTAAAAAAGTATTTATCAAATTTGGCATTGGATGGTTTCTATTGTTTCACATCAATGAAGTTGAGTGGCTCCCCTCTTTGATCCCACTCCTTATATCTAGAGTAACAAATCCACTAATTGGATTATTATCTTACATGAAATATTGAATTCTCTAATTCTTCTTTGAATGCTTTCTTTTCAGTCAATTATATTTGATACAACCAATTTCAATCATAAAAAATCATGACAACATATAAATTAGATCATGAAGAAGATTAAGTTTAGGTAAAAAGAGATGCATTTTCAAAAATGACAAACACTTATGTAGAAGTATGTGATTTCATAAAATCTTAATACTAAAGGTGCTAACTTTGTTACAAAACATGAGGGCTTACATAATCTTATAAATTACAACATGACAACATGTTGCTGCAAAAGTTTTATTATTCTCACAAGACATTACATTTATGCTCTGCTTGTAGATGCTTTACTTGAATCGGATTAATGGTATATAAGATCCAACATAAATTAATAATATATAATTTTTGAAGATCCTTCGAAAAACACTATTCTAATTAATATATTGATGTTGTGGAAATACAAAATAGAACTAAAGGAAGAAAAAAACATACGGCCATGTCCCATCAATATCGCCAAAAGCAATTTCGAGAACAGATTGTAGAAAAAATCTATACCACAAAGAGAATATGAGGAAGTGATTATTGTTTTAGATTCCCATTTAAAATCAAGCCAAGTGACTATACCTTAGATGGCCTCCTTAAAACCCAAATATTACCCTTCTGATTAAAATCATGTGTAGTAGGCATATGTTGAATTTATCTTCCTCTGTAGTACTATGTTGAATTTATGTTCCTCTCTAGTACTAATCCCATCTGACCCTACATATATCAAAACCTATAATAAATTTATTACGAGAAGAGAAGCTTCCCCTGATTCCCTACTTCTAAAGATGAAAGTTGTGTTTTGTCCTGTCAAGGTAAATAGAAACACTACTACAAAATATGAATGCAGAACCAAGAAATAAAAGTTTCACAGGCATGCATTATACTCAACATTGCCACACACTCTACACAACCTAAAACTCTAAGTAATATTGCCACCACATTTTTGTAGGTTGCCCTAGTTCAATCTCGAATTTAGGTATCATACATAGACTGCACATATATATCCTTCTTGAATCGATTAACACCTTCACCACCACCACCGCAAATGCTCCATACATATTTCCATCAAAATATAAAGCTATCTATAACATAGTATTAATCACCCAAAAAGAAATAAAATACATAATCTTATGTATATTGCATCTTCTGTGACCCATTATTTTTGGCAACAATGGAATAGTTGATGTAACAAAAGGTAATCCTGGTGTTGGTAAGTTTCCAATAGTGGTTGCATGATGGCATTGTGCATAATGTTAGTCTGTGAAAAATTAATTTCTATCAGAACAAATCTCTCATAACTAGTTTTCAATTATATGTTCTTGGTATGTTTAAGAAATGGTTAAGGTGTCTAGATGTAGCAAAAAAATTGATGTTCTTTCAACTTAGATGCTCAACTCATCATTATTTCAAATTGACTTTTGTTTTTATGGAAAGAGGATATCAAATCTTCACAAGAAACAAATTTTTTATATAGTTATGTTTGCATCACTCCATTGTACTTATATATGAATTGTAGATGATCCTATTGGTTATTTGGAAGTACCATAGGTATAAAACATTGTTGTTTGGTTTATATTCCAGTAAGAAAATCAATAAAACACCTCCTATATGATTGGATGAAGGAGATAATTGAAAAACAAACCAAGAAGATGTCGTACAAGTGCCACCTTTTAGGAAAAGAATTGCAGACACTTTTAAGATCCCACTCTTTGGACAAGGAACATTTGGTATTGGAGGAACCTTATCAAAATGATGGCCACAAAAAAGAACTTCCATTAGGCGAGTTGGGCAAGAGAAGGATTGTAATTGGGCACCAATTGGGGATGGGATTTCAAAGAGAAAACCACCACGTGTCTTTGGATGATTTCTTTCTAAAATAAAGAAATCCAAGTGCCATCCGTGGTTTCTTCTATAACATAGAAAAACACAAAAGGGGTTTCTAGTTTATAGGCTTTTAATTTTGCTTTGTAATATGTTCCATTAAAGTATAACTAACAATCTAAACCATCTGCTACTTAGCGAGAAATCTAATTGGGCTACCAAGATTTTCAAGTGAAGGTTTTAACCGTACGATATCCTTGTTGTTGGTATGTATGTCCTGAGAGCCAATCATGGGATGATTGGTGAGATACATTAAGATTGATTTGATAAAGATAAAAGGCAAGCTTCCAATTCTTTTTGGTTCATTCATATGAGATAATGATATAACAAATTGAATGTCTAGAGAATGACAATACTCGATGACGTATGCCTTCAGGTTCAGGACCTAAACGATGAGATCATATGGATTCTAAGAGTTTGTACACTCTTATTATGTCCCTGGTAGGATGTCATTGTGGAAGGTAGATAGACAATAATGACGCACAAGACTAGATTGTGGTGTTGGTTGATGACAGAATCTCATTAGCCATGATATGGAGATATCAAACCAAAAACATAGGTACTTGTTAGAGAATAAGTTTACCGGACAGACCCACCGTGAGTTTGACACATGGAACCATGACATGGTAGTCACAGTCAGTTCTCACAATGATGGTGGTGAGTGTGATTCTTTGACCTGAAATCACTACACTCAACACATGTCATTGGGTACACTTTGACATCATCAAACGCAGTCCTGAAACATGGTTGTTATAAAGGTGATGATTGGGTGGCTTTGACGCGTGGGGCTATTGAGTGGTGAGTGATAGATATGGGATTTGTCTCTCCTGAGGGAGTTTGATATTGATGGCCACTTGATGAGTAGGATTGAGATAGGTGTGCACACAGATGTGTGAATCAGTATGTGATATTGATGTCATACATATATCCTCCAATCTACTCTGAGATCAAGAATGTAAATGAACATTGATAGGATGATTGTTCCATGCCTTGAGTTCATTCAGGATATCAGTGATAAAGGAATTATACATTCGTTGTAACACCATTCACGGATTGTAGGATTGAAAGTTCTTCTCCAACTTTCTATTTCGCTTGGGTAGCATTGATGTGCAACTAGGAACTGCTCTTTGCTTGTGAAGTTATAAGTGTTATGGACTTTCACTGCCAACATGAAATGGACCTGCAGGGTCACATACATAGGATTTAACCTAGAAGAGGAGGTTCTCCACAAACCATGTTTATATTGATTACTAAAGGAAATAGTAGTTCAATTAAACACTCAATCGATTGATAGCTCAATATAATAGTGTTCAAGGTGTTGGACCAATTGATTAGAGTATCAGATTGATTGAAATTGCGATTAACTGATTTGCACAAGTCTGCTGCGCCAACCGATCGGCTCATGAGATGAACTGATCGGCTCAGGTTGATGAACCGATCGACTCAACTGGTGAGATGATCGACTCATGTGAAATGAGACGATCGGCTCAAATGTTGAACTGGTCGGCTCATGTGATCAACCAAGATCGTTTGAAAGTCAGAAGACTATTTTGCAAATACAATTTGTTTCACTTGTAAAAATTTGATTTGGACAAGGATTAATATTTGATTAATTGGAGACAAATTTGAAAGTCAATTTGATTTGGACCAGGACCATGAACTGATCGGCTCATGTGATGAATCGATCGGCTCAGGTGTGAACCGATCGATTGAGGTCACCAAATGAACGTTTCAGGATTGAAACGATCGGTTCAGGTGGCGCAAGTTGGTTGTTTTGTGGAAAATCTCGAACCCTTCTACTCATGCTTTAATCCCACATTGCCCGGGATAGAGAACCCTATCCCATGACCCTCTTATATATATATAGGGGTAATGGGGGCTTTTCAATACAACAACTCAGAGACCAGTTGCTCTGCAAAGTTTTTGTTCTCTCTGGTTTTGGTAATCGAGAGAGAGCCCGAGAAAGTGCTACCTGATAAGGGAGGCACAACAAGGGAAAGACAACTACAGAAAAGCAACTGGTTGTAGGCGAGTGTGTTGGTGACTAGTACGCTGACAAGAGGGTACGACTCCTTCTGATTCCTTGTGGGACAAGGAGATCGGTGTTCCGGGTGGTCCGTGTGGACTACTTCAGAGGCAGGAGACTTCTGCCGCTCAGAGGACAGATGTCAATCCCGACAGTCCCGGTGATACCAGGTGCTGCACAGACACCGTTCAAGACCAGAGGTGGAGACCATGCAAGCTGTGAGGTAAAGTCATTGAGCAAGCCTCAGGACAAGGTATGCCTCTACAAACCATCCTTCCTATTGTATAGACATTTATGCGATTCCATTATTTTGGGTTTGGGCGAAGAAATTTTTTGTTTCTGCTGCCTTCTCTGTCTCCTAAAACCCAATAGTGGTATCAGAGCCACGTCAACTACTCGATGCTTTAGGATTATCGATATGATCGATTTTGGTTTGTCACTTTTATTTATTGCATATGATGCGAATAAAATTGGCATTATGCATGTCCAATCCTAAATCCACAAATCCCAATATACATATATGATATGTAATATGAATGCACTCGATATGTGTCACCCTTAAATGAGTTTTGTGGTGGATGTATAGCGTGGTTATGGCCAATAAACCCTATGTATGTGTGCTTGGTTGAATGTGGTTTCTTGCATCTCAGTCTGCACATCGATTCCCTACCTCCTATTCCTGATGTAACTCATGATAACTCGAGATTTCTTTCCTACATTTTCTCCCCCCGAATGTAGCTCAGGGTTTCCCAATTTAAATGTAAAATAGGATAGATCCTTTATTTCCTGTTATGTCAAAGAATGGCGGACAACCTGAGGACAACTGAGATGATCGGTTCAAGGTGTGAATCGATCAGTTGGCGATCCAGATGACCATTTCGAGGAGCGAGACGACCGGGTGGTGGCCATGAGGAGATGCGTGATGACCAGGTGATCTGATCGGTTGGAGGAAACAACCGATCAGCTGGTGGCACCCAACCGACCGGCCTGATGGCAAGCCGATAAATCTTGGAGTGAGTTGATCAAACCCAATAAAGGCAAAACACAAAGTTCATCTTGTACAGGTTGCATGTGATGTAGACCTAGATGACAGTGATTCCTCTTGGCTCGAGGAATCACATTAGGATGTCCATAATCATTTCTTTTATCATTTCACATGTTTTCTGTGGGATATAGCATGTATATGATATGTACTATATATTGTGGTGATTGGATATGTATATGTACCTATAAAACCAAATACCTCATTAAATATTAAAGTTTTATATACCTTCCAAATGTGACACACGTGAAAAACGTGAAGGATGAATATGCGGGTCTGCCCTAGCAGGTGCATATTTCATCGTGTTGGCTTTGGGTCACACTTAACAAGGTGACCTAGATATGATCTAGCACCTTGAGGCATGGAGGTGATCATGGCAAGGAGTTGCATATGACATCTTTCAAGAGTTGCATATGATGCAATTGGCAAAAGTTGCCTACCTAGAAGATCTAAGTTGTGGATGATATCCCTAGCTGGTTCATGACTTAGAGGATTTTAGGATCTTGCCCACTAGAAGATTTTACACTGCAATCTTTTGAATTGATGGTGAGGGCTATCAATTTGAACAAAATAGTGGGAGCGATAATTAATTAAAGTCCTAATTATATCGTCAACCTTTCAAATCAATCAAATAAGTCAAAATTGAGTTTTAGACTAAACTGCATATGTTTCCTTTTGTAATACAAATGACAACAAACAACAATCACTTTTCATTGGGATCAGTCCTTGAAAAGGACAACCTGAATGGGACTAACTTCCACGACTGGTTTAGGACATTGAGAATTGTTCTCACTCAAGAGTGAAAGCTCTATGTCCTGGATACTCCAGTTCCAGAGGAACCTACTCCTACCGCACCATAGGTAGAAAGGGATGCTTATAAGAAGCATTATGATGATGCCATTGATGCAAAGTGCTTGATGTTGTGCTGTATGAACCATGAGTTGTAGAGACAACATGAGAACATGGGTGTCATTGAGATGATTCAACATCTCAAGAACATGTATGAAGACCAAGCACGGCAAGAGAGATATGATGTCTCCAGGGCACTGTTCAAGTGCATCATGACAGACAAGGAGATCTAGTTGGTCCTCACACACTCAAGATGATTGGGTATGTGGAGAACCTGACGAGACTGGGATTTCCCCTTAGCCAAGAGTTGGCTACTGACGTGAAACTACTATCATTTCCAGAATCCTACAGTCAGTTTGTGATGAACTACAACATGAACAACTTTGACAAGCCATTGACAGAGTTGTTGGGCATGTTGAGGACAGCCGAGACACAGATATAGAAAGATAAGCCTAAGTCAATGATGATGATCAACAGTAAGAAAGGCAAGTCCAAGCACAAGGGCAAGGGCAAAGCTAAGAAGGGTTCTGATGCTAGCCAGGAGCCCAAGTTGTCTTCAACTCACAAGGCCAAGGGAGGTGTGACCAAGAGAGGCAATTCCCACCATTGTCAAAAGCCAGGACATTGGAAAAGGAATTGTCTACTCTATCTAGAAGAACTAAAGAAGAAGGAGGCGACAAACGTCTCCAACTGAAGGTGTCATGAAATAAACATGTAACATTTTTTAGGTATATGATACCAAGATATAAAATGTAAAGCACTCAATAAATGGGGCAAGTGTTGCCACCATAGATAGGAGTACTTTAGTTTATTTTCAGCCTTAAAGGCATGTAATAGAGTTATGAACTGCTATTTCATATTTGCCAATGGATAGAAACACATTATTTTTTGCATATTTTATGATAATGATTGCAATTAATAAAGTTGATGTTTCAATCTCAAAAGATATGTTCTTTACAGAAATGCCTTGTTTATCTTGTGGTACTTGTTATGCATAAGATAAAATGATACCTAAAAGTTATTGATAACTCAAACAATCAAATTAGCATAAATCATGCCTTGAGTTCATTCGGGATATCAGTGATAAAGGAATTATACATTTGTTGTAACACCATTCATGGATTGTAGGATTGAAAGTTGTTCTCCAACTTTCTATTTCATGTGGGTAGCACTGATGTGCGACTAGGAACTGCTCTTTTCTTGTGAAGTTATAAGTGTTATGGACTTTCACTGCCAACGTGAAATGGACCTGCAGGGTCACACACATAGGATTTAACCTGGAAGAGGAGTTTATCCACAAACCATGTTTAGATTGATTATTAAAGGAGTTTAGTGTTCAATTAAACACTCAATCGATTGATAGCTCAATATCATAGTGTTCAAGGTGTTGGACCAATTGATCGAAGTATCAAATTGATTGAAACTGCGATTGACTGATTTGCACAAGTCTGCTACCCCAACCGATCGGCTCATGAGATGAACCAATCGGCTCAGGTTGGTATAGTATTGTAGGACCATGTGTACAACCTTGTATACATTTGTATAGTTTTGTAGGACCATGTGTATAGTCTTGTACGATCATTTGTATAGTTTTGTAGGACCATGTGTATAGTCTTGTACACATATATACAATCTTGTAAGATCATGTGTACAGTCTTGTAAGACCATGTGTATAGTCTTGTACACATTTGTACAGTATTGTAAGACCATGTGTACAGTCTAGTAGGACCATGTGTATAGTTTTGTAAGACCATGTGTACAGTCTTGTAAGACAATGTGTATAGTCTTGCAAGACCATTTGTACAGTCTTTTGACACATGTGTACAGTCTTGTAGGACAATGTGTACAGTCTTGTACACATGTGTACAGTCTTGTGAGGCCATGAGTAGAGTTTTGTGACACGTGTACAGTCTTGTAGGACCATGTGTGCAACCTTGTACACATTTGTACAGTTTTGTAGGACCATGTGTATAGTCTTGTACGACCATTTGTATAGTCTTGTACACATTTGTATAATCTAGTAGGACCATGTGTACAATCTTGTAGGATCATGTGTACAGTCTTCTAACACATTTGTAAAGTCTTGTAGGGCCATGTGTACATTCTTGTACACATTTGTACAATCTTGCAGGACCATTTGTACAATCTTGTACACATGTGTACAGTCTTATAGGGCCATGTGTACAATCTCGAACACATGTGTACAGTCTTGTATGACCATTTGTATAATCTTGTACACATATGTACAGTCTTGTATGACCATTTGTATAGTCTTGTACACATTTGTACAGTCTTGTACGACCATTTGTACAGTCTTGTATGACCATTTGTACAATGTTGTACACATTTATACAGTTTTGTAGGACCATGTGTATAGTCTTGTACGACCATTTGTACAGTCTTGTAGGACCATGCGTACAATCTTGTACACATTTGTACAATTTTGTAGGACCATGTGCACAGTCTTGTAGGATCATTTGTATAGTCTTGTACGCATTTGTACAATCTAGTAGGACCATGTGGACAGTCTTATTCATATGTGTACAGTCTTGTAGGATCATGTGTATAGTCTTGTAGGGCCATGTGTATAGTCATGTACATATGTGTATAATCTTGTAATATAATGGGTACAGTCTTCTGACACATGTGTTCAGTCTTGTAGGATCATGTGTACAATCTTCTGACACATGTGTACAGTCTTGTAGGATCATGTGTACAGTCTTATAGGGCCATGCGTACAGTCTTGAACACATGTGTACAGTCTTGTATGACCATTTGTACAATCTTGTACACATTTGTATAGTCTTGTATGACCATTTGTATAGTCTTGTACACATTTGTAAAGTCTTGTACGACCGTTTGTACAGTCTTGTATGACCATTTGTACAGTGTTGTACATATTTGTACAGTTTTGTAGGACCATGTGTACAGTCTTGTATGACCATTTGTACAGTCTTATCGGACCATGTGTACAATCTTGTACACATTTGTACAGTTTTGTAGGACCGTGTGCATAGTCTTTTAGGACCATTTGTATAGTCTTGTATGCATTTGTACAATCTAGTAGGACCACGTGTACAGTCTTATTCATATGTGTACAGTCTTGTAGGATCATGTGTATAGTCTTGTAGGGCCATGTGTATAGGCCTGTACATATGTGTACAGTCTTCTGACACATGTGTATAGTATTGTAGGATCATGTGTACAGTCTTCTGACACATGTGTACAGTCTTGTAGTATCATGTGTACAGTCTTGTAGGATCATGTGTACAGTCTTGTAAGACCATGTGTATAGTGTTGTACACATTTGTACAGTCTTGTATGACCATGTGTACAATCTTGTAAGACCATGTGTACAGTCTTGTAAGACCATATGTACAGTCTTGTAGGACCATGTGTACAGTCTTGTAAGACCATGTGTACAGTCTTGTACACATTTGTACAATCTAGTAGGACCATGTGTATAGTCTTGTACAGATGTGTACAATCTTGTAATATCATGTGTATAGTCTTGTAGAACCATGTGTATAGTCTTGTACACATTTGTACAGTCTTGTAGGGCCATGTGTACAGTCTTGTACAGATTTGTATAGTTTTGTCAGACCATGTGTATAGTCTTGTAGGACCATTTGTACAGTCTTGTAGGGCAATGTGTACAGTCTTGTACATATGTGTACAATCTTGTAATATTATGTATACAGTCTTGTACATATTTGTACAGTCTTGTAGGATCATGTGTACTGTCTTCTGACACATGTGTACAGTCCTGTAGGATCATGTGTACAGTCTTCTGACACATGTGTACAGTCTTGTAGGACCATTTGTACAGTCTTGTATACATGTGTACAGTCTTGTAGGACCATGTGTACAGTCTTGTACATATGTGTACAAACTTGTAATAGCATGTGTACAGTCTTGTTGAACCATGTGTACAGTCTTGTATACACGTGTATAGTCTTGTAGGGCCATGTGTACAATCTTATACACATTTGTGCAGTTTTATAGGACCATGTGTATAGTCATGTACGATCATTTGTACAGTCTTTTAGGACCATGTGTACAGTCTTGTACACATTTATACAGTCTTGTAGGATCATGTGTACAATCTTGTAAGACCATTTGTACAGTCTTGTACACATTTTTACAGTCTTGTAAGACCAAGTGTATAGTATTGTAGGACCATGTGTACAGTCTTGTAAGACCATTTGTAAAGTCTTCTGACACATGTGTACAATCTTATAGGACCATCTGTACAGTCTTGTACACATGTGTACAGTCTTCTACACATGTGTACAATCTTGTAAGGCCATGAGTACAATGTTGTGACACATGTGTACAGTCTTGTGGGACCATGTGTACAACCTTGTACACATTTGTACAGTTTTGCAGGACCATGTGTACAGTCTTGTACGACCATTTATATAGTCTTGTACACATTTATACAATCTAGTAGGACCATGTGTACAGTCTTGTAGATCATGTGTAAAGTCTTCTGACACATTTGTACAGTCTTATAGGGCCATGTGTACAGTCTTGTACACATCTGTACAGTTTTGTAGGACCATGTGTATAGTCTTGTATGACCATTTGTATAGTCTTATAGGATCATGTGTACAGTATTGTACACATTTGTATAGTTTTGTAGGACCATGTGTACAGTCTTGTAGGACCATTTGTATAGTCTTGTACACATTTGTAATGTTTTGTAGGACCATGTGTACAGTCTTGTAGGACCATTTTTACAGTCTTATACACATGTGTACAGTCTTGTAAGACCATGTGTACAGTCTCTTAAGACCATGTGTACAGTCTTGTAAGACCATGTGTACAGTCTTGTAAGACCATGTGTACAATCTAACAAAAATGCTTCTATGTTTTGGAAAACAAGTTGACAACATAACATCCAATGCTTCGACACTGTGATGGCTATCCTAATCGACCAGTCCACTTACTTGAGATATAATTGTATGCGACTGCATAAACTTCAACATAAATAAAAATGCTTTTTAAACCATCATTCTTCATAAAAATATAGAATATACGATTATGTAGTTTACAAAGTTGTTCGTAAAACTCTTTTGTATGTGTATAGTACATAGGGAACTTTTGTATTCAATCTAAATAGTACATAAGGATCTTTTGTAAGTGTACAGGCATGTATTCGTGTGAACATCAACATGGAGAATCAAGGAAAACATAATTCTTTATCCAACATGAACTAGAGTTTTTTTGGCGATCATTATAAACCAGACTTTGTAATAATAAAATTAAATTATAAGACCATGTGTACTGTCTTGTAAGACCATGTGTATAGTCTTATAAGACCATGTGTATAGTCTTTTAAGACCATGTTTACAGTCTAATAAAAATGCTTCTAAGTTTTGGAAAACAAGTTGACAATATAACATCGAACACTTCGAGACTGTAATGGCTATCCTAATCGACCAGTCCACTCACTTGAGATATAATTGTATGCGACTGCATAGACTTCTACATAAACAAAAATTCTTTTTGAACCAACATTCATCATAAAAAGATAGAATATACGATTATGTAGTTTACAAAGTTGTTCATCAAACTCTTTTGTATGTGTATAGTACATAGGGAACTTTTGTATTCAATCTAAATAGTACATAAGGATCTTTTGGAAGTGTACAGTCATGTATTCATGTGGACATCAACATGGAGAATCAAGGAAAACATGACTCTTTATCCAACATGAACTAGAGTTTTTTTGGTGATCATTATAAACTGGACTTTGTAACAATAAAATTAAATTGGTGTTCTTTTTAGATACATGGAATGACAATACGAACTAGATTGTACAAATTTCAATGAATGAGGGAAAAGTTCTCGTGAAAATCCACACTTGATATTTAGTTAAAACCTTTGGAGACATGATCGGTCGAAAAGGAGGGGTAGAAACATACAAAATCATTGAATCATCTCAATTATGAATTTATAGTTTTAGGACATAATCTCATTTGCTAATTTGGTTAAATACTTCAATATATATAAACAATCATCTAAAAAAATTGAATAATAATGCATCAATGCTCAGTTGATCATCCAGGTTGTATCTCTATATAAATCATTATACAATATATTGAAGTATTTACAAATTCTATGTCTCAACAAAATTTTAAGTGAGATTCTCAACAGAATTGTATGTGAGATTATTTTTTTCTCTATATAGTTGTATGTGAGATTCTCTTTGTCTCAAAGTAGTATAGAAATCAGATTATATTCCACAATTTCTCTTTGTCTCTACATAGTCGTATGTGAGATTCACTTTGTCTCAAAGCAGTATAGAAACCAGAATTGTATGTGAAATTATCTTTGTCTCAACAGAGTTGTAAGTGAGATTCTCTGTCTCAAAGTAGTACACAAACCATATTATATTCAATAAATTCATGCAACAAAGATCCTATTTGTCTCAATATAATACCAACAACAATATATCCAGCCTTTGAATAGAGATGTGCGTCAGATAATTCCAATAGAAATACATCCATCATATGATTAGAGTTGTAAGATACCAAAAATGTAGCGACCGATAAACAAATCGTTACTAATTAAGCAGAATTAAACATTAGCAGCGGATTAACAAAAATCACTAAAAATTTACACCATTTACAAAGAGATCCATCCTTAGGAAAACTCTTTAAACATGAACAAAAGTATTTCATATACATCCTGGTTCATAAAATACAAGACATGTATCATCTCTTCTTGAGGATTATATACAACAGTTGCCCGAAATTGTCTGTACATAGGACAACATAAAACCTCGAGGCATCAAGCCAAAATCTCAGATTGATTCATTAAAAACACTAACTATAAACTCCATGGACCTGAGAGTACAAAGACTACACATAGGACTGTATGTACACATATATAAGACATGACAGCCAGACGATCTCCACCTGAGATGTCAATGCTGCCCCTATTGTTGTTGTCTTTTCCCTGCTGTGTGATCTCTATTTCCTCATTCGCCTCCACCTAAAAATGTGGATCCCATGGGGTGAGACAATTGTAAATTTCCCCAGCGAGAGATATAACTCTCCGTTGAAAACATTATTATTGTAGTTTAATAGAATAAAACTGAGTAGGAGTTCTTATATATTAACAGTAGTGTTAATCAATGTATGAACAGAATAAGATAATCTCCTTTCTTAAGGAGGGAATTGCATCTACCCATGGTAGATTATAAATCATCTATCTGCTTTGTAAAGAATGTAAGGAAACATAAGTATATCATTTATCAACTAAATATGCATAAAAGAAATGTAACACCAGCCAATGATTTTCGTATTTAATCCTTAAGCAAACATATTATACGGCTGATTACATTTTTCAATCACACTTATGCCCTGAGGAGATGAGGTATACCGCTCATACTCCAACCGACCATTGTGAAGTTGAAATCGGTACCATACAAGATCAATGGAAGAGCCGGCTTCCATGACCTCCCACATCTCGGTCAGTGTGAGACTACATGCAGGACATCTTGTGTCTCTGCTATATAGCTTTCCAGGGTATACTGGAAACTTCTCTATAGAGCTACAGCGGCGGCTGCACTCTCTTCGCAATTGAGAGATTTCATGTTTACCTCCATCGATCCAGCATTAATATTATTAGGATATTCGTGATACATCTATCCCAATCTTCAGGAGATTCATGACACATCCATCCCGATACAAATAATGAAGGATTGAGAGGTTTATTGTTTACCTTTCATCAATTCCCCCATTAGGACGTAAGGATATGTTCGCCCATCAACCCCCACATATTCAAAAATATACATTCCGGGTTTTGCCACAGAGCAACCCATTTCACCATCAGTAAATACTGGCACTGGTGGATCTATTGTTAGGGCTCTACATGATATGATTTCACTTGATTAATTAAGTACATTAGCATATTCTTTTAGCATCAGTCAAGTTCTCAAACAGGAATTATTGTGACAAATGCTACAAAGAAACATGTAAGCTCTTATCAATTACTTTACCAGAACTTATAATACATTGGGATCTTAATCCCTTATCTCATCACTTGAAAGTTCACATCTCACAGCAACATCATTATTTTACTTATCAAATATGGGTATTCATACCCTTAGTTCATCACTAATCACTGTTACCACTTGTTAGGCAATTATTACCTCTAGGTTCCTAGACCGAGGTATACATGATACTTGTTACACAAGCATCTCACATGGCTAACAAGGCCCATTAAGTATCTTGTCACCTTTCACTAGGTAACAACTTACTCATATGGATCATAAAGTCCATGCACATTTTGTTACTTTTACTAAGCAACAATAACATTAAGGCACACAAGGCCAATCAACATTTTTATTATATAAATATCATAGCTCAAATCTGGCTATGTTCATCATCTCATGATATCTGCATGGTTAATACACATGATAACAGTCATGAAAATTTCACATCACACCATGCAATACAGTAGTAACACCATTATTCCCTTTCCATGGTTACGGTTTACCATCAAATAGGGCTTTTCATCCCTTTACCCAAAAACTAGGGTTAGGGTTTCCCATTTCACATTAATTAGGGTTTTATGTTTATATTATCTATCCAACCCTAATTTATTGTTCCATTCCTCTAGGAGCATTCAATAATATCATAAGTATTCACTCATGATCATTACTCTCATCATATATCATTAATGATTATCAATTCAAGGTATGAGTTCATCAAAACCTTACCATGGTATGTTTATATCATACTCATTATCTTGGGTTAACCCCTTTCTCATAGTATGTTAGTCAACACTTATCAAAGTGCATTGAATTCATTACACCTTCATTGTAACAATTTACATAACACACACTTCTTGCGTTTCTTATCCCAGTATATTGGATTTGAGGTGCATCAAGTTATATCAACCCTGAAATGCTAAATGTGATATCTATCCTGTCTTGATGTATCACTTTTCTCATCACTTCCAACTTACTTAAGTTAATCAATTGACCTTGTATTAAGGTATTTCCCTCTTAATATTTTTAACCACTAACCTATCACCTTTATCATGTAGTGCACAGGTCACCCATTAGAATTGTACAACTATCTTTAATGATACATACTTATCTCAAGTTAAGGCATTACATACTATAAGGTTTCCTGTAATCAACCACTTGAGATATTTCATCTCCATAAAAGTATTACCCACTATTTCATCATTAGGGTTTTCTCTTACCTTTACCCAATTTTAGGGTTTCATATAGCATTACATATCATCACCCTGGTTTAGAGTTTCACATGGCAACACCCTATATTAGGATTATATTATTACCATGGATTAGGGTTTCACATGTCATTACCCTAGATTAGGGTTTGAATTCATCAATCAACTCAATTAGGGTTTTATGATCTCTTTATCAAGGATCATACCCTAAGTGTATATCATATTTATTTTGAATGTGTTAGGCTTGATTGCTACATGATTATCTTACATGCATGAATCTCTCTCTCTTATCTTATTCAGAATGTCCACTACTCAATTCTTGATTAGATTGAGCCTACTCTTTATTCAAATACATGCATTTAGGGTTAGCATGATGTATTGAATTATTGCATCATTATGCATCAATGATTAATCCCACTAAGGGTATCAACCATCTAAATACATTAGGTGTCCAAAAGATTTGATCAATTGAACCTTCAATTACATGAGGTATCCAAATGAATTGACCAAATGAATCTTCAATTACATTAGGTGTCCAAGTGGATTAACCAATTGAGTCTTCAATTACATTAGATATACAAATGGATTAACCATGTTGAACCTCAAATGGTTTTGATTACTTAGACCCTAAACGGTCTTGGTCTCTCAGAATTCAAATGGTTTGAAACTGTTTGGGCAAGAAGTGTGTTGAAATCGATTGGACTTGGGTCTCCAAATGGTTTGAGACCGTTTGGACCCAAATGGTCTTGAGACCATTTGGACTCAAAGGGTCTTGAGACTGTTTGGTCCAAACCCTCTCAAAACCGAATGGACCAAAAAGGTCTTTCAACACTTAACCAATTCAAGGTTTCAATCAATGAACTGACTATCAATTGAATCTTTGATTCATTCATCAATTAAACTATTGAATAATCCCTTAATTGGACCATCAATTAGGGTTTTGAACCCAATTGAATTAGGATTATAATTAAGAAACCTTCAATTAGGGTTTTGAAATCGAGGAACCTTCAATTATTAACATTGTGGAACTGATTCATTCGAAATCAATGAATCATCATCAAATTATGATATGACCTGACCTCAAAATGTCTTGAGGTCGTTTGGATGACCTCCAAATGGTCTTGAGACCGTTTTCCCCATCCATCATTGAAATTTGTGAAATTCAATTAGGGTTTAGATCATTGGATTGATCATCAATTGAGCTATTAATTGCATTTCAATTTGATATATGTGGATCTTCAACCACCTCATCATACTCAACCCTAGACCTCCAAATGGTCTTGGTTGACCTCCAAACGGTCTTGAGACCATTTTGGTGATCTCCAAATGGTCTTGAGACCATTTGGGTTAATCAACCCAAAGTTTTAAATCAACCAATTGAAATTTCATCACTTAACCCGATTAGGGTTTGTTACTTGATGAACCTTCAACTGATGAACCATTTGAAACCAATAAATTAAATTTAATGGGTCATCAACCATAAACACTAGCATATAATCTCCAAACGTTCAATTGTGGTCAACCCTTCCAAACGGTTTGAAACCCTTTGGCTTCTAATGGTTTGATGAAACCGTTTGATTTCAAATGGTTTTGTTGAAACCGATTGAACAATTTGTTGAAATGTATTGGAATAGAATTTCTTTGGGAAAAGTGCCCAAGATGATGTCATCATCATCTGCCTTCGTTTATGTAGTTCATATTGCTACTGATTTTATAAAATTATCAATTACAACAAGCAATCGATCAAGAAGAAGGAATCAATATAAATGCAAGATTGATAATTGAATAACAATGTAATGGGTTCAAGTTATATAATCCACCTCCAATTGTGCTTCAAAGCTTCAAGCTCATGTCAAAAATGGTGGATTCAACTCCTTTCACTATCCCAAGGCTCGTCCTCAAGCTTTGAGTGAAAAGGAATGGTTAGAATTGAAGATGGAGTGAAGATAAGAAGAAATCAAGCATTGATTTGTGATTTCCACCATGGAATCAAGGTGAAAGAGGGCCATGGAGCTTACCTACAGGTTGGGAGTCGTCCTCCTGTTTCTCCTCAGCTCCCTTGGTCGTTTTGAAAGCAAGAAGTGAAAGTGGTTTCGAAATTACCCATTCAAGCTATGGATAAATGAGTATATATGAATTTTATTGAAATTTCATTTAAGAGAGAGAAAGTAGGAATTATCTCCTCCATTTTCCTTGCCACTTTCCCCCTTCTCTTCCTTAGATATGAGGATATCTTCGTTTCCTCTTATTCCTCTCAATTATCCATGATTTAAAGAAAAGCAAATTAAGCACCTTAAATCATATAATACTAATATCCATAAGTTAGTGGATATTTCTTTTTCTTTTCTTAATGTGAGTGGGTTCTCCACTCACGTAGATATTTTCATTGCCTTTGCAAGGAACAAGGACGTCCACACTTGTTGATTTTCAACCAACACAATTTTGGTTGAAGGGCAATCCAATTAATATAATTATTTTTGCATTAAATTGAATTAGGGTTTCAATTATGCTTAAATCTTGATTATTTTAATATCAAGATTCTCTCTCCTTCAAAGTGATACAAATGAGATTCCCCTCTCATTTTATTTGCTATATATGATGCCAAGAAACTTTAGGGACAATTTTGAAGTGGTAATTTGCATATTGAACCCTAGGTTTTGGATAAATTGCATATTATACCAAAACTAGGTTTTAATGCACAAACATTGCTTTATCATCTCTTTCTTGGTACTCAGGCTTTTCCCAAGCCATACATCTACATCATCTTCATTATCATGGTGCTTCAACACATGAGGAACATTTAATCATGTAGAATTTGCAAGTTAACCCGTCAACTTGGGTAATTTGCACTTTAGTCCAAAATAAGCAAACATTGCTTCAATATTATTCAAACGGGACCAAAATTGAAACATAGGTTTCTCTTGGGCCTTAATTACTTTTCAAAAGATAAAATTAAGGATCTAATTAACTTGCTTAAGCAAAACTCCCAGGGTTAAGGCATAACCCAGGTCAGGGATGATACAAAAAACATCTCCAACATTATACCAGAAGAGTTCTCTAAATAAATTGAGTCAGTAGTATATTAACTAGCAGTTTTTCAAATGACTTTATCCAATATAAACCCAGAAGAGTTAGTACATAAATCTTCAACATGATTACAATAGAAAACCTTTATATCTGTTGAAAAGAACTGTAAGGAAGTTGGTGCTTGAGGAAGCACATACGTCGATGTATGCTATGCATCCAGGTGTCACCAAGATGTATCATAGTCTGATGGACTTGTATTGGTGGCCCGGTTTGAAGAAAGATGTAGCTGAGTTCGTGGCAAGATGTGCGGTTTGTCAGCAAGTGAAAGCTGAGCATCAGAAGCCGGCAGGAACGTTGCAACCCTTGCCAATACCGCAGTGGAAATGGGATCATATAACCATGGACTTCGTAGTTGGTCTACCCCAGAAAACAAGAAAACATGATTCCATTTGGGTAATAGTGGACATATTGACTAAATCTTCCCATTTTCTACCAGTGAAGACGACGTATACAGCTGAGAAACTAGGTCGAGTATATGTGGATGAGATAGTACGTTTGCATGGTGTGCCAGCAATGATAGTTTCTGACAGAGGTCCTCAGTTTATGAGTCATTTTTGGGAATAGTTTCACATGGCGTTGGGAACGCAGTTAAGGTTCAGTACAGCCTTTCACCCGCAGACAGATGGACAGTCTGAGAGGACTATACAGATTCTGGAGGATCTTCTTCGAGCTTGTGTCTTGCAGTTTCTAGGCAACTGGGATGTACATCTAAGTTTGATAGAGTTTGCCTACAATAACAGTTATCAGCGGAGCATTGACATGGCTCCTTATGAGGCTTTGTATGGAAGAAAGTGCAGATCTCCTTTGTGTTGGTATGAGTCTGGTGAGTATCAGCTTTTGGGTCTTGAGTTAGTACAGCAGACATCAGATAAGATAAAAGTGATACAGCAACAGTTGAAAGTGGCACAGGACAGGCAGAAGTCTTATGCAGACAATCGGCGACGACCTTTGGAGTTCCAGGTGGGAGATAAAGTATATCTTAAAGTCTCGCTGTGGAAAGGTGTGTTAAGGTTTGGACAGAAGGGTAAGTTGGCACCCGTGTATATGGGGCCTTACTCAGTCATAACACGTGTTGGAAAGGTGGCTTACGAGTTAGAGTTGCCTCCATAGTTGCACAGGTTGCATCCAGTGTTTCATTTCAGTATGCTGAAGAAAATTCATCCGGATTTAGGTACAATGATACAGCCAGTTGAGGTTGAGCTTGATGCAGATGTGACCTACGAGGAAGGTCCTGTGGCGATCCTTGACAGAAGGATCAAGAAGCTGAAGAGGAAAGATATGGTTCTTGTGAAGGTTCTTTTGCAGCGTCGTGGCGTTGAGGAAGCCACGTGGGAGCTTGAGGAAGAGATGAGGAGGAAGTATCCCTCGCTTTTCTCTTCAGATTTCGGGGGTGAAATCCCTTAAAGGGGGTTAGCTTGTAAGGACCCTGACCTGCGTTTAGGGTTTACCCTATTTGTTTTGCTTGATCTTGGTGCTTTGGTGCTTGCTAATCACCTTTGGTGGTGATTAGGGTTTAGTTGTGCTTTGTTGAGAGTTGAGGGGGCTACTTGCAAATAACCCAAGTTTAGGGTTTTATGTGCAAGTTTGCCATCTTATGAGATTTTTTCCCTCTCTTTGCTTCCTCTAGGGTTGAGAGGAAGGCTTGGGCTTGTTGTTTGAGTTCTCTGGGCCTGAGTTGAGCTTGTTTGGGCCTTGAGGTGCTTTGTTTGGGCTTGCTTGAGCCTTGTGTTGGCCAAGTGAAGCTTGTGTCGCCCAACATGGTGGTGTGTCGCCCAGCAGAGCTGATGCATGTGTCGCCCATGTTGCTTGGTCTTGGTTGGTGGACACTTGGTGCATATCTTGGACAAGTGTCTCTTGGCTTGCTAGAGTGTTGGTTTGAACCCTAGGACAAGTGTCCCTTGGGTGGACGACACTTAGCATAGATCTACCTTGGTTTCTCCTCCCCTTCTTTCTATATAGGTAGCTCTTTCCCTTGTCTTAGCTTCCTTTTCTCTTTTGGTCTCTCCTCCACCTTGAGTGCATGACACTCCTCTCCTTCCTTGCTTGTGTTGGCCGATACACTCTCCTGGAGTAGCAGTGGTGGCCGATACACCTTCTTGGAGAAGCTTCGTGGACGATACCTTTGGACCTTGGAGCTTAAGGCGGGTCGCATAGCTTCTAACCCTAACTCCTTTACCTCTAGTTATGATCTTGTTGCATGTTAGAGGCATAGCTTAGTTCCTTGCTTTTGTACCTTGCTTGTGTACCTTTGGTAGCTGATCCCCCTCTAGGGTTTAGGGTTCCTTTGTGCACCTTGCTTTCTAGGGTTTGTGCTTCCTTGTACTGGAGGTAGGTGATGACCCCTGTTGGGAGACATGAGGTCTTGTGTTGGGTGACATGGAGGGTGTCCTTGTGTTGGGCGACAGGGTGAGCTAGTGTGAGTGTTGGCCGACATAGTGACCCTTGATGGTCGATATGGTCCTTGTGATGAGCAACACCATATTTCTTGTGATGGACGATCGACTAAGTATGGCAGGATGGTCTGTTGGTGTTGGACGATATCTCTTCCCATGTGATGGGCGATAGGGTGTGCTAGAGTAGGGTTGGTCGATATGGTGGTGATGGACGTTAGACCATGTGTAACATGGTGATCCTTGTGGTGGTTCTCGTGGTGGACGACAAGGCTAAGTATGGTACGCGTGCTTGGGGTTGGACGAGAGGCAAGTATGGTGATCGGGCGATACACCTTGTGGTGTGACGGCCGATAGGCTGAGTGGTGTCGGGCGTCACGCCCCTCTCCTTGGGATGGTGTCGGCCGATAGACCTGGTTTGTTGGTAGCACGTTTTGTGGAAGTCTGCTCTCTCTCCTGGTTGTTACAAGCGTAGTGACCTGGCCGTCTTGGTAGGAGCATTGGGCGATATGGACAAGCTGTATCGGGCGATGCTATTGGGAGGTGTGAGGGGTGTTGCCCGATGAGCATGGGATGCCCGACACCCCCCTTGACGCGCGTTACTCCTGGTAACACAGTGTCGCGCGGGTTAGTAGTTGTGGTAGCAACGCAACGTTGTTGCATTCCTTTGTGCTAGTTGTTGTGAGCTATGTATGGGTGAGGGTTATGATGAGGAGTAGTGACGGCCGATAGGGCTGGGTGTGACGGGCGTCGTGCCCTTGGTTTGGTGTGTGTCGGCCGATGGGCCTTGATGGGTGATAGTTAGGGTTGTATGATCCTATAGTGACGATCCCTTGTGTTTTGAAAGTGGTTAGTTATGCACCAATAAACGATGGTGGTGTCTGATTAGTAATAACAACAATGATTATGATGCTTTGCAACAATAACATGCTAATGATAATAATGATGCTGATAGTAGTATATGATGATGATGAGGAAGGTTGTAGTAATGACATGTATGAAGTTATCCTTATGTCTACCTGTTAAAGATAATATTAAATGGTAGTTACACTAATGGTTTCTTAATGATAAAGATAATAATGATGATAGTATATGGTGGCAGTAAGACATTGGGAATATTAGTGTTTGTTCTGTATACTCAACATGATATCTTACTTGATGTGAACATCTTGATTATTCATATAATTCCGAGATAATGATAAGTAGAGTAAATAGAATGGCATTTCATGATAGTAGCATATTCCTTATGTTGAAGCTATAATTATTGTGTACCCTAACCATGCAGGTGATGATTAGCCATGAAAGGGCTATGAGATATATGTAATGAGTAACATCACTTTGATAATTATTCTATGAGGTTGTATGTATGATGTGTTTGTCCCATGATGACAATGTGAGCCTTAAAAGGCAGTGGCAGTACATAAAGAGGGATTGAGATCCCATGGTACGTGATGATCCTCGAGATGGATCTGGATGGTTGGCAAGAGGCCAAGTGGTAACATGTGATGTTGGATCCTTGAGATGGATCAGTTTGATGTATTTTCAATAATAATATAATGCTGTTTACTTTCTGTTATATCTTGCATGTTATACAACTAGGTTGAATCCTGCAATCCATCTAAAAGATACTAATTAATTACAGTGGAATTATATCATGTAGTTTGCCCTGGCCATAGATCCATCATCATCAGGACTTGGTGATGGTGAAATAGGTTCTCCTACGGGTTAACCTGGAAGCGCATATTGTTGAATATGTGTAGGTTGCTCCTAGCCTAAAAATGAGGAGGTAAGAGTGTAACTTCGGTTGCAGACTCAGATACGTACATAGAGCATGGTGAACAGGCCCATGGCTCAGGATATGTGATGTAAGGAGCATGAATACGTTCATGGCTCAGAGCACAGTGAACAGGCCCATGGCTCATTTTTTACTAGCGCTGAGACCTGTACCAAGGCGCGCTAGGGTGAGTGTAGCCTATGGAGCTGACCCTGTGGATTAGACCACTTCAGCATGTGACTATGGTCCTGCTTATGTTGTACTCGTGTACTGACCACGAGGTGGGAGGTCGTGGAGTCCGGCTCTTCCATTGACCTTGTATGGCACCGGCTTTAGGCTTCGCAGCCAGAGGTTGGATTTGAATGGTATGATTCAAATCCTCGGACATAATAATGTGTAATACAGTCGTTTAGTATTTACTGCTTTAGATAAACATGAAACATTGGTTGAGGCCTTGTTTGTGTAATATTTCTGTTATATCTGCAAGTTACTTCTATATTCATCAGGTATGTGATAATATGTCGTATCTTGATAATCAGGTTATGTGGTAATACATCATGTTCTGATAATCATGTTACATATATCTTATCTTGTCAATCATGTTCCATTGAGAGATATCTGGTTATATGCTTTTGTACAGCTGGTAAGCTTGTCGGTAAGAATAGCTTTGCTTTATATAAACTGCTCATGTTGTATCTGTTAAATAGTTATCTGCTGTTATAGTTTATCTTGCTGAGGTTCTGTAGTTGCGGTGGGGAGTTATGTTTCCCGCTGGGACAATTGTTCAATTGTCTCACCCCTGGTTTAACCCCTTTTTTTAGGTGGTCGGGGTAGGCGTGGTCGTGGTCGTGGTGTTGCGGACGTGCATCTTGAGGAGCAGTAGAAGGCAAGCGTTGGAAATGCTACTGTTTTGGATGTTTTGTTGTAGAGTCTAGAGTCATCCATGTACTCTCAGGTCCTTGGCAGTGTTTTGATGATGTTTCACGATGAACAATCGATGATGTTTGCATATCCTGCTGATGGCCGGATGTGGGCCTTTATGTATATGAACAAGTGGTGATCTCATATGATGGATGAACAACTATTCCTGAGCTGTGGACATGTATCATATCTCATGTATGTGTATATATGTGACATGTTTCCTTGCAGGATGAGGACTAGAAAGTAATAGTTTCACAGTTTATCAGTTTTCCGCAATCGGTTTTAATTAACCCGTGTTTTCGATAATCTGTGGTTATGGTGTTTTCCGCATGTTTTCGCGTAACACCTCGTTATCTGTGTGATAATGGGATGTGTTGCCACAAGTTTTTGGTATCAGAGCTTTAGGTTCGCTGAGTTTACAGGGATTTAGGACTAGGTTGAGTCTGTTCTTATGAGTTTCCAGGTTTTCTTACAAAATCTTTTGCCCTCAGTGGAAGAAAAGTCAAGATGTCTGGAAAGCAGGAAGAACACTCTGCTGAGCATAGTGATGTTGCATCGGTTGATGGAGCAGATGGACAGGCACATGAAGAACGGGTGCCTGAGGTTCCCCAATTTAACCCAGCCATACTTGAACATCCTGCTTATCAACATCTTATGGGGCAGTTAATGGCAATGATGAATCTCATGGTTGAGCGATTACCAGTGCCTCCTCCGCGAGCACAGGTTCCCCATGGAGAAACATCGGGTATTGGGAAGACCTTCGAGCGGCTTCGCCGAGTCGAAGCTTTGGATTATGCTGGAACGGTTGATCCAGCGGATGCAGATCTTTGGCTGACAAGTCTCGAGAAGGCTTTTCGGATCCTTGACATCCCCGAAGCAGACAAGGTAAAGCATGTTGTCTACCTTCTGAAAGGTAGTGTTGGTCACTGGTGGACCATCAAAGAAGAGAAGCGGCCTGGTGAGGTGATCTGTTGGGAAGTGTTTCGACGTGAGTTCGTCACCAGATACTTTCCGAAGACGTACCTGGATGAGAAGATCTGTCAGTTTGAGAAGTTGTGACAAGGAACGATGAATGTCACCGAGTACGAAGCCAAGTTTATGGATCTGTTGAGGTTCTGTCCTCACATGGCGGCAACAGATGAGGAATGGATCAGACGTTTCGAGAAGGATTTGAGTGCTGAGTTGACAACCCTGGTGTCTGCGTTGGAGAACCGAGAACGGTTTGCTACGTTCGTGGAATCAGTTCGACAGATCGAGAGGACGGTATGGGAGAAAAGAGAGTCTATGTCTCTTAAAAGACCTGCTCAGTTTCAAGGATGGAGGTTTGGTGGTTTTAAGAAGCTCAGGTTTTCGGCACCGTCAGCAATGAGAAGTTCTGGTATACCATCTCAGTGGTCTCCGAGTAAGGGGAAAGGTTATGTTTCTTCACCATCTAAGGTGCAAAGTTCAGCTTCTGTGGCAGTGATAGGGCTATCTAGGCCACGGATTGAGGACAAGTCATGCCATCTTTGTGGACAAGTCAGGCATTTCAGGCTTAATTTCCCGAATAGAGATGTCGAAGTGACGCAGTAGCTGAGGCAGAGTTTTCAGAGGTCAGAGAGGCCACAGCCCAGTGGTAGCAGAGGATGAGGACGTGGTCAAGCGTCTCAAGCTGGATCGTCTGCTCAAGGAAGCAGAGGTCATGGACAACAAGCAACGGCTCGATTCTATGCTATGAATCAGCCGGAGGCGATAGTCAACCCGCGAGTGGTGACAGGTCATATGGAGTTATTTCATTCTGATATGTCTTCTTCTTGCTTTATATCTGTTCTAGTTGACCCGGGTGCTACACACTCTTTTATCGCCTATAATATACTTGAAAACTGTCGTTTACCTGTTAGCTGTAAGAAGGATAGCTTGTTGTTAGAAACCCCTCTTGATGGTTCCTCTTTGCTTCGAGAAGAGTTTCCATCATGTGTCTTGTCTTTCTCGGGACATCGCATCCAGGTGGATCTTATACCACTTGATATGCATGGTTTCGATGTTATCCTTGGGATGGATACCTTAGAGAAGTATAAGGTTGTCTTGGACTGTGGTTCCAAGCAGGCAGTATTTGATGCTGCTGGAGAGAAGTGGATCTTCCAGGGAGATAGGAAGATTCTTCCGACGTGTCTAGTATCAGCTATGGTGGTGGATAAGTTGTTACGACAAGGATGTGAGGCATTCTTAGCTCACGTGGTGGATATCGTTGTAGTTAACAAGGCGAAAGGTCCTAGTCTTGAGGAGGTGTTCGTGGTTCGAGAGTTTGCAGACGTGTTTCCTGAGGAGTTTCCTGGTGTTCCTCCACCCTGAGAGATTGATTTCGAGATCAATCTAATTCCTGGAACACAGCCAGTTGCACAGTCAGCGTATAGGATGGCTCCAGCAGAGATGGCAGAGTTGAAGAAGAAGTTGCAAGAGTTGTTGAAGAAAGGTTTTATCCGACCGAGTACGTCGTCGTGGGGTGCTCCCGTGTTGTTCATTAAGAAGAAGGATGGTTCGATGTGGTTGTGTATAGACTACCGGCAGTTGAACAAGGTCACGATCAAGAATAAGTACATGTTGTCGAGGATATATGATCTATTTGATCAGTTGCATGGTGCTATAGTGTTTTCAAAGATCGATCTACGTTCTGGATATCATCAGTTGAGAATAAAGGCAGATGACATACCAAAGGCAGCTTTCAGGATGAGGTATGGTCATTTCGAGTTCGTGGTTATGCCGTTTGGGTTAACCAATGCGCCTGCAACTTTCATGGATCTGATGAATAGAGTGTTACGTCCGTTCTTAGATCAGTTCGTTGTAGTCTTTATAGATGATATATTGATCTATAGTCGGGACAGGCAAGAGCATGAGCAACATCTTCGTCGAGCGTTGACTCTTCTTCATCAACATCAGTTGTATGCCAAGTTGAGTAAGTGTGAGTTCTGGTTGGATGAAGTGACTTTCTTGGGTCACGTGATATCTACTGAAGGGGTCAAAGTAGATCCGAAGAAGGTGGAATCCGTTGCAGATTGGGAACAACCGAAGACGCCGACAGAAGTTCGTAGTTTTCTTGGTTTGGCAGGATACTATCAGAGGTTTATCAAGGACTCCAGTGCAATCGCTTAACCGATGACGAAGTTGACCAGGAACGACATACCTTTTGTTTGGGATGATCGATGTCAGCAAGCTTTCCAGAGTTTGAAGGAGAAGCTGACCAGTGCTCCAGTGTTGACCTTGCCAGAGTCTGGGAAAGGCTATGTTGTTTTCTGTGATGCTTCCAAGAAAGGTTTAGGTTGTGTGTTGATGCAGGAAGATCATGTGGTTTCTTTTGCTTCGCGACAGCTCTAGAAACATGAGGAGAACTATCCGACTCATGACTTGGAGTTGGCAGCAGTGGTTCATGCGTTAAAGATTTGGAGACACTATATGTATGGGGAAGTGTGTCAGATCTTTACGGATCATAAGAATCTGAAGTATATCTTTACACAGCAAGAGTTGAACATGCGACAACGACGATGGATGGAGTTGATCAATGATTACGACTGCACAATCGAGTATCATCCTGGTAAGGCAAATGTGGTAGTTGATGTTCTTAGCAGGAAGTCTTCTTCTCTTTCTTCAAGGAAGGCACAGTTGAGTTCTCTGGTATGCCATAAGGGAGATATGTTTGTTTCTCTTCGACAGATGAATGTGCAGATGGAAGTTTCTTTGTTGTCTGGTCTTTTCGCATAGATGCAAGTTAAGCCTACGTTGAGAAAGCAGATCAAGGATGCACAGCATACAGATGATGCGGTACAGTTGATCAGATCAGAGTTCGGCAGCGACAAGCGTGATGGGTTTCATGAGTCTGAGGATGGACTAGTTTTCTATCGTGATAGGATGGTGGTTCCAGATGTTGATGATCTAAGGAAGTTGGTGCTTGAGGAAGCACATACAACGATGTATGATATGCATCCAGGTGTCACAAAGATGTATCATAGTATGAATGACTTGTATTGGTGGCCCGGTTTGAAGAAATGTAGCTGAGTTCGTGGCAAGATGTGCGGTTTGTCAGCAAGTGAAAGCTGAGCATCAGAAGCCGGCAGGAACGTTGCAACCCTTGCCAATACCGCAGTGGAAATGGGATCATATAACCATGGACTTCATAGTTGGTCTACCCCGGACAACTAGAAATCATGATTCCATTTGGGTAATAGTGGACAGATTGACTAAATCTGCCCATTTTCTACCAGTGAAGATGACGTATACAACTGAGAAACTAGGTTGAGTATATGTGGATGAGATAGTACGTTTGCATGGTGTGCCAGCAATGATAGTTTCTGACAGAGGTCCTCAGTTTACGAGTCATTTTTGGGAATAGTTGCACAGGGCGTTGGGAACGCAGTTAAGGTTCTGTACAACCTTTCACCCGCAGACAGATGGACAGTCTGAGAGGACTATACATATTCTAGAGGATCTTCTTTGAGCTTGTGTCTTGTAGTTTCTAGGCAACTAGGATATACATCTGAGTTTGATAGAGTTTACCTACAATAACAGTTATCAGCGGAGCATTGACATGGCTCCTTATGAGGCTTTGTATGGAAGGAAGTGCAGATCTCCTTTGTGTTGGTATGAGTCTGGCGAGTATCAGCTTTTGGGTCCTGAGTTAGTACAGCAGGCATCAGATAAGATAAAAGTGATACAGCAACAGTTGAAAGTGGCACAGGACAGGCAGAAGTCTTATGCAGACAATCGGCGACGACCTTTGGAGTTCCAGGTGGGAGACAAAATATATCTTAAAGTCTCACCGTGGAAAGGTGTGTTAAGGTTTGGACGGAAGGGTAAGTTGGCACCCAGGTATATGGGGCCTTACTCAGTCATAACACGTGTTGGCAAGGTGGCTTACGAACTAGAATTGCCTCCAGAGTTGCACAGGTTGCATCCAGTGTTTCATGTCAGTATGCTGAAGAAAAGTCATCCAGATTCAGATACAGTGATACAGCCAGTTGAGGTTGAGCTTGATGCAGATGTGACCTACGAGGAAGGTCCTCTGGTGATCCTTGATAGAAGGATCAAGAAGCTGAAGAGGAAAGATCTGGTTCTTGTGAAGGTTCTTTGGCAGCGTCGTGGCGTTGAGGAGGCCATGTGGGAGCTTGAGGAAGAGATGAGGAGGAAGTATCCCTCGCTTTTCTCTTCAGATTGTGGGGGCGAAATCCCTTAAAGGGGGTTAGCTTGTAAGGACCCTGACCTGCGTTTAGGGTTTACCCTGTTTGTTTTGCTTGATCTTGGTGCTTTGGTGCTTGCTAATCACCTTTGGTGGTGATTAGGTTTTAGTTGTGCTTTGTTGAGAGCTGAGGGGGCTACTTGCAAATAACCCAAGTTTAGGGTTTTGTGTGCAAGTTTTCCATCTTGTGAGATGTTTTCCCTCTCTTTTCTTCCTCTAGGGTTAAGAGGAAGGCTTGGGCTTGTTGTTTGAGTTCTCTGGGCCTGAGTTGAGCTTGTTTGGGCCTTGAGGTGCTTTGTTTGGGCTTGCTTGAGCCTTGTGTCGGCCAAGTGATGCTTGTGTCGCCCAACATGGTGGTGTGTCACCCAGGAGCCTTGGTGTGTCGCCCAGCAGAGCTGATGCATGTGTTGCCCATGTTGCTTGGTCTTGGTTGGTGGACACTTGGTGCATATCTTGGACAAGTGTCTCTTGGCTTGCTAGAGTGTTGGTTTGAACCCTAGGACAAGTGTCCCTTGGGTGGACAACACTTAGCATAGATCTACCTTGGTTTCTCCTCCCCTTCTTTCTATATAGGTAGCTCTTTCCCTTGCCTTAGCTTCCTTTTCTCTTTTGGTCTCTTCTCCACCTTGAGTGCATGACACTCCTCTCCTTCCTTGCTTGTGTTGGCCGATACACTCTCGTGGAGTAGCAGTGGTGGCCGATACACCTTCTTGGAGAAGCTTGGTGGACGATACCTTTGGACCTTGGAGTGCTTCTTCTTCCTTGGAGCTTGGAGCTTAAGGCGGGTTGCATAGCTTCTAATCCTAACTCCTTTACCTCTAGTTATGATCTTGTTGCATGTTAGTAGCTTAGCTTAGTTCCTTGCTTTCGTACCTTGCTTGTGTACCTTTGGTAGCCGATCCCCCTCTAGGGTTTAGGGTTCCTTTGTGCACCTTGCTTTCTAGGGTTTGTGCTTCCTTGTGCTGGAGGTAGGTGATGACCCCTGTTGGGTGACATGAGGTCTTGTGTTGGGTGACATGGAGGGTGTCCTTGTGTTGGGCGACAGGGTGAGCTAGTGTTAGTGTTGGCCGACATAGTGACCCTTGATGGTCGATATGGTCCTTGTGATGAGCAACACCTTATTTCTTGTGATGGACGATCGACTAAGTATGGCAGGATGGTCTGTTGGTGTTGGACGATATCTCTGCCCTTGTGATGGGCGATAGGGTGCGCTAGAGTAGGGTTGGCTGATATGGTGGTGATGGACGTTAGACCATGTGTAACATGGTGATCCTTGTGGTGTTTCTCGTGGTGGACGACAGGGCTAAGTATGGTACGCGTGCTTGGGGTTGGACGAGAGGCAAGTATGGTGATCGGGCGATACACCTTGTGGTGTGACGGCCGATAGGCTGAGTGGTGCCGGGAGTCACGCCCCTCTCCTTGGGATGGTGTAGGCCGATAGACCTAGTTTGTTGGTAGCACGTTTTGTGGAAGTCTGCTCTCTCTCCTAGTTGTTACAAGCATAGTGACCTGGCCATCATGGTAGGAGCATCGGGCGATATGGACAAGTTGTATCGGGCGATGTTGTTGGGAGGTGTGACGGGCGTTGCCCGATGAGCATGGGATGCCCGACACCCCCCTTGACGCGCGTTACTCCTGGTAACACAGTGTCACGCGGGTTAGTAGTTGTGGTAGCAACGCAGCGTTGTTGCATTCCTTTGTGCTAGCCGGTGTGAGCTATGTATGGGTGAGGGTTATGATGAGGAGTAGTGACAGCCGATAGGGCTGGGTGTGACGGGCGTCGCGCCCTTAGTTTGGTGTGTGTCGGCCGATGGGCCTTGATGGGTGATAGTGAGGGTTGTATGATCCTATAGTGACGATCCCTTGTGTTTTGAAAGTGGATAGTTATGCACCAATAAATGATGGTGTCTGATTAGTAATAACAACAATGATTATGATGTTTTGCAACAATAACATGCTAATGATAATAATGATGTTGATATTAGTATATGATGATGATGAGGAAGGTAGTAGTAATGACATGTATGAAGTTATCCTTATGTCTACCTATTAATGATAATATTAAATGGTAGTTACACTAATGGTTGCTTAATGATAAAGATAATAATGATGATAGTAGATGGTGATAGTAAGACATTGGGAATATTTGTGTTTGTTCTGTATACTCAACATGATATCTTACTTGATGTGAACATCTTGATTATTCATATAATTATGAGATAATGATAAGTAGAGTAACTAGAATGACATTTCATGATAGTAGCATATTCCTTATGTTGAAGCTATAATTATTGTGTACCCTAACCATGTAGGTGGTGGTTAGCCATGAAAGGGATATGAGATATATGTAATGAGTAACATCACTTTTATAATTATTCTATGAGGTTGTATGTATGATGTGTTTGTCCCATGATGACAATGTGAGCCTTGAAAGGCAGTGGCAGTACATGAAGAGGGATTGAGATCCCATGGTACGTGATGATCCTCGAGATGGATCTGGATGGTTGGCAAGAGGCCAAGTGGTAACATGTGATGTTGGATCCTTGAGATGGATCAGGATGATGTGTTTTCAATAATAATATAATGTTGTTTACTTTCTATTATATCTTGCATGTTATACAACTTGGTTGAATCCTGCAATCCATCTAAAAGATACTAATTAATTACAGTGGAATTATATCATGTAGTTTGCCCTGGCCATAGATCCATCATCGTTAGGACTTGGTGATGGTGAAACAGGTTCTCCTACGGGTTAACCTAGAAGCGCATATTGTTGAATATGTGTAGGTTGCTCCTAGCCTAAAAATGAGGAGGTAAGAGTGTAACTTCGGTTGCAGACTCAGATACGTACATAGAGCATGGTGAACAGGCCCATGGCTCAGGATATGTGATGTAAGGAGCATGAATACATTCATGGCTCAGAGCATAGTGAACAGGCCCGTGGCTCAGTTTTTACTAGCGTCGAGACCTGTACCAAGGCGGGCTAGGGTGAGGGTAGCCTATGGAGCTGACCTCGTGGATTACACCACTTCAACATGTGACTATGGTCCTGCTTATGTTGTACTCGTGTACTGACCACGAGGTGGGAGGTCGTGGAGTCTGGCTCTTCCATTGACCTTGTATGGAACCGTCTTTAGGCTTCGCAGCCAGAGGTTGGATTTGAATGGTACGATTCAAATCCTCGGGCATAATAATATGTAATACAGTCGTTTAGTATTTACTACTTAAGATAAACATGAAACATTGGTTGAGGCCTTGTTTGTGTAATATTTTTGTTATATCTGCAAGTTACTTCTATATTCATCAGGTATGTGATAATATGTTGTATCTTGATAATCAGGTTATGTGGTAATACATCATGTTCTGATAATCATGTTACATATATCTTATCTTGTCAATCATGTTCCATTGAGAGATATCTAGTTATATGCTTTTGTACAACTGGTAAGGTTGTCGGTAAGAATAGCTTTGCTTTATATAAACTGATCATGTTGTATCTGTTAAATAGTTATCTGTTGTTATAGTTTATCTTGCTGAGGTTATGTAGTTGCGGTGGGGAGTTATGTTTCCCACTGGGACAATTGTTCAATTGTCTCACCTCGCTGGTTTAACCCCTTTTTTTAGATGGTCGGGGTAGGCATGGTCGTGGTCGTGGTGTTGCGGACGAGCAGCTTGAGGAGAAGTAGAAGGCAAGCGTTGGACATGCTGCTATTTTGGATGTTTTGTAGTAGAGTCTAGAGTCATCCCTATACTCTCAGGTCCTTGGCAGTGTTTTGATGATGTTTCACGATGAACGATCGATGATGTTTGCATATCCTGCTAATGGTCGGATGTGGGCCTTTATGTATATGAACAGGTGGTGATCTCATATGATGGATGAACAGTTGTTCCTGATCTGTGGACACGTATCAGATCTCGTGTATGTGTATATATGTGACATGTTTCCTTGCAGGATGAGGACTGGAAAGTAATAGTTTCACAGTTGATCAATTTTCAACAATCGGTTTTAATTAACCCGTGTTTTCGATAATCTGTGGTTATGGTGTTTTCTGTACGTTTTCGCGTAACACCTCGTTATCTGTGTGATAATGGGATGTGTTGCCACAAGAACTATTAAGTAATAAGTTCAGTAGAAGATATACTCAAGTTCTGAATAGATAATCAATTTCTGCAATTCAAGGTAGCAAGAAGAGTAGCAGTACAGTAAGAAATAGAATCCTATAAACAAAAAATAAGCATGTTTGAAAGTAGTTACTAAATGCATGTTTGAATGTACTAAGATGATTTTATATAATAGTTATTTTATGCAACATAATTGTAGAATATTGATATTAGAGTTATCTTCAACATGATCATGGCATAAGCCCTTAAGTAGTAATTTCTGGAAAAGATAATCAATTTCTGAATACATAAATAAACATAAAACTTGGTTATATGTTGTATAAACAATTCGTTAAATACCTCTTGCCTTTTAAATGATGGTTCTAGATAAAAATCCCTCATTATAATTGTGCCCTCATCTGGCTTCAAATGCCAAGTCTTCGGTCTATCGTAGTTAAGTACTTTATATCTAAATATTCTTATAGTTGACCATGAAGGAACCCTCCTTTATGAACCAGTTAACTCCCCTCTAGCCATACATGACTACAACTTACTAAAAAATCTATAATAAATTACTTTTGAGCTATAATTCATGAATTCCACCACATGAAAACCTCATCTACAAATTCTTGATCCATATCACTTGAATTTCTTTGAATATTATGCTCATAGATAAAATTACAGTTATCTTATTCTATTTAAGTAGACCACAAGCCATATTCGAGTAGTTGAACTTAAACGTAAAGCTCAAACATTGGCATCATACGAAAATATGTTTTGTATTCGAGTAGTTGAACTTAAATGTAAAGCTCAAACATTGGCATAATACTAAAACTCTTACAGTGCAATATATCTAATTATGACAACTCATAAAGTGTAATTCACTCATTCATTAATATGGCAACTCATACATTGCAATCAATCGTGGAACAAATAATCCACAATCTAAATTATGTAAATCTATTAAACAAATAAATTATACATAACAAAATAACAAGAAAAACCAATAGTTACATACCTTTTGTCAGTCAAATTCCTGAGAAACAATGTCCAAATTTAGATCCAACGGATATCCAACTGGTGCATTCAGATCCACAATTATAATGGATGTATTATGTGCCTTTTCTTTTACCTTTCTTGTCTTTTTGGTATTTCTTTTTTTCGCTGAATTGGTTTTGTAGGAATGAGTTTCTTTCCATGTTTTCCTACGGACTGAACATGGTCTACCACAACGTTTGGATGAAGCCGAGTTCTTTATTGACATGGAACTTGTATCTTCTCCAAAACACCGTTGAACATTTAAAAGAATTAGACAAGTAGGAACTAATAGAAACATACAAATGTCAAAAACATAGTACTTTCAGAATGACTACATCAAGAAACTCATTTTTATGATTGATTTGATATAAATCAGATGAACAAATTCCCTATATTTATCCCCGTTGAAATAGAATTAATGCTTAGCATCAACTCCTATAGATTCATTTCTAACTATGGTATTATTCAGTTTTCTGTTAAAGATTGTTAACATGTGAACAAATCTTTGATATATGATATATCATAACCATTTCATTCATTTCTTAAAAAAAATCATTAGAATCATATAAAAAAGAGGTAGATAGATTCCCTATTAAATATAGATAATAAAAATGACAAAATTTGGAATTACCGAATCTTGATATTTATCACTTAGTGTAGAAAGAGATTGTACAAGACACTTCCTAACATCTTCATAGCTTTCATTAGAAATCCTTGCTATGTCAAAATTTGGCCACATATATTAGAAAGATGTTGAATTCTTTCTGCAGGTTTGTCAAAAATTTTGTCAGCCCTTTCTTTCAAGTAATACTTCTGACAGACGTCTTTTCTCCATCTTTCGCATATGTACTGATTTGGATAATCATCAATTTTCAGATTTCTAATCAATACACAACAAACATGACGACAAAGGAGACCTTTGCATTCAAATGAATGCCAACTGCACTTTATATTTCTGTTGTTGTGTTCATACTGCACTTGGAAATCTTTATCTATTAATTTTGTTTCAGAATCAGAAAGCCAAATCCTGCATTGTTCAGTAACTCCATATGTTGCATTTACACCATCATCACAGATCATCTTCACCTCACAACAAGTCATCCCTTCTAATTCTGTTTGGAATTTTCTAAACATTGACAATATGTATAATTTTCTCACTTGAACCTCTATGAGAAATTCCATCTTCAAAGGTGCATTCTTGAATAGTGACTCATAATCAGCTTTTTTCTCTTACTCAAACTTTATTTCCAATGCAAGTTCATAGTGATCTACAAATTATTTCAATGAAGTCTTGGAATTTACATACAAATCAAAAAATGAATTCAACGATTCGCTATGCTGAGTGGTTGTCATGTCTGTCCAAAAAAAGTTATCCACATATGCTGGAACCCATAACTGTCTGATTTCATACATATTATCAAGCTAACTGGTATTAGAACTGCAACAGTGTTAAAGAGCAATAGCCCAATTCTTTTCAAATATATCAATTGAAGAGCTCTCATACACGACAAATTTAATCAGTATTGTTGCTTTGCCCTCTTTACCAAGTTTGTGAGGCAGTTTCTTCATAATGTTCCATAAGAAAAGTCTGTGTCTATTAGATGGAAAAACCACTTTGATAACATTCATTATACTCTGAGCCTGATCAGTTACAATAACATTCAGAGGTTTTCCTGTACAAACAATTTAGAAAAATTGTTTAGATATACAAATTACATATTGAATCTATCTTATACTATTATTTTAGTAGTAATATGTATTTACCCATGCATGTAATCCAGGTCTCAAAAATCCATATGTAGTTCTCCGTTGTTTCCTCGCATAATAAACCGCATCCCATCAATATGGATCGACAATGATGATTTACACCAATAAATGGTGTGAATGGCATGTCATATTTATTAGTCAGATAAGTAGTGTCAAAAGTGATACCATCACCAAAAAATGTGTATGCTCTTCTTGATCGAGAATCATCCCAAAATATATTTCTAAGAACTCCATTTTCATTTAAATCAAGGACGTAAAAAAGTCTTGATCTATCTCTTGCATCTTAACAAAGTATGCTTGAATAGCTTGGGCATCTCCTTCACCTAGCCTTAGATTTTTTGAGTAATTGAGATGATTCTAAACATCCCTAGATGTAAATGTAAGGTTTTCATAGCCTCCATCTTCAACCACTAGACTTGTCATAGTTTTAGACACACCAATTCCAGCACTATCATTTAAATCGACACACTGACATATTTCCTTAGGTATCTTTCTTTTAGAGGGTAGTAGTCTAATCATATATGAATCCAAAAGATCATGGTTGTGTTCTTCCACAAAAGTAGCTATAGCATACTGACCGATGTAGATTCTTCTGAATGTAATCTAAGCAGGACAGGAAGTTCTTGCAGTTGGCTTTCGTCAGTATAGAGAATCTTTGGATTTGGTTGGCGCAGTACCACCTTTTACACATGCATATGTAATTCTTTTTTTTTCATCAGTGGGTGCCAACTTTTCTGAACGAGTAAGCTTTATTCTAAAACCACAAAAATCTGCATATTTTTCGTAGAAAGCCTTTGCATCAGATTGTGATTCAAATAACATCCTGACTATAGGCTTATCTACATCACCAGTTGGTTTAGGAATGACTAAATTAGTGCAATTCTCCAACATAGAGATTATTGTATCTTGACCAACATTAGATTTATTTTCTTGATTTTAATCTTATTTCAAATCAACTAAACCATTTTGTGACATCTGAAAAAATTTAAAAATGTAAAATTTGTTACTGCAAATGCAAAATTCATGGCATCTTAGCATAAATGATCTTCAATATTTTTATACGACTGGCATAAGAATATCAAGTTAGGATAACATAAGAGTATATGTTATTCTTTTTTTTAAGAGTCTCCTGTCAACTTTCTTTGTATGTAGTAGATGCAGAACACCCTCCTATATGACAAATCAAACAATTATATCTAAGACAGTAAGGCAACAACTACATAAACTTAACATACATATAAACGAGCTCTATATAATCATTGTGTACATCAGTTTAATGTGCTAAAACGTAAACACTTAACAACCCTCATATTTGATAGTTTACATCAAAGATCACAAAAGAATGTCACCACCTCTTTTTCAAATCTTATGCACTTTCTTGCTGATATTACTAGACTTTCGTTGAAATTAGGATGAAAACCATGAACTCTATTGAAGAAATTCAAAATCTGATTTAGGAACCTGACATTACCATAGTATGTGAGATATTATAGTTGTAGGCTTTAAGAGGCTTAAAAAACCTTAATTTTCGTTCAAATTCAAGATAACAGTTAAACCTTGTATACAAACAACAAAAAGTAACAGACCCAGAGGTTCTTCATACCTTAAAACTTTAGTAGGGGCAAAGTAATGTATACATTCTCTATAAAGATGAAGGGGTCTTCATACCTTACATACTATAGCTGTATTTACTATAGCCGAAGGCTTTCTATAAGGGTGCTAAAGGGACAGGAAGTATCAACATATATTTTGGGGTCACTTCTAAGTTTTGGAAAACAAGTTGACAGCATAACATCCAACGCTTCGAGACTGTAATGACTATCCAAATCGACCAGTCCACTCATTGTCTTCAATTTTTGGATTTCTGGGGAGCCATATAGGTAAGTGTTGGATTGTAATTAGATTCAAATTTACCTTCAATTGGGCCAAGCTCTAAACACGTTATAGATCGATACACCACTCTATTGCATATGTTAAAAGTACCAAATTCTAGCCCACACCTTGTACAGTCTAGGGAAGAGGAAGAGGACGCCTACCTGCTTTGGTGTCCCTTGACACACGGCAGTTGGAAACGGAGCAGAGGCTTGTGAAATTGGCAGCGGCGCGGCCCAGCCTGAGGACGACGAGGCGGAGGAGCTGCAGACAGATGAGATGAGCAGAACGCTGATGGTCTGCTGGACGAGAAACTCTCGAGCAGGAGCGGTCTGGGTATGTCCGCGGCGACGGTGGAGCAGAGGACGGCGACATGCCTCTTGGGGCTTAAATGGATGTCGTCATTCCGATCCTCTTAAGTGTGAGGTGACGGGACAAGGAGGAGGAGGGAGAGCAGAGGGTTGCGAAATTGGCAGTGGCGCGGCCCAGCCTAATGAAACCCGGGAGGAAGGATGAGGACAATGAGGCGGAGGAGCTGCAGGCGGATGAGGATGAGCAGCACGCCGATGGTCTGCTGGATGAGAAACTCTCGAGCATGAGCGGACTAGGTATGTCTGCGGCGACGGCGGAGCAGAGGGCGGTGACAAGCCTCCTAGGACTTAAATAGACGTCATCATTCTGATCCTCTTGAGTGTGAGGTGACATGACGAGGAGGAGGGGGAGAAGAAATCACGTGGCGAACGACGGTTAGGAGAGGCAAATGGTCGCGAAAAATGGATAAGAAGGGAGGAACGGACTGGCAAATGAAGAATAAGGGTGTGGAAAATGATTTGCATCTGGCGCTGGTTTGGGGTGTAGGTCGGGCGATGATTTGGGGTGTGGGACGGACGACGAGCTGGGGTGCGGGACTGGCTATGTCAAAACTTTTCGTATCAAATAACTATAGGATGCCTCCTATAATTAAGTTGTCCCTAGATCAGGAGGACAAAAAGAATTATCGTGCATGACACGGCGCTTGTGGCAAGATACGGAACGATACTTCCAAGATCAAAATCCAAGACCAAAAACACTTGGAGAAACCCCTCAATTGTGGATAAGAGGGACGAAGTAAGAATGATCCTATGGAAGGAGACATTCGAAAGGGCAGCTACGGCTTCATTAGAGAAAATGCTGGAGTAGAGAAATCTTTACCATCATTGGGCTGTGAGCCTGTGAGAATTATTATAATAAATTAAAAGCATCAGTTTTCAAATGAAATGAAAAATTAAATCTAAGTGGCAACGCAAGAGATGATGTAACATCAATTGAACTTTCGCAGAGTTATTATAATATATGAATCAGGGAAACCATGTGACAAAATGACAAACATTCAGACAATGCATGCACAATTAAATATTCAGGTCGCACATGCGTGATACGAGATCTTAACAGTAGATAATGGCGAGTGCATCCGCATAAGAAATGTTCCCATGCACCCCAGCAGCGAGCAGCTGCACCGTCATCCCCTGGTTAGCTCTTACAAACCGAGCTTCTTCAAGGGCACACGTAGCCTTTCGGCACCTTCTTGCCACAGTAGTTCACGAGGAGGCTGAGCGAGACGGGGATGTTGAGGTTGATGCCGAGAATATTGGCCTTAAGGGCGGTGCACAGGCAAATGGTAGCTTCGAGGTCGGCCAGTCCCTGAACGAGCGTGCAGCATGGAGTCTTGGGTGGTTTCCCGACGACAACGTTGACGAGACCGTTGAGGACATTGGCGCACACACCTAGCTTGAGGGTGTCTATCGGACACTTGCCACCTCTGAAGATGCCCGTACCAGTTCTGGTTCGGACGCCTCCACCGTTGCCACTGCCAACACCGACTCCTCCACCTCCAACGTTTATTATCCCACCCCCATTGCCTCCGCCAACGACGCCACCACCGTTGCCTCCTCCAACGATACCACCACCGGTGCCTCCGCCAACGATGCCACCACCATTCCTTCCTCCAATGATTCCACCACCATTTCCTCCACCAACGCCAACGCTGATTCCGCCGCCGCCACTGCTGCCGCTACCGCCAGTAGATCCGCCAGTTCTGGGCTTGTAGGGCTTTAGGGTGCTGGGCTTGGGGGCGCATGGCTTCGCGCTAGTGTAAGAGAATAGCAGAAGATTTACAGCAAGGAAGAGAGCCAGGGCATTGGAGGTGGAGGTGGCCATGGCTCACAGATGCTTGCTACTTGTCAGTTGCAAGTGCAAATGTTGCCACGGAGTTGATCCCAGGTGCTTGAGATGACCTATGTAATGGAAGAGTCGTTTGAATTTATAGCTGCAAATCACGGGCTCAGCCAACGAAGACGACGTTGTTTCTAGGCAAGCAGACATTACACATTTGAAATTGTTTTAAGTAATCTATGGGGGACTAATGCTCCATGTGATTGAGGGAATAGCAAGCCCATTTTTGCTGGCATAGGCCGCTATGGACATGGAATCCTACAATCATGCATCAAATTTTTAACATTGCGGACTTACCGTTTTGGAACGTAGTATTTTCTTTTATTTTTAAGTTCTAATGTAACCATCAATTTGCGGTAGCTGACGTGATCGAGGAAAGTTTTAATTATATATAATGACCAATGGGGAGACAAGTCTACGTTTGCACATGTTAACGAAAGTTGGCATGATTCTGTGGTTATAACCAACCAAATAAGGTGAAAATGAGGTCCCATTTGTCTGGTTTGTAGCGGTAATTACGAATGCTGAGCTAACATGGCTGGGTTTTGAATTTGCTAGAGATTGGCAGACAAATTATATAGATTGTAGCATCTGTTTAAGGTATTACGGCGTCGTTGTATTGTTGACGTTAACCCATGAATGGGCCGTTACTAAAGGCTAAACGAGCGCTGTCCAAACCAATTGTCCAAACTAACCGCAGTGACCAAATCTCGACGATTTCATTACGTTGCAACATGAGTCAAATATGCATGCAACATATATTCAACACAGCCACTCTTAGAATAACAAGGAGATATCATATAATCATACCGAAACACTTATACAATCTATACTTTAGACCATATGAACTAAAAAAAACAACAGAAAATTCAATAACATTACACAAGATATACACACACTCATCACTCACATCCATGATACATGTCACACGTTTTCATTATGCAGATGATCAAGCCATAGCGCTATTCATGAAGTAGAACAAACATATATTCACATACTTCGAAGAGTCATACATATCACAAAGGACACACACCCTGGAGCAAATTCTGGATGAACATGTATGAATTGATTACATGATTTTATATGTTCTGAGCCTAGTGGCGAAGTCAGGAATTTTTATAAGGGAGGGCACTATTAGGTGGAATATGGAATGGTCTATCAAATGATTGGCTTTACTTTTTTTTCCTCTTTAGATATTGTGAATATTGTTTGATAACTAAGTTATCATGTCACTTTTGAGCAAAGATAATTTTATATTTTTAAAAATGAAATATTTTTGTAAAATCTTTATAAAAATTATGTCATTTTGGGTTAGTTTAAATTTGCATATTTTCTGTCGCGTTGGTCAAAATTTGTCAATCCCATGTATCATAAAGAAAAACACATGAAATTTAAATTTCACTTATATCTTGTGTTGAATATAAACGGGGAGTTAACTTTGACTATGAATTTCAATACGATTTTCAATCAAATTGTTTCGTTTATGTTTCCAAATGTCGAGAGTTTCTATATTTAATTATCTAAGGTAGACCATAGTTCTGGTTTAAATCTAAATGCAGTTCTATGCCTAACAGAATATATTACTTGTAATTTCCTATAGAAATATAGTGCATCAATCGTAAGTGTTATATTAGAACTTCAATGCACAAGTAACTTTATATAGAAAAGGAATTATTAACACACCTATCATATGCAGGATTACATGGTGGCGTCTTTATTCGGCAGATTGATTAGTAGGTGACAAAAAGTACCGATTGATTAGCAGGTGATGACAACGGTAGGCTGGTATTTTAAATAGTTTAAAACAGGAAATCATTACTTGTATATGGATACAGTCTCGTAAAGAGGTAGGGCACTGTCAAACCAATTTTCATGGACTAAGCTGATTTTGACGAAGATTGCTTAAATATTTAACTACATGTTATTGTTTGTGGACTGCAAAGGTAGGCCTCGTGCCTAACCATGCCCAAGAGTCCCTCCGCCACTGGCTGAGCCTATCGTCGGGCTGCCTCACCGATAGATACTTTTATGGTCGTTTAGTAGGACACTACAGCTTATATATGAGATCTAAGACACTTTTGGTGCTTAAGATTCTAGGAACCCTGATGTTTGACCAGCCCCAACTATATACTTTGGCCGGCATGCGGCTGTAGGACAATCAACTTCCATTATTACGTTGCAATAGGAGTAGAAGGATTCTTAAGTACAAGATAATATCAAAGTTTCCAGGTTCGAATGTGATTGGCTCAAAATGCATGTTCGAAGCATAAGTACAATAGAACAGTTTAAAAGCCTCAAATTTTGAATTGATATTCAATTACAAAACACGCTGGAAATGAAATACGGGGTCTATTGTAATAAACGGGTCAAATGTAGGAATGAGTCGGATGACGATGATAAGAAGGTCCCTTATGTTTTCTCTTAACTAAGATAGATCAAAAGTCGGACATAAGCGTTCCAAAAAGGAACTTAATATCAAACTAAATCCGTAGAAGAAGAAAAACTAGATTGTCCAAAATAAAGTTTTTAACTCTTTTTCGGTTAAGGTAAGGAGGATGGAAACTTTTATTTACCGATCAATCACTCACTAAACATGTGAATCCTCTTTCCATTTTCATATTCCTAACATTCCATTATGCAAGCAGCCACAATAAATATCTATTTCCACTTTTTCTCTTTCTTGATATCAATAAATATCTATAGTCAACAGAATGTTTCTATCTGGAGATGGCATACAAATAACTAAACAACAAAATTACCTGACTATCACTATAGTGGGAGTGGATTCATACTACTCCTTACTTTAGATATGTCCAAACACTCTCCCTCAAGGTGTTACAAAATCAATCATAACATTAGAATAGATAAGCATACAAGTGACACAGTATAACATGAGTAAATAAACAAAAGTGGCTAAGAACATATATTGATTTGAATAAGAGTGTTCATATGGTTAGAAAGGGTAGGACTGCTATTGCCAATCCAAGTCACAAGAATTAGCCACTTCCATTGTAAAAAAAAATCACTTGATTACAACTTGAAACGGGCATGGACTTGAGAACAACATAAAATGAGAAAACAATGACAAATAGTAATGAAGATGAGAAGGAGATAAAATACAAGGTATATCTTGCCAGATCTACACTCCTTGGGTCAAGAACTCCCTTCTTTGACATTGGATCCAAGTCCTTTTGTTGTTTGATGATTATAGATGGGTTGAAAATGAAGGTTGGTATCATGTACAAGCCAACGGGAAGACATTCATCAATGATCCTCTCTTGAGGACTCCCTTTGATAGTATTGTTCAGGGTCATTGCAAACATGTTGATAAATTCCTGCTTTCTTCTCATTATGGAGTAACAACATCTCTACTTGCTTACCAAAATCACAATTTCCCTCTAGGTTAGTCTAGGGGGTCTAGTTTATAGAAATGACATGGTATCTGAGGAACCTCCAAATGCTCACTTGTTCATGTCACTTGTGGGCCCACTGTAAAGAAGCAAAATCACTTCTCTACAAAAAATATGAACAATAGAATCTCCAGTCCAAACACACTCATAAGATATGATGGAGTGGGTGTAATATTTTCAAATCTTTATATAATGGTAATAAAAAAGACCAAAGTATAGCAGCGAAATAAAAACATGACTATATTCAATTATAAACAAAATGTTACAAACTTACATCATAAGGATCCATGTAGAGGAAATCTAAACCACCTCAAGATTGTCTCCAAGCTTTAACTTCTCAATCTATGTCCAGGTCAACATGCCTTGTCATCCAAGTCCTCCACATAGGGTTGGAAGCATACCCAAGAAAAAGAGAAACAATAGGAAACATCAACAAAGGCTGGTATGTGTATACAAAAAAGTAAATTGAGCAATTTATAAGGATAAGGGACATCAAAATAAAAGGCTTCCCATGCAAGAGATAAGGACTACCCAAAGAGGGCATAAAAGATAAGAATCATCATCATCATAAAAGAAGATACTTGCCATAATCAAAATAATAAACTTGTATCACATAAATACATATTAAGATTTGGGCACATAACCCATCAACAATTTGGGCACATAATCCATCATAAACATCATCAACCTGCATGCATGTGAGATAAGCATAGCCCTAGAATAATATAAACACAATTGGCGGCCAACCCTCATAAAGTTGAAACCTGATAGAGAAAGGAATACTGCCAATCTCACAAATATATATAAAAACACGGGCCAAGAATCACACATCTTGCCCTGGGTATGAGGTTCCTTGCCATCCCAAAAAAGTGCATAAAATATCACATCTGCTTGGCAGGAGTAAACACATCTCCCATAAATAAAAACCAATAAAATTTACACTACTCTAGTGTTACTAAATCACATAGCATGTTTAATGTAGAGGCAAGTAGAAAGTATAGCACTACAAAAAATTTAGCCTTTCTTGAAGAACATTTGTGAGGAACCAAAAATCATGAATAGTGATGTCTATTTGTGAGGGCTCATCCTTCAAATATGGGACCAAATCCCTCAACCGTGTTTTAACATTCTTAGAACGTTTATGTGAACACTAATCCCTCACAAATACATTACTCACTAATCACCCCATGAATTCCATGCCAAATGTTTCCCTCCATCTCATAACCCTTCCCTCCATTCTAAAACACAACATTTGTAAATCAAAATTAAAAATTAAAATAAAATCCCTTGTTCCTCCACGCAAGAACTGTTCCATCAATCCGTGCTTCCCCCTCTCACGCCGTGCACTTCCCCCTCTTGCATCGTGTGCGTCCGGCCGATCCTCCCCTCTTCACGCCGGTCCTCCCCTCTCCGCCCTCCATTACTCCGTGCATAAGCTCTCGGTCGAAACTCCGACGCCCTCGCAAGCCCGACACCCTCACAAGAATGGAAAACAATTTCCCGTCCGTTGTGCTCTCATGACGGCATACAAAGTTTTTGGACTGCGAAGACACCCCGAGTGACCGAGTCCTCATGCTGTGAAGACCGACACTGTGATTTCTTGAGCCATCGTGTTGTGGAGACCTTTGATTTCTTGAGCCATCGTCCGTGGATTTTTTAGTGAACTGTATCTCTTCGACTTGGTGCACGGTACACTCTCCATGTGGCTGGCCGCTACCCTATTCATCTCATACTCACGATCTCGCTGCCGATCTTCCTTTCTTTGTATATTCTAATCTATTGATAGCGGCGACACTGGATCCTTTATATCTTCTAGGCTTCTATTATTAATCTTACATCCTGCTAATATGATTGCTATTCAACATTTTTTATATAATTACTTGAACATCATGAATCCAATTCATCACTGCATCTAGCATTGATAATATGTAATGCTAGTATCTTAAATTTGCCGTTCAAAGCCAGTTATTCACTGTATGGATACTTTTTTAATTGACCATTGTAAATAGCACATGTTCTATTTCTAACCAATATAATATTTTTATTGGTTGAGCACATTCATGCCTCACCCTTCAGCACGTAAAATCCCACAGAATTTGCAAATAAATTTATGTTTTTCTTTGATGAAACCTTCACATATATCCACTTATATAGAAAAGTTGGTCATTACATTGACTGCTCCCACCAGACCATGAACACATAAAAATCATCCATTTCCCCAATTACTCCTCCCTAACTGAGTCACTGCTGAATTATTTATTTTCCAAAACAAACAAAGAACTAAAACAAATAAGGGCTAACCTAATTGTTAATCATTCATTTCACACTCAATAATATTTTGACCCTAGGTTATAATTTGGCTTGAGTTAAACTGCTCAAAGATTTCAGTACTCATCCCCTACAACTAGTGAAGTCTGAATTTCAATCTTCAATATGTATGACTTTATAGTGATGAAATATGGAACACATTTTTTGAAGATACCATTTGGCCAAAACAGATTTTTCTATTAGGCACTTGTCCATTTAATTAGCAATAGTATTGCATTTATGACTAAACTATTCAGGATAGTAATTGGTTAGAATAAATAATTTAACTTAGATATTAGGTGTCTTTAATGTCTTCTTCACCTTTGATCTAAAAAAACTAGAACCACTGATGATTTATGTTAAGCTAACCTGAGTTGGTGGTCTCAGCACGATTCTTCTCTCCGACGATCCTTTTGAAGAAAAATTCACTGCACTCGTGATAAGGATTTGATGCATTAACACAATCAGGATGCACAACTCTTTCCTCAGGGATATCATCGTTAACCTCTCTCTCTTATATAGAAACTACTCCAGTCAAGATTTGGCCAAGCATATATAATATGATACTATATCCAAAATGCAAGTTTTCCACTCACATAGAAGCACTAAGGGAAAAAAATAACCTGATTCTTGTTGAATTTGTTCCTTGGCCTCTGCAATCTTTCTGAAACAATACTCAACACATTCATGGTAAGGATTGGAAGCATTTACACAATCAGGGTGACTCTTCTTCTCTTGAGCCATCAATTCCAGTAGCTCTATGTACATTAGGTACAGAGTTAGTCTAGAACTACAATTGAGTTAAAAGAAAAGAAACATGAATAGTTTCCAACTAAAAGTATTGAACCTAAAACCAGAATAGAACTAAGTTGAGTTGAATTATTTAGTTTTAGATATAGAAGATAGAAGTAGGCTATAGGTAAACATGAAATAAGCATTCAAGTTTTCATCTTTACACACTGCTTCATGAGATAGTTACTAAGATAATTGGGAATAAGACATTGTTTGATAGGAGCTGATACTTATTTGAATATGGAAAACATTTAACAAAAAAGAGTTGACTTTCAGACCCTTTACTATTTTTCATTTGAACTTAAAAGGACAATGGTGAAAACCCTACTTAAGAAGTAAAAAATACATCAAACAAATCTCGGGTCCCTATTCAAAGTAAGATATATAAACATTTGAAAACGACACTCTCTAGTAATACTAACTATTCCAAGTTCATCTGTGAGAGCAGTAAATTTTAACCAGTTCTTAACTTACAACAGAAGGCAAACAAACACAGCTGGTTTCTTACATACAAAAGGAACAACTAGGAGCTTCAGACTTACAATGGGAAAAGGGGCAAAAAGGGATTCCAACTGGGACATGACCATGTCATATTAGCAATTTTTTGCATGAATGAATACCAAAAGATATATCTTAGATATGGGTTGGATAAAAAAAACAAGTAAAGTGTTATAAGGGCTACGTAACAAAATAAAAGTCAAGCTGGTAATTGATACATGGACCAAAGTTTCAAGTATATATGAGATTATAAAGCCAAGTTGGTAATTGATACATGGACCAGAGTTTCAAGTATATACGATATTATAAAGACTATACCAAGCGATTATCAAAGAAAACTAATCACATCCAAAGTGTATTAAGGTATCAAATAGAGATAGAAATACAAGGTTAAATATATGGAGAGAAAAAAAATGGGTCCCCGAAGGTAACTACGAGTTCAATGTGCTGGGCAAGGAATCCAGAATCCAATTTAGGCCAGATTTACTACACTCCTTACAAGACAAGTGAGAAAATATTCTAGATTTATGTTTGTTGTTGGTGGCGGAAGCATACAGTATACTTTGTGTGCATTGGCCATTGCATACATACATTGGTGAAAGGACTGGCACAAAACAATTTCACGAATGTGCTTAGCATTCAAGTCATTAAGGATGGAGATGTTGGAGATTGGTTCCCAGCTTGCACCAGCCAAACATGATTGTCTGTTTTACCCAACCCATCTTACGCTGAGCCTCTAAAGTTTATGGGTCCATGGAGGACTAGGGGATATTTATTTTTGTGGACCTCACATATATAAATGCCTGCATCCCGCAAGGTTGTACTACAGTAGTGAAAAGACCATCTAGCTCTTAGCATCAATTCCTCTAAAATGAAACAACATCATGTGCATAGCTTGGAACTAGCTTGTGTTTCCATTGTGACTACTTTCAGTTAGCCCACTTCACATGCATTGTGCCTCCACAGTTTGTGGGGTCCTAGGGTAGAATTTTTCCCTTTTTTCAATCGGGAACGTTCCTGCATATGTTGTAATGGAATCTTCAGAAATGGGAAAAGCACATGTCATAGCACTTTGAATAAACCATCTACCTCTTTTACACACTTGATTAGTGCTGAACTTCAGCAAAGGTCATAATAGTATACAACCTTTCAGCCTTGTCCAGATCTATACCTTTGACAAAGTCCTAGCAAACAAAACTATGAGTTACAATTAACTAGTGAAATCTAAATAGTTACTAATTTACCACATCATGTAACTATGGATTCTGCAATAACACAATTCCAATATAATAAATAGGGAAAAAGTATTACACAAATAGAGTTTCTACAAACTCAAAAATCCATGTGCATGGCCTCTTTGTCAACAAACTGATCTTATTATTTAACTCAGACATTGTAACCAATACCAAACCTAGCTACAACAGTAGGTTAGTAGTCTCAAAATGCTTTGGGCATTATCTGATGCTCAAGATAGAAACATCCAAGGTTTTCATGAGATTTTGGTTCAGTGGCCTGCCATCGTACCCAATGTGTATAAACTTATTTCAATCTGAATTGGGTAAATGACTAGGTCAGACCCGATGTGTAAAAAAATAAAAACCAATCTAAACTAGCACCAAGAATAAGTTAAATTAAACTAATCCATGAGTTGTAGAATTCTTCATACCACAAGTTGTGTAACACAATAAGATCAACCTGATGGAAGCTCCTATTGTTGAATAAGACCAGCTGTATTTGTAAATGTAGCGTAGATGAAGCTATCTTAGTGAAGAAAAGTAGATACACATAACGAAGAAAAGTAGATACACATAATTTGTATCAAGTCATTGATAGTACTAACCTTCAAAGGAACACCATAGTGATCTTCTGAGGTAGATAAAGTCGCATGTCAAATTATATTGCTTCTTGGAAGTCATCAAATGAATATGTTTTCTACAATATTCATCCACAATCATTATTGATAGTGGTTGGTATGAAATTCTAGAATGGGGCAACCACATAAAACTTAACACCAACCAAGCTATGACATATGATATGAAGAACCAGGACATCAGGAACAATTTCATCATTTATTATCCAGTTAATAACACATACACCTATATAGTGACAATAGGAGACTGTCAACCAGTAGAATGCCAGAGTAGTAGAAGACAACAGTTCATCGAGAACAACACAGAACATCAGGTGGCAAAACATTTGGAGTTAGAAGGCGGGGGTTGTAATATGTATTTTTTTGTTCATATGGTTACTAGAATACATTTCATGTACCAATCTGAATACGCATCCTAGTGAGTGATAGTGTCAACACATTTGTGCATGTGGTTCATGAGCATGGTCCTTGTGTTAGTGTGTGTACCCATGTGCCTAATTACAAGGTATGGAACAAAATGAAAACTTATATAAGGGTTTACAAATTTCAAGTGAAAATGTACCATTGGATTAATAAAAATGCTTCATCTTATAAATAAGAATGATAGGAATTTGGTGTGGTTGATTGCAAGGAATTAATAGATATATACTATTACTATATAGACAGATATATACTATTACTATAAGGAATTTGCTTCATCTTATTAATAAAAATGCTTCATCTTATAATAGATATGTATAAATATACTATTACTATATAGACAAATATCTGTTTTATACTATACAGATTTACATATATAACTATACAAATTTACATATATGACTATATAGATTTACATATCTCTGAAACAAAAATGTATATATGTTTATATAGATATACCATTACAAATAGACATGTATATATAGATACATATATATACATATAAATATAGTTATAATTATACACAGATGCATATATATACACATACACAAGGGAATGTGTACATACGTGCAACATATAATGATAAAAGTAGTCAAATATCCATAGTTGTTAACAAACAAACATACAAATATATAGATATGCACATACGTATATCTATATACATGGTTGTGAATCTAATAAGTGGATATACAAATACAAAACTCTATCACGATACTAATATACTAATTATGAATCTAGTATGAGGATTTATAGAGATATAATACTAATAATCAGTTGTATCTAGCATTAAGCTCAACAACTTCTCAACTGGACACACAAATATGCATAATTTGAGTAAAGTCATATAGCTCATCCCATCCCATCCCACAGTGGTACCTTCCCAATAGAAAATAAAAATGTATTGAACACAATAAAGAAGGAATAGCCAAGTTGTAATGGTATTGATGGGTACTCTCCAAACTTGCATGGCAAATACTTTCCTCTTGGTTATCATTGTAGAACCAAACATATATATATATATATATATATATATATATATATATATATATATATATGTGTGTGTGTGTGTGTGTGTGTGTGTGTGTGTGTGTGTGTGTGTTTCTTATAATGTGTGCTTAACTTATTTTATATTTTCCCTCATATAGATGAATTTTCTAATAGATCGGAGTTGGATGTATATTGGGAATAGAGTGTGAAGTGATGTATTCAAGGTAGGGTTACGAAAGTTCATTGAGTTTGCTCTTCTCCATCACAGACCATCTAGACAGGGGAAATTAATATGTCCCTGCAAGGTATGTTTAAATAGATACCTTAAAACAGAAGAGGAGGTATTCTCACATGTATTACAAAAAGGATTTGTGCATAGCTATGATGTTTGGATGTTTCATGGGGAGGTGATTGGTAGGAGCAATCCTGTTTTGGCACCAAACATTCCTAGCACTGAAAATATGCATCAGATGTTGGGGGATTTGTTTGGTATGGGTGACACAACAAATGACCATTCTACAGAAGCTATAGAGGAACCTACAAATTTAGACGCACAAAGATTTTACAAGCTACTAAAAGAGGCTGATCAACCACTCTATAGAGGTTGCACAAGTCATTCTAAGCTATCCTATTTGGTTGCCTTGCTATATCTAAAGGAGGAATTTGGATGGTCCAACGATTCATTCACAAAGTTGTTACAGCTGATTATTTCAGGATTTCCAGAAGAAAATTGTCTATTCCCAAAGACGTTCTATGAAGCAAATGTGATCGTGAAGGATTTACGACTTGATCATACTACTATAGATGTATGTACAAATAATTTCATGCTTTATCGCAAAGAAGAAACTTTAAAAGAAAATTGTGATACTTGTGGTGCTTCACGATGGAACGAAAAGCAATACAAACAAAAGGGAAAGAAAGTAGCTACGAAGTTCATGTATCACTTCCCTTTGATACCTCGATTAGAGAGGTTGCATATGTCTTCATATATTGCTAAAGATATGATTTGGCCATTAGAAGGAAAAGGAAAGGATGGTCGTGTTCATCATCCTTCAGACACACCAGAATGGTTGTCTATTGATGCCAGGTACCCAGACTTTGCTGCTGAACCCCGCAATATTAGACTGGCATTAGCAACTGATGGTTTTAATGCATTTGGCATTATGAGTGCATCACATAACATCTGGCATGTGTTGGTGACACCTCTCAATCTTTCGCCCTGGCTTCTTATGAAAGAACAATTTATTATGATGTCCCTATTAATTCCAGGTCCACATATGGTTGGCAATGACTTTGATGTATACTTGGAGCCATTAATTGAGGAGTTGCAATTACTTTGGGAGCTTGGAGTAAAAGTTTATGATGTATATAGCAAAAGGAATTTCACTATGCGGGCAATGATTTTATGGACCATTAATGATTTTCCAGCATATTGTGACTTATCTGGTTGGAGCACTAAAGGTAAGAAAGATTTGGGATGTCCTTGTTGTAATGTGGAGACTGTATCCAAATGGTTGAAGTTTGGGAAAAAGCAATGCTATGGTTTCCATCGACGTTTTCTTCCAATGAATCATCCATATAGACGTGATAGGAAAAATTTTGATGGCGAAAAAGATTTTCGCCTTCCACCTAAGACACTATCTGGAGAAGATATATTGAGGCAATTTGATGGATATGATAATATCACATTTGGTAAAACAAATAAGCACAAGAGGCATGGAGATCAAATTCCACCATTACCTCCAGGTTGGAATAAGATAAGCATCTTTTTTCAGCTACCTTATTGGAAGTATTTATCAGTTAGACACAATCTGGACGTGATGCACATAGAAAAGAATGCATGCGAGAACATTTTAAACACATTACTGGGAGATTCTAAGAAAAGTAAAGACAACTTACAAGCTCGTCAAGATATGAAGAAAATGCACATTCAAAGAGATTTATGGCCGGTAGATGCAGGTGATCGATATTACTTGCCTCCAACATCTTACACTATGACTAATGCATAGAAAGATAAGTTCCTGTCTGTGTTAGAAAAGCTGAAAGTTCCTGATGGCTATTCTTCTAACATATCTAGGTGTGTTAGCAAATCTGATAGAAAACTTATTGGGCTAAAAAGTCATGATTGCCATGTTCTTATGAATCAACTTCTACCTATTGCCTTGAGACATTGCATAAGCTTAGATGTGTACAAGCCTATTGCTAATTTGTGCTCATTTTTCAACAAGCTTTGCTCTAACGTTATTGATGTGGATGAATTCAAAGAGTTGGAACAAGAAATTGTTGTCACTCTTTGCCAGTTGGAGAGAATCTTCCCTCCTTCTTTCTTCACCATCATGATGCATTTGCCCATTCATTTAGCTTATGAAGCCAGGATTGCTGGATCCGTCCGAACCAGGTGGATGTACCCAATAGAGAGATACTTGAAGAAATTGAAGAAGTATGTCAGAATCAAAGCTGAACTGGCTGGTTCTATTGCTACTGGCTATTTAGCTGAAGAAAGTTTGACATTTTGTGCTAGGTACTTGCCTAATTTTGAGATAAAACTCAACCGCACTCCTCATAATGTTGATGGATCTCCAATTAGAGTTGGAGTGTCAAGGAATTTTGACATCCACACTTTGGAACAAGCCCATCGTTATGTCCTTTTCAATAAAGAGGAATTGGATGTTTACAGAAGGTAAGATTTACGTCATATAATTCTTGCTAAACTATGTTATATTTGTTGTACATTAATTTAGACACTTCTTACAAAGCAGTGAACACATGTTTATTCTTCAAGATATGGAACACAACATTGCCCCACAGACTCTAGAAACAAAACATGCAAAAGAGTTTTCTAAGTGGTTGAAAGAGCATGTAAGTCTCAAACATAAATGTTGTTGTCACTATTAATGTTCAACTTAGTGTAAATTACATTAATATTTTACTTTTTTAATGAAGGTAATGCAAATGTGAGGGATTAGGCCGAACAGTATTAGTGAGGAGTTGAGATGGTTATCCCAAGGCCCTTGTGCTGAGGGAATGTCTTATGAAGGTTTTTCGGTCAATGGATATCGTTTCCGTTCAAAACACATTGAAAGTACATGTACTACACAAAATAGTGGAGTGTACTTCTGTGCTGACACTTCAAGTTATTCAAGTGGTAGAGATAGAAATCCTATAAATGCTCAAGTCACATACTATGGCTACTTAGAGGAGGTTATTAAGCTAACTTATGGTCTAGAAATCAAAGTTCCGTTGTTCAAATGTTCTTGGTATGATGAAAGAACTTCTAACGGGTTTCAAATTGATGAATATGGGTTCACACAAATCAACACTTCAAGGAAAAAAAAAGGAGGAACCCTTTATCCCAGATTTTCAAGCATTGCAATGATTTTATGTGAAGGATCCTAATGTTGATGATTGGTGCACAGTGCTAAAGCATCCTCCTAAAGATTATTCTGAAGTACCACTTATTGAGAATTGTTTGACTGGTTTACAATTTGAAGCTATTGATGGTGGTGTAACTAATGATGTCTCTTGGACGAGGACAGATACCGAGAGATATTTTGTTGATAGAACTAACAAAAAAGCATGATGGGGCTAATGTTTAGTTCATTAATCTTTCTATTTTCATCAAATTATTTTGTTTGCAAGTCCAGGATAATTTATTTGGGGAATATGTTGTATTGCATTTTTTTGGCAAACTGTTACTATATGGCATATTCATTGCAATTTATTTAGTCTTGTTTCATATACCAGCAAGTTGGACATCATTATAACTCATCATTATTCTTTATTGGGATATGAAACCAAGGTACTCTACAATTTATTTTATTTTCAAATGTTGAATATTCATATGTTGGTGTCTCATATTCTCTGCAATTTATTTGTTTTTCAAATGCAGCTATTATTTTTGTTACTAACATTTCTGCACTAATAATCTAATTTTTTTTCTTGTCAGTTAAAGGATGATAGGAAGAGGAATCACTAGATCTAGTTGTAACATCACACCCAGTCAACCTATTTCTGTCCCTCCATCCACAATTGTAGAAAATTGTGAGGATGAACCTACTCTACTGTCCAACAATATTGAAAATGATGTAACAGTTGAAGAAAATGTTGAGGATGAACAGGAGAATAGGAAGTATGGATGTGGGCCTGCAAGTGAGCAAAGCCTACTTCCTAAGCAAGGGGAGCCACGTCACAAGGTCCAATGGGATAATGAAGGAAATGCTATTGGGGAGAATGGTGCCAAATTGAATCGTTATTGTCATATGCTAGCAAGGAAACCACACATATGGCATCTAGACTTGAAGCGGAATGAACAACCACAACAAGCTTTTGCAGATAGAAAATCATTTATTGAGGTAATCTTTTTCATAAAAAGACCAACAAATTGTATGATTGTTATATCTAAAGTAATATTTTCTATGTTTTTAGAAATACTTCGATTTAGGCAGTCACCCTAATGCATGGAATCACATTGATGAACACATTAGCAAAGGGATATCAGTGTGTAGGGCACGTGTAAAGAAAGATTACTATGAAAAGTACAAGATTGAACCAGAATTGATGATGAAGAAAGTTGAGAAAAATGCTTCCATAGATATGGACCAGTTTAAAAATCTTGTTAAAGAATGGGGAACCGAGAAGTCTAAGGTATAATGGTTTCATATAACTTGCATGTATACCTATCTACGTTTTCTAATTATATGTTTGTTATGGTTTAGAAAATTTCTGAGATCAACAAGGCAAACAGAGCAAAAAAAAGTGATGGATCATACCACAGGATCAAAGCCATGGAGTTGTTATTAGGCATAAATGGTATTAATAATGGACACTTGTCTTTCTTAGTAGGAGTTGAACATATAACATGGATAATTATTATGTTATCTATCATGTGTAGGTCAGTGAAGATCAACCTGTTGTGCCTCTTAACAAATTTTTGGAAAAAGTTTACGACAAAAGCCCACAAGTGGTTAGAAAATGGATATTTGCTTTCCTATGATGTCTACAAAGCTACATATGCTTAGATATCTCAATTTAAGCTTTCCTTTTATGATGCTTTCTAATTATAGCTTGAAATCTCTGATATTGTGGAAAACCAAGTAGCAAACCAAGAAGAAATAGATCCTAGAAGTGTTGATAATCTAACATGTGATGCTTATTTGCAAGTTTTAAATCCTTCCAAAAAGGCTAGGATCCGAGGTGTTGGAATTGGGCACAAAGAGATAGGACATAGGGGAAAAGCTGCCCGTATAAGATATGAAATGCTTCTTGAGGGACGCAATGCAAAGGATGTATGTTGGATTATAACTAAACTTGAACTATTAGTTACAACTAGTCTATTAGATCGATGTTTGTAATTTGTTTTCTATTTCAGGATAAACTTAAGGAACTTGAAGAAACAGTAAATGGATTGAAGAACTCCGTCTCCCAAATAATGACTTGGTATAATCAATCACAGGTAACTTAGATTCAGTTGTCTATGTCAATGTAATATATAATTTTTTTTGACATTGTTGATCTATTTGTTATAGGATGGCGGTATTAATGTTGATTGTGCAACTGAATACCCCAATCAGACTACTGCAAGTGTCTTACACATGCAAAGTGGCACAAATAGGTCGGGTGTGGGTTCTTTTCACATACAAGACAATACAAGTAGTGGTGTCGATGTAGGCATGTTTCCCAGGCAAAATAATTCAAGCGGGGATGGCTTAGGAAGACTTTCTAGACAAAGCAATTCAAGGGAGACTGGAGTAGGCATGCTTTCCATACAAGGCAATTCAAGGGAGAATGGAGTAGGCAAGCTTTCCATACAAGGCAATGGACATCCACTAATCTTTCAGCCACAGGTACCTCATAACAACTATAGATTATTTTCAATATTCATACACATAAGAATATTAGCATGTACACTTTATTAAAGGCTGCAGTTGAAAGTTGGTGCCCTACTTCTGGTAATAATCAACAAAGTCATCCTCAAATGCAGAGCACACCAAGCACATCTTCATCGGTGTCTTTCACACCAAGAACTCAACGTTTAAATCAGGTATTCAATACGTTCATGATTAAACTTCTAGGGTATCCATCCATATATCTTGTCCTTATACCAAATCTGATATATAAGGACAAATCAAATATATAAGGCACGAATCTACTTAATGGTTAATGCCCATGTGGTTCTATATTTCTAGACACTTTGGGTATCATGGTTATATATGTAGTTATTGTTATCCTCTTTCAACTCAGTCTACTTATCTATTGTTATCTCTATTAGTCTGATTGGTTAGGCCAGCTTTCTATTTTTCTTTGGGGTATCTTTATTTGATTGTTCTGTAGGGGGCACAACAGAACAACGTTAGTTTCCTTAGCTTTCTATTTTTTTGCTGCTGCTCGCAGCTTCCACCATGTTTTTTTAGTGTTATATATATTTCTTTTCTCTGCCTCAGCCCTTATCTATTTGCTATTGCTCTTTGCTACTTTTTGTGCTGCTGGTAGCTGCTGCTGCTCGCAGCTACTCTCCCATCTATTATAACCCCGCAAAGAGCTATGCTCCCATCTTTTAGAGCTTCTTTTTTGTTGTGCTCGCTTAATAATTAACATTAGCATTGGCTCTGCCAACTATCCACTGGAAACGACTTGTAATACTTTACCAAAGGCTGACAAGACCATTTCTAGGCCATATATACCTTTATATACATTATAGGGAACGATTAACCATCCTCACATGATTGTAGTAATCAGTTTTGGAACACGGTAGGTAAATATAGTCGGGTTGTAGCTATTGTGTACTCAAATGATTTATTTATATCTATAAATGATCATCAGGCGCGTACATGTGATATATTTCTGTAGTGCATCTTCTTTTATAGGAGACATGAGAGAAATGGTTATTATTCTAGAAATATTTCTGTAACTTACCCAGAAGCTCTTTTAATATGTATATACAATTCCTTGTTTAAGTTATGAAGAAATTATCTAGGTGGTTAGGATTTCCTACTACAAAATCAAGTAAAATGGAGTAGCTGCATTGATCTAGCTACATAAATTGTTGTGATATTGGGTTTGTAGCAATATTGAACAAAGAGGAATACCTTTTCTTGAAGGAATAATTTGATTTTGATGGATTTTAATTTGAAGAAGCTCTCACACAGAACCTTCAACTTGCCAACCTAAAACAATGCCAAGGTATATCCAGACTCAGTGAATTTGAGACCAACACCAGGTAGAATACTGTACAATAGAACTGATGTTGCAAGCCCACATTAGGCGTAAAGACGTAGAAGCAGGATCCCTTTTCCTCAAATGGTAATAAACAAATTCTTAGATTTTAATATTGTTAAAATCCTGAAGTGATTGCCATATCGTTGTTGTAGGCGGTAACTTTTTGGTAAAAGGTTGTTTTTCACCCATTGATGCTCCAACACATTTTAGAGTAACAGCTGCAGTAAGAAATCAGAGAGAGTTATGGTAGTTTACTATATAACATATCAGCAGACATACTAGACACATACATATTAGTCCAGCAACCATCTTTTGGGGTCCTGTCATACCCAGAGACGACTTCTCATCATCAATGCCATGATACTTTTGAAGTTCATAAAACCTGAAAGAAAATATCACTTCATCCAGGATCCACAATAATTCTGTACCGATTCTGTACTTATCAGCTTCCTTCTCATGTTACTATACTATGTGACAATGTGCCATATAATATATTGTTTAAGAGACATTAAAGGATAAATATGGATAAGGAAAAACCTTGGATGCAGCTTCTTCATTTCTATAAGATCGGATGACCCTGCTTTGCTCATCACATAATGAACATACCTGCAGTGTGCTAATATGTTTATACAAAGAAAAAATGAAATGATTTTGGCACACAAAAATCATAAGCATGGTTATATGTCATATGAGGAATTACTAGCTTTAGGAGAGAAAATGGGAATAGTCAATACTGCTATGAATGAAGAGACCTTGTTGAAATGCCTTAAGAGAAGCGCCTATGATCCTAATTCCTTGGTTTCGAATACTAGTGAAGACGCCAAATGCAACATATGCCAGGAAGATTATGCCATAGGCGAGGAAATTGGAAAGCTTACATGTGAACATTTTTACCATACCGCATGCATCAGTCAATGGTTTCAGCTGAAGAATTGGTGTCCGATCTGCAAGGCTAGTGCATCCTCTTAGAAACGTCTTAAGCAGATTTAGCTTTCTTTTAGGAAAGAGCTTATGTTGGAGGAGAAAGAAATAACTAGCTCCGTAGGAAAGAGAGTTCATATTGGCTCTTCAATTTCTTTCTCGAAAAAAGCAAAACCTCTATGAACTGGTTCGAAGACGAAATGCCCTTCAACCCTTGTAAATGACTTTATTGTTAGCATAAGTTGAAATAAATCAAAGACATGGAGGGAAAAAAAAACAAGCATAGACACTTGTTTCTAAACAACCAACAAACCATTATGTCTTCAGCTCCACTAATTAACAGAAGATGATCAAGAAGACAAGTTCAGTAATAATCCTTTTGTATCATGTGAGGATCGTCCTCTTTTTGTATCTATAGATGCATCTCGCTGATGACAACAATTAAGTGTAGTCAACAGAGATATAGGCATATAACCCACTGAGTTTTTTTAATTATGTACTATTTACTAAGTTCAATCATAATTTTAGTTTATGGGTGCATATTACTGCTATGTTGGTTCACTTACATTTATCTCTACTTCGCACTCACTCTGATTCCTTTTTGTATTTATATTGATAGGGTAGAATTACTTTTAATGATGGATTTCGACGGACTATGCACCTTGGAGTAGACCAAAATCGAAATATAAGGGTAAGTTGTTTGTTGTACTATGATTTATGTATAAACTTTAAATTCTATTAATATAATGATTTGTTATTTTTAGGAGAAGAGTACTCAAGTACCTAACCATATGAGGCCTGGAATTGATGAAGAGCACCACACCATTTGAAGGAATATGGAGGCATTATAGATCTTAAGAGTTTCTAGCATGATATGTTGATTGTCATCAATCTCAAATTTTAGAACCATATGTATTCTTTATTTATATCAACGTTCAGCACACAATGTATGGATAATATTTTGCTTCAATAATAGAAATTGGTTTGAGGTGATTTAACATTTTTATGTATCATTTTGGTGTTGAATCTTCTTATGATGTCATGTGAATTAGTATAAAAATATTGCTTGACGTTATGTATACAAAGTTTTCATTTAAAATTTGATATTCACTATAGTAACAATTAATTAACATTTAATAAATCATTCAATAATCAATAACCAAATCATTTACAGTAGTCCCTCATAAATATATTGATGAAGGTCTTTAGTCCCTCAAAAATGTAGTGTTGAGATCCAGATTGACCATCAAAATTGCATTGATGACGACCACATAGCCCCTCAAAAATAATATTAATGAAGGCATTGTCCCTTCAAAAATATATTCTCCAGGACCATCAAGTCCCTCAAAAATGTATTTATGAGAACTAAACATGCCCTCAATAATGTTATTATGAAGGCTAAATAGTCCCTCAAAAATGTATTTATGAAGGCTAAAGAAGGCTAAATAGTCCCTCAATAAATAGTCCCTCAATGAAGGCTAAATAGTCCCTCAATATAATGTTAGTTGGTCTGTGACAATTGTATTCGTGAGGGCCACTGGTATTTGTCACGTGAGTTCTCTTCACGGACCATTTGTGAGGGCTAGAATCACAACCGTCCCTATTTTTGAGGGCATGTAGAGAGGGGTTTGTGACAGGACTCACTCGTGAATAATGGCCCAATTTTTACTAGTATAGTCAGAATTATACGAACTAGTCACCACATAAGTGACCAACATATACATCCACCTCATAAGTGGGCAAAAGACATCACATGCCATCATATAGAGTTCCAACATGAACAAAGCATATGAAAAGAGTCCAAAAGAATATCCAAGATCACAAGATTAGTAACAAAATAAGATAGTTCACAAGAACCATGATATCAAAAGATAAGAGTAATGTGTATAGGCTAATGCTCATAGGACCAAGAGAAAGAAGAAACATAGGCTAATTGCTCAAAAAGAATAATTGGGGATGCAAACATACATTAAAAGAAGAAAATTGCTCAATATAGAAATAATATGTGCATGTAAGAATACCTAAACTTGATTCAGAAGATCCAAAGTCACTTCTAGGTCCAAGCCTTGGCATCCAAAGAACTTATTTAGCACATATGTAGATTTTGTGTCAATTTCATATTCATTACTCAAACCCTAAAAACCACCTTTTTATCATTTTGTGATTTAGGTTATGAAAATTATGCCACTTATTATATTAGGTTATTAGGATTCCAAAATATATTTTATTTTATTTTTTTGACTTATAAATAATTAGTTATGATTTTTACAAGTTAATTCATCACTAATTAGATCCATTAAAAACACTTGTTACTAATCATTAGATTTAGTTATCAAAACATATACCATTAGAAATCCCTTACGCTTTTTAATGCAATGAGTATTTATTTGTAATTTTTGGCCATATAGGTAATTCATTATTTTTTTGGACATCCTGACCAATCAAAATTTTAGGAAATGCCAAATAAGTGAGAGAGGGGGCCACCTGACTTGGCCCAGTAATGAGCCAAGTCAGGGTTCAAGCCCACATGGCGGCGGTCAAAGGCAACGAGATTCACACCAAAAAAAAATAAAATAGGGAGTGAAATTACAAAAGTACCCTCACACGAGAATCAAAGTATGCAAGGAGAGAGGGGTAAAAAGGTAAACATGTAGGTGTCATCTTCTTCACAAGAAAAAAAGCAAATGTGACTCTACAGGTTCGATTCGAAGTCAAATTCTTGCCACCACTACAGATCCCACAAAACTAAACCCTCAATCTATCTCCTAAGGTCATACCAAACTCAAACACCCCAGACTCGAGTTGGGTGGTGGCCGGATGCGGGGAAAACCACCTTTGCGATCCTTAGACAATAGATACCAAACTTAAAAGGGGAAAACATAATGTACCTTGAATTGGGAGGAAATAGGATGAGGGACGGATTCAACAATCATTCTTGAATTCATCCAGGTGATAAGGGTCATCCCGAGCGACTAGGGCATAGCCACGCTTCACTGCGTGATACCCCTATCCGGCGGCGGTGGAACTTCGATGAAGGGAGGCTATCCAGTACCTGCACGTCTGATCCTGTTGGTATGTATGCCCTGAGAGCCAATCATGGGATGATTGGTGGGATACATTAAGATTGATTTGATAAACATCAAAGGAAAGCTTCCAATTCTTTCTGGTTCAGTCATATGGGATAATGATAGAATAGATTGAAGTCTAGAGAATGACAATACTCAATGACGTATGCTTTCAGGTTCAGGACCTGAACGATGAGATCATACAGATGCTAAGAGTTTGTGCATTCTTATTATGTCCCTAGTCAGATGTCATTGTGGAAGGTAGATAGACAGTAATGACACACAAGACTAGATTGTGGTGTTGGTTGATGACAAAATCTCATTAGTCATGATATGGAGATATCAAAGCAAACACATAGTTACTGGTTAGAGAACAAGTGTACCGGACAGACCCACTGTGAGTTTGACACATGGAACCATGACATGGTAGTCACAGTCAATTCTCACAGTGATGGTGGTGAGTGTGATTCTTTGACCTGAAATCACTACACTCAACACATGTCGTTGGGTACACTTTGACATCATCAAACGCAGTCCTGAAACATGGGTTGTTATAAAGGTGATGATTGGGTGTCTTTGACACATGGGGCTTTTGAGGGGTGAGTGATAGATATGGGATTTGTCCCTCCCGAGGGAGTTTGATATCCATGGCCACTTGATAGTAGGATTGAGATAGGCATGTATGCATGCGTGAATCCATATGTGATATTGATGTCATACATATCTCCTCCAATCTACTCTGAGATCAAGAAAGTGAATGAACGTTGAAAGGATGATTGTCCCATGCCTTGAGTTCATTCGGGATATCAGTGGAAAAGGAATTATACATCCGCTGTAACACCATTCACGAATTGTAGGATTGAAAGTTGTTCTCCAACTTTCCTTTTCACTTGGATAGCACTGATGTGTGACTAGGCACTTCTCTTTGCTTGTAAAGTCATAAGTGTTATAGACTTTCACTACCAACGTGAAATGGACCTGCAGGGTCACACACATAGGATTTAACTTGAAAGAGGAGTTTATCCACAAACAATGTTTAAATTGATTGCTAAAGGAGTTTAGTAGTTCAATTAAACACTTAATCAATTGATAGCTCAGTATCATAGTGTTCAAGGTGTTGGACTGATTGATTAGAGTATCAGATTGATTGAAACTGCAATTGACTGATTCTGCGTAGTCTGCACTCCCAACCGATCAGCTCATGTGATGAACCGATTGACTCAGCTTGGTGAACTGATCGGCTCATGTGATGAACCAATTGGCTCTGGAAAGGTTGAGATGACTGGTTCAAGGGTTGAACTGATCGGCTCAACTGGTCCTACCGAACGAGTTGGGAAAGTCACGTTGGCAAGAAATTCCTCTTCATTTCACTTGTTCAATTTGATTGGAACAAGGATTGGTATTTGGATCAATTCGAAACAAAAGAGGAAATGTCAATCAGGAACTGACCATGGTAGTGAACCGATCGGTTCATAAGTGAACTGATCGGCTCAGGTGTCCCAACCGATCAGTTGAGATGTGAACCGATTGGCTCAGGTCCCCAAGTGATCGGTTCAGCTGGCGCAGTTGGTTGTTTTGTGGAAAATCTCAAACCCTTCTACTTCAGCCTTAATCTCGCATTGCCTGGGGTATAGAACCCTGTCCTATGACCCTCCTATATATAGGGGTATTGGGGGCTTCTTAGGAACAACAACTCAGAATACCAGTTGCTCTATAAAGTTGTCATTCTCTCTAGTTGTGGTAACCGAGAGAGCCCGAGCAAGTGCTACCCGATAAGGGAGGCACAACAAGGGAAAGACAACAACAGAAAGGCAACTGGTGGCAGGAGAGTGTGTTGGTGACTAGTATGCCGACAGGAGGGTACGACTCCTTTCGGTGCCTTGTGAGATAAGGTGATCGGAGTTCCAGGTGGTCTGTGTGGACTACTTCAGAGGCGGGAGACTTCTGCAACTCGGAGGACAGGTGTCAATCCCGACAGTCCCAGTGAGACCAGGAGCTGCACAGACACCATCCAAGACTGGAGGTGAAGATCGTGCAAGCCGCGAGGTAACGTCGCTGAGCAAGCCTTGGGACAAGGTATGTCTCTACAAACCATCCTTCCTACTGTATAGACATTGACACGATTCCTTTATACTGGGTTCCGGGAGAAGAAATTGTTTTGTTTCCACTGCCCTCTCTGTCTCCCTAAAACCCAACAGTGGTATCTGATCCATGTCAACTGCTCTATACTTTAGGATTATCGATATGATCGATTTTTGTTTATCGCCTTTATTTATTGCATACGATGTGAATAAAATTGGCTTTATGCATGTCCAATCCTAAATCCACAAATCCCAATATACATATATGATATGTAATATGAATGCACTCTATACACGTCACCCTTAAATGAGTTTCATGGTGGATGTATAGCATAGTTATGGCCAATAAATCCTATGTATGTGTGCTTGGTTGTATGTGTTTGCTTGCTTCTCGGCCTACGTACCGATTCCCTATCTCTTATTCCTGATGTAACTCGAGATAACTCGAGATTTCTTTCCTACCTTTGCTCCCCCTGAATGTAACTCTGGGTTTCCCTATTCAAATGTAAAATAGGATAGATCTTTTATTTCCTGTTATGTCAAAGAACAACCCTGACGACAACTGAGACAATCGATTTAAGGCATGAATCGATCGGTTGGCAATCCAAATGACCGGTTCACTGAGCGAGACGATCGGGTGGTGGTCATGAAGAGATGCATGATGACCAGGCAAACTGATCGGTTGGAGGAGCCAACCGATCGGCTGGTGGCACCCAGACGACCGGCCAGGGCGAGCAGGTCATTTATGTGATGAGTTGATCAACTCGGACGACTATAGCACTTCATCATGGATAGGTTGCATGTGATGTAGACCTAGATGATCGTGATTCATCTTGGCTCGAGGAATCACATTAAGATGGCCATAATCATTGCTTTTATCGTTTCACATGTTTTCTTTGGGATATAGCATATATATGATACGTACTATGTATTTTGGTGATTGGATATATATGTACCTATAAAGCCAAATCCCTCATTAAATATAAAAGTTTTAGATGCCTTCCAAATGCGACACACGTGAAAAGCTTGATCGGCCAAGTGTGGGAACGCCCTAGCGTGGTGCACCGTCTATCTCGTGGAAGCGTGAAGGATGAATATGTGAGTCTGCCCTAGCAGGGTGCATATTCATCGTGTTGGCTTTGGGTCAGACTTAACAAGGTGACCTAGATAGGATCTAGCACCTTGAGGCATGGAGGTGATCATGGCAAGGAGTTGCATATGACATCTTTCAAGAGTTGCATATGATGCAATTGGCAAAAGTTGCCTACCTGAAAGATCTAAGTTGTGGGTGACAGCCCTAGCTGGTCCATGACTCAGAGGATTTTAGGATCTTGACCCACTAGAAGATTGTACTATGAAATCTTCCAAATTGATGGTGAGGGCTATCAATTTGAACAAAAATAGTGGGAGGGATAATTAATTAAAGTCCTAATTATATCGTCAACCTTTCAAATCAATCAAATAAGTCAAAATTGAGTTTTGGACTAAATTTTATATATTTCCTTTTGTAGTGTAAATGACAACAAACAACAATCACTTTTCGTTGCGTTCGGTCCTTGAAAAGAACAAGCTGAATGGGACTAACTTCCACGACTGGTTTAGGACATTGCGAATTGTTCTCACTCAAGAGCGAAAGCTCTATGTCCTGGATACTCTAGCTCCAGAGGAACCTGCTCCTACCGCACCAAAGGCAGAAAGGGATGCTTATAAGAAGCATTCTGAAGATTACATTGATGCAAAGTGCTTGATGTTGTGCTCAATGAACAACAAGTTGCAGAGACAACATGTGGACATGGGTGTCATTGAGATGATTCAGCATCTCAAGAATATGTATGAAGATCAAGCATGGCAAGAGAGATATGATATCTCTAGGGCGTTGTTCAAGTGTGTCATGATAGAAGGAGATCCAGTTGGTCCTCACACGCTTAAAATGATTGGGCATGTGGAGAACCTGACAAGACTGGGATTTCCCCTAAGCCAAGAGTTGGCTACTGATGTGATACTGCAATCTTTTCCAGAATCCTACAGTCAGTTTGTGATGAAATACAACATGAACAACTTTGACATGCCATTGACAAAGTTGTTGGGCATGTTGAGGACAGACGAGACACAGATGAAGAAGGACAAGCCTAAGTCTGTGATGATGATCAACAACAAGAAAGGCAAGTCCAAGCGCAAGGGCAAAGGCAAGGCTAAGAAAGGTTCTGATGCTTGCCAACAACCCAAGTCGTCTTCAACTCTCAAGGCGAAGGGAGGCGTGACCAAGAGAGGCAATTGCCACCATTGTCAAAAGCTAGGACATTGGAAAAGGAATTGTCCACTCTATCTGGAAGAACTAAAGAAGAAGGAGGCGACAGACGTCTCCACCTGAAGGTGTCATGAAATAAAATTATAACACTTTTAAGGTATATGATACCAAGATATAAAGTGTAAAGCACCCAATACATGGAGTAAGTGTTTCCGCCATAAATAGGAGTACTTTAGTTTATTTTCAGCCTTGAAGTCATGTAATAGAGTTATGAACTGCTATTTCATATTTGCCAATGGATAGAAACACATTATTTTTGCATATTGTATGACAATGATTGTAATTAATAAAGAAGATGTTTCAATTTCAAAGATATGATCTTTATGGCAATGCCTTGTTTATCTTGTGGTACATTGTATGCATAAGATAAAATGATACCTAAAAGTTATTGATAACTCAAACAATCAAATTAGCATAAATCATGAGAAATTCATTTCTAGTTTCCATATGATGGGTAAATCTAGACTCTTTTGGTTAGAGAACTAGTAAGAGACATGAATCTCTTAGACATGATTAATCAATCTTCATTAGTGGTAGTGGGAGAATGATTATCCTATTAGGTATAATACATGTGATGTATTTACATACCTATTAGAATTAATGCTAGCACTTCAAACAGTGTTTAGAGAAATACCAATATGAATATCTTGAAGTGTTCAAGAATATCATAGATGAAGTACGAATTTGGTAAAGTGTTAATTCCTGATGAAATCAATGAATGAAATACTTAGACCAAATGTTTGAGAACCTTGTGATTGATTATGATAGTATATCATAGTGAGATCGTGATTAAGGCATGGCGATGTCTAAATCAAAAGGAGTCATACTCTAAGAAGTTAGAGGATGATTATCAAACAACTAATTTTTCTTAAATAAAGAATAACCCACACTAATAAAGGACATTAAGAATCACAAGGAGTTGTGAGTTCTTACATCCTTGACAGATACACCTCGATTATCTATATGATGAGTTGGTCATGTGATGACTCAACTATCTAGATGAATATGAGAAACTGGATTTTGAGTTATGGTTTGTGACCATTACATCCTAAATGACTTCCATGTGAACCATAAGGCATAACCTTGATGGCAGCACCCATTGGGATGAAATCCATAAGTGCGAATGAGTCTTAAGCGTTAAGAAACATGGATAATATTTTGAGAAGGATGATGCTTGTTGATTACAACTTAATGAGTAATACATTTGGCATACAGATACTAAAACCGCATTCCTATGAGGAATAAAAGCAAGGATGTGTATGTGACACAACCTATAAGGTTTATGAATCCATTAATGCAAATGAATTCTATAAATTATAATGGACTAATCAATGTGATTGATTGAGTACAAGAAACTCAGAACTGTGATCTTTACTTTGATAATATAGTCAAAGGGTTTGACTGATATGTCAAAGATAAAGAGAGATCTGTGATTTAGTGGGAGCGTATTCACGTTCCACATGTTGATGGGAAATGGAAATGTTCTAGAATGGAAATCCAAAGTAGAAATTATCTTTAGGGAAGATAGAGACGTTTCCTATGTGATAGGAATAGAGATATATAGAGATAGTTCTCAAAAACTGCTTGACCTGAAAAGAGAAAGCATACATTGGCAATCTATACTGAAGGGTTCAGTATGCACAGATTCAGTGGGAGAAAACTTATCCATGTTACATGAAGTTAGTATCCTAGAGCCAAGTGTCCAATTCTTATGAAGAATGGAAACACTAAGAATATATAAGGATCTATCATGTATGTAATCATCCCATCATCTTGCATGTATGGACATGGCAAGAACAAAACACATTTATCATCTTGTATGTAGGACATGACAATATGATGTGTTCATCATGATAACTCGTATGTAAGACATGATGAATGGATATCTGTCTAGTTCCAGTAAGGGTTACTGGAATACCATAAGAACTTGATAAGTACTTGAGAAGTACTAGTTCTATGGAAATAAGGAAGGATTCACTGTAAAGAGTTACACTGATGCGAACTTCCAAAAAGGACAGAAAATTAATCACAAAATATATATGGGATATATAAAAGTGAATGTTTGTTGATAAATGGAAACGTTCCAATAAAAGGAAAAGCTAAGTATCTGTGTGTTATAGAACATTAGAGGATACTATATGGATCTAGAAGTTCATGAGATGAACTTATAGTTATTCCGATCTTTGATGACAAGTAAGGAGTAATTGGTCATGCAATGTGGCTAAAGGTTAGTAAATGAATACTAGATCGCATATTACGACAACTCCATCTCATGTGTGTGACGTACAACGAAGAGATGAGAGACATGCAGTTAATACTGACTTTGGCAAGGTGTTGCCATAACTCACTGTTTAAGCACTAGAGCATAGTAACATGTGGGACATGTTTGAAGATCACTATGAATATGATTCAAGGGTGATTGGCTCACAATGCAAGTGGGAGTCTGTTGGTATGTATTCCCTGAGAGCCAATCATGGGATGATTGGTGGGATACATTAAGATTGATTTGATAAACATCAAAGGGAAGCTTCCAATTCTTTCTGGTTCAGTCATATGAGATAATGATAGAACAAATTGAATGTCTAGAAAATGACAGTACTCAATGACGTATGATTTTAGGTTCAGGACCTGAACGATGAGATCATATGAATGCTAAGAGTTTGTACATTCTTATTATGTCCCTAGTCAGATGTCATTGTGGAAGGTAGATAGACATCAATGACACACAAGACTAGATTGTGGTGTTGGTTGATGACAGAATCTCGTTAGTCATGATATGGAGATATCAAACCAAACACATGTATACTTGTTAGAGAACAAGTGTACCGGACAAACCCACCATGAGTTTGACACATGGAACCATGACATGGTAGTCACAGTCAATTCTCACAGTGATGGTGGTGACTGTGATTTTTTGACTTGAAATCACTACACTCAACACATGTCATTGGGTATACTTTGACATCATCAAACACAGTCCTGAAACATAGGTCCTTATAAAAGTGATGATTGGGTGGCTTTGACACATGGGGCTTTTGAGGGGTGAGTGATAGATATGGGATTTGTCCCTCCTGAGGGAGTTTGATATCCATGGCCACTGGATGAGTAGGATTGAGATAGGCAAGCACACATGTGTGAATCAATGTGATATTGAAGTCATACATATCTCCTCCAATCTACTCTGAGATCAAGTAAGTGAATGAACATTGAAAGGATGATTGTTCCATGCCTTGAGTTCATTTGGGATATCAGTGGCAAATGAATTATACATTCACTGTAACACCATTCATGAATTGTAGGATTGAAAGTTGTTCTCCAACTTTCCTTTTCACTTGGGTAGCACTCATGTGTGACTAGGCACCGCTCTTTGCTTGTGATGTCATAAGCATTATAGACTTTCACTGCCAACGTGAAATGGACCTGCAGGGTCACACACATAGGATTTAACCTGGAAGAGGAGTTTATCCACAAATGATGTTTAAATTGATTGCTAAAGGAGTTTAGTATTTTAATTAAACACTTAATCAATTGATAGCTCAGTATCATAGTGTTCAAGGTGTTGGACCGATTGATTAGAGTATCGGATTATTGAAACTACAATTGTCTGATTCTACGCAGTCTGCACTCTCAACTGATCAACTCATGTGATGAACCGATCGGCTCAACTTGGTGAACCGATCGGCTAATGTGATGAATCGATCGGCTCAGGACAGGTTGAGATGACCGATTCAAGGGTTGAACCGATCATCTCAACTGGTCCAACTGAGTGAGGTGGGAAAGTCTGGTTGGTAAGAAATTCCTCTTCGTTTCACTTGTTCAATTTGATTGGAACAAGGATTGGTATTTGGATCAATTCGAAACAAAAGAGGAAAAGTCAATTGGGAACTGACAAGGGTAGTGAACCGATCGGCTCAGAAGTGAACCGATCGGCTCAGGTGTCCCAACTGATCGGTTCAGATGTGAACCGATCGGCTCAGGTCCCCAAACGATTGGTTCAAGTTTGAAATGATCGTTTCAGCTGACGCAGGTGGTTGTTTTGTGGAAAATCTCAAACCCTTCTACTCCTTCCTTAATCCTACATTGCCCGGGGTAGAGAACCCTATCCCATGACCCTCCTATATATAGGGGTATTGGGGGCTTCTCAGGAACAACAACTCAGAACACCAGTTGCTCTGTAAAGTTGTCATTCTCTCTGGTTGTGGTAACCGAGAGAGCCCGAGCAAGTGCTACCCGATAAGGGAGGCACAATAAGGGAAAGACAACTGTAGAAAGGCAAATGGTGGCAGGAGAGTGTGTTGGTGACTAGTACACTGATAGGAGGATATGACTCCTTCTGGTGCCTTGTGCAACAAGGCAATCGGAGTTCTAGGTGGTCCGTCTGGACTACTTCAGAGGTGGGAGACTTCTGCCGCTCGAAGGACAACTGTCAATCCTGAAAGTCTCAATGAGACCAGGAGCTGCACAGACACCATCCAAGAATGGAGGTGAAGACCGTGCAAGCCACGAGGTAACGTCGCCGAGCAAGCCTCGAGACAAGGTATGTCTCTACAAACCATCCTTCCTACTATATAGACGTTGACGTGATTATTTTATACTGGGTTCCAGGAGAAGAAAATGTTTTGTTTCTGCTGCCTTCTCTGTCTCCCTAAAACCCAACAGATCCATGGCAGAAAATGAAATCTGGGAACCCACCGGTGGTGAGGGGAGATTTTCCCCAGCGTCCGAAGGTCTGGAGGTGCGAGGAAAAGAGAAGAGAGGGGGAGAATAGGGGAAATCCGGGGAGAACAGAACAAGGGGATGATGCCCAACTAGTTCCATATGTAGACCTAGTACCTTATCTTTTATAGGACCAATGGATTGAAGAAGAAGCAAGGAAGGCGGGGGAGGAGAAAATGGAGGGAAAGAAAGAAAGGAAAGTAGGTGATATGAGTCAGAGAGGGAAAGCTCAATGACAACACTGTAGCAGCGTGAAAGGGAAAGAGGCAGATGTAGCAGAAGAGAAGATGTCATTGGATCAAGATCCAGTGGCCCAAACGAGACCCAAAATCAAATAAGGAAGCCCAAAGCCAGCATGACACATTGAAATCCAAAACAAAATCAAATAAAGTGACATGCATATTAATTTAACTTTTCTCTTTGTTCTTTGGAGGCTCAAGCAAACCCCAAATTAGGTGAAATTTTTCCCAGAGGCTAAATAAAGCATGTAGATTTCAATTATGAAGTTAGATTTTCCTTATGAGAACTTTTAATGCATTCATTATCAAAAACTTAGTTTCTCTTTCTTCTTGCATTAATGACATTAGGATTATCCAAATTAGGTGAAACTTCATTCACAAGTTATCTTAAGTGTGTTGAATATGAATTTGCCTTTATTCTATCTTTTAGAATTATATTTCACTTTATTGAGCATTAATGCCTTTCATCAACTTTCTCCCTCCTAAACTTACCTTATTATTCAAAGGTTGTCCAGATTATATGAAAATTGACATGTAACCTTATTTAGATGTGTAGATTACGAATTTGAAATATATTCTTTAATTTGAGGCTTTCTTACGTGGGTTATGTCACTTGGCCCATTATAGGCCCATTAGCTTCATGATGCATCCAATTAGGTTTCATTAGGATGATATCACATGTATAAGATCATTAGCACTTTATTAAACAACTTCTTAGGTCCAACACTCAACCTTGTTTGGTCAAACCCAAAAGTTTAAACTTCCAAGATAGGATCCAAGATCTGGTATGTTACACCCACCATCTTGATCTAATCAATGTCTATTGATGAGTGGAAGCCTTGCCTCAACATTCAATCTCTCGTAAGTGTTAATGTAGAGATATGGATTTGTCATGATTGTCCATAAAAGACAATAATGTTCTTAGGCCTCGATGTGTGCCTATTGAGAGATACCTTGACTGACCTTGGTGGGTGGTTTTCCAAGATGTTGCTAGCTAGCCTCGATAAAGCTAATCTATTATTGATAGTTTTTGGGCTTGTATTGAAGGTTCCTTTGATAGTTGATCAACTAAAACTTGTTTCGATTTTGATCTTAATGAGGGTAATATTGTGCTAGGGTTTTTAGTATGTCTCTCCCATTTTCTAGGTTCAGTGATATTCTTCAAAAGGTGGTTTTGAAGGGTATCTATCAAGATGTGATTCAAATATGTTTGACTAGTTAGTATTCCTATGTCAAAATGGGTTGTTGGTCTTAGCCATGTCTACCAAGATGCATACTTATTTGATTAATGTAGAGTACTTTGTCTCTTGAAATGCAAAGTTTATTTAATTTTGAGGAATATTATAATAATTGGCAGATGTAATCCTAAATTATGACAGAAGCATGGGTAACAAAGGTATAAGCATTAAAAAAATTGGATATTATCACCCACCTAATTTATACTATATCTTATCATTATTATAACACTTGATTTTAAATATAGATCAATACAAATTGGAACCTATTGCATGTTAGGATCCAAAAAATATAAATGATAGTGTACTTATGCTACTTTCTGATCAAGACCATTGTTTCCTACAATTACTAGATCATGTTTTCCTCTATAGATGTCTCCAGGAGATTGGAGTGGACGATCTCATTTTCCCCTAGTTTTTCTTTCTTAACTCTATTGTGTCCTTGTCTCTAAAATTCACATACCATTACTGAATGCACATCTCCTTCAAAGGTGGATCTCACTCCCATCTTTCATCTTCAGGATGATGGATGGTGTATTCGTAGGCTAAGGCTTATGGGATTAACTTGTATTTCTATAGGTCATTCAACCATCGATAAATTCTATTTTTAAGTGGCCCAAAAGTTCAAGCCAAAATGGATTTATAACAAGTATTTCACATCCTACATATTTCCGCCCAAAATTTTTATTCCTTTAATTAGCATTCTTAAAGTCCAAGGGTATATAATAATTAACATCTACATATTACTACATATCAAGTTATTTATCTAGTTGTGAGCACAATAATGTACTCATTGAGAAATATCCTTGGCTCTTAAACATGAAAAAAATGCTATTATTCATGCTCTACCTTTGTTCCCTCTTTTTTTATTTTCTAAGGGTTTGGACTTTTGGGTTTTTGTGAAGTGAGAGATTGGTAGATTTTTCTTGATTTATGTCTCTATATTTCATCCATAACATCAATTATGAATTATTTGAAGCTTATTTGTAAATCACGCTAAGATCATCTTCATTCTTGATGCAATCAACATGGGTTCTAGTGAGTTTGAGATGGATATAGTGTCTTTAGATGGAACTAGCATAAAAGTATGATCATTCATTGTTGATCATATACTATGTCCTAACTAACTATTTCATAAAATTAAGTACACTAGTTGATAGATTAGAGAATAACTTGAGCTATGCTTAGGATTGTTGGACATAACACTAAGCATTGAATCAAAATTTAATAATGTTTTACCCATTTGGACTCTCTACTTTGTGCAAGAATTTTTTAGAAATTTCCATAATTTAAAGTTACTCTAAATAGACACCAACATAAAAAATAAAGTCAAAAACATAAAAAAAGATAGAGTGTACCTCTCTTTCAAGGTTACTATACTACCAACTTATCACACACTTTGTCCCTAGTGTGTTTAACTATGATAAAGACTATAAGTAGACAATGGTTGAAAATGAATTATTATAGTGGTATATCTCATTAGAGTGGGAGCATAGCAGAAAACTAAAATAAGCTTTTTGAGGTTTGTGATATTAATCCTTTTTGTTCTTTTTAACTTTGAATTTTAGTTCAGACAAGGGGTACATCTAATACAACACGTGCAACATACAATTGGTTGACAATCCACGTTGTTGTGGGCTTGGTGGTAGAACTGTGGTTTACTCTATTTCATTTGTCCTAATTGGGACTTCTAGTATTTTTTTATTTCTTAATTAACCTTTAAATATCCATATAATAGATCTTGTCCTTCCATTTTGTTTCACTATGTATAGTGGTTAATATTCATTTAATTATGAATTTAAGTGCATCATCTGATCTACTATATAAGATGGCTTTTGTTTTAGTCTTGCATATCAAAATGAGTGTCCAATGATTATAAAAAAATAGAGGAACAAAAATGAAATTAGGTCTTGACATCCATAGATGAGTCTTAAGAATTCCTTTTTCACCTAAGTCTTTCTTCACAAAGAGATATTATGTTAAGTATGGACCAACCATGAAAGTATTATCAAGCTCGTTCTTTAGTAATTATTGGTAAGATTTCATGATGATGATGGTTACGTACCCTCCTTTATGCAGATGTCTAAGATAAGTTCATTAAGACCAAAATATGATCACACTTGAACATTATATCATTATCATCTCCTTTTTTAGCTACAACATGATTAGGTTTTGATCATTATCAGTACTCTCAATGCATGACTAAGTGTAGAATTTGCCAAAGGTGGGATTGCATTGTCTACAAGGCTACACACCTCCTCCTCCTTTTCTTCCCCCATCACCTAGGAAGTTAGTGATATCATCTGTTTGTGGATTTTTTTTCTAGGTGATGTTGACTTTTTATTGGGCAAGATGTGTGTATTTCATGTTTAAATGTTGGTCATAAAAGGTAGGTCCTTGGTTTCTTTGAGTGATACACAGTGTTGTCGCACTAGTTATGATTTCATACATGATGATTATGTTTTCTATTCTTCTTGTTGTGTTTGTTGATCAATATTTGTAGTGATATTGTTTAGTCATACAACAACCTTAAGCTCCTCCTAGAATGGGTGTTTATAAGGGTGTGAAATTAGGGGATAGAGTTTCTTGGAATTCTCAGGCATGGTGGAATCTTAAGAAAAACAACCAGCTATTTACTTCTTCCATTATTTCAATTATGCATTCCTCACACGTGATGGAAGTCCTTTGTAGTGGTAAATTTAATGATTTGTCCATGAGTTGAGCTTCCATGAATCACAACATGAATAATGGATTGTCTCAGGAATTTGAAATTGTTGGTGAATCTCTCACCAAATCTTGCAAGGAAACTAGTTAGGTTCACAGTAGGGGAATCTTGCAAAGATAAATAGTTCTAACATGATAGATATTCGGGTTATTTAGGCATTAGTTGTATTTTAAACAACCAACGACATATGGGGGGAAAAGTTCATGGGACTTGGCGCACATGAGTCGTCGGTTCTATACAAATGATGTCGAATTGAAAATTTTAGAGGAATTTTTTTCCCTAGAAAATTGTATTTCACGGGTGATTTTGGATGTCGATTTTTATTTCGACCAGCCGACGTTAAATAAAAAGTGATACCCGTGTCTTTTGTAAAGCGGCCAACCTTCACATATAGGTGTCGGTTGTTGTGTTAAACCGACATCATAGTTTAACAGTGTCAGTTTTTTATTTTTAACCGATGCCAACAAATGTGATTTTATATATCATTTCTGTACTAGTGAGTCAATTCTTACAACTTCATGGACACATTCCTTTCACCTTGGGTCACACCATTATAAAAAAATGTGATAGGATTATTGTCGTCAAACCCATGATGGGTGCATTCCCTTTGATACTGCCATAATCTTTCACATGCTTCATATAGTTTCTCAGAGGCTTGTTGTGGAAACCCATTTGTCTTGTTTCTATATTGAGTAGTTCTTTAAGTAGGAAATAATTTCCTTATAAAAGTAACTTTTAGAGTTGTCCAATCTTTGAGTCTTCCATATTTTAGTGATTTATACCAAGAGAGTGCCTCATCCCTCAAAGACAAAAGGAAGAATTTCATGTATACTATTTCTTAAGGCACCCTACACACCTTTTGGGAGTGACATATTGTTTTAAAAGCATCAACATGGTCATAGGGGTTGTCTTCTTCTTAACTACCCCCTCTGTCAATGTCTATAGTTGCACTATAGAAATGGATGTGCTTATGAACTTAAATCTAGTGGCATTTATGCCTTGCTCTACCACTAGTTATTGAGCATCATTTGCTCTAGTTTTAATGAAGGAGTAGAGTGAGGCACCATCATGTTTACATGACTATTTTCTTTTAAGATTCAAAGATACTAGATTGAGGTATACAAAATTTAGACACGTCAATGTAAGAACCAGACAAATAACTAGATATTGAGGGAAATCTGTAAGTACACTGAAAGAGTGAAATTGGAATTCAATTAGGAAATAATTGGTGATGAATAAGAAGTCAATCTAAAGTCCATAATAGTTTCCTAATAGTATAAGCCAAACAATTTACCAACAACAAGTCAATTCTATATAAAAATATCAAGTCAATCTTACGTACATTGTGCAATCCCATACTTATATAAACCTATATCACATATACCATTTGTAAATATAGGACTAAACACTATGATTATCTCCCACACTTCAATGTTTAAACCGTGGATGGTACATCTCAACAAATAAGACCCTACATAGATTTTTCAAGTAGGTATATTGGGCGAGATGAATCTAATATCTAAGAGTGAAACAAAATAGATAAACATACCTACTTTCTTGTTTTACTATACTTGTTGAGTAATATCATGACAAGGTTCTTATTATGTGGTTGTAGTAACTTGCTTATAGGTTTTTAATTAATGCGTTGAACCTACGCCATAAGAAAAGATGAGCTAAAAGTGGACAACCACATTAATAGGTTCTTATTGTTTAGAAATGTTGTGCAAGTTGAGTGGAGGAAGTAGTAAATGGTAAGTGAAGAAAATGATTCTAGAAAACATTTGTTTTGTATATAAAAGTCAGTGGAGGCTATATAAAAATATGTTATGTACTTCCTATTAAAATATATTATCCACATGCCATTTCAATATCCATTGATGTAGTGTATGAGGTTATAGGTTAATCTCCCATCTTATTGAGGTTTATTCTCTCATTAGAATGCTTCTATATAGGAATATGACATCTTGAATATCTCTCCATTAATTTCTATCACACTTTTTAGGTTACACTTTGGATAAAAAAGTAGATAGAATGTGATTTCTCCTTCAATTAGAACTTATGAGTAGAGGAAGTTAATTTGAATTTGTGACGAAATTAAGAAAATCCTCAAAATTATTAATTATATTTCTAAATGAGTGGAAACACTATGTGGTGTTTGGGAAAAAATATGAATATCCACAAACATACCACATGATACCACATTTTCATAGGTCATGTTGATAATCAGAATATGAGCATTTAAAATCTAACAATGAGTATGGTTTTTTTTGTTACACCTGAATCCCACGATTACCACTAATCATGAGATGTGGGCATAATCTTGAGTATTATACTTAATACAAAGTTCACTCCCAACTTTTTTTTTCTTTTTCAAACTCTTTGTTTTCTTACATTCAATCACATAATCAAACTTACAAGAGAATTAAACATTGATTTCTCGAATATGATCTCAACACTAAATATACACATCCATACATTCTTTCTGTTTCTCACACTTCCATGTACATATGACATGACAATCAGATACATTCTCTCTTATTAAGGAAACAAAGATATAAAACATCATTTACAACTCTCTCACATCTATACAAGGATCTAGAGTGACAAGGACCGACTGAACATAACTAATCTCATACTTAAACTCATATGGTACATATACTCTGATTCTTTGACCTTCTTCAAGTCCACGTGGTTTCCCTAAAAATTGTGAGTAGAGGGGTGAGCCTACTCGCTCAGTGAATGAGTACTTCATAGAAACAGTCTAAAGCACTATTATAATTATAGATATATTGTTGAGAAATTGATATCAATTATAACAGCAGTAAGCTTTAAAGAGACTAATCATTTCCAAACATAAATATTTCAAGATACTCTAGATATCTACAAGAGTGAATCAATGTATGAACATGCTTGATTGATTGTAAAGAGGACTACTACCTCAGAAACATATAAAGAATAATTGAGAAACTGTGCACACTTGTTTAACCTCTCATTCATCTTATTATGCCCTGAACCCACATGAGGTGTACCACAACATGTGAAAGAATCACAGCAACATACAATCTCACTATACAAGGATTAGAAGCATGCTCAAGTTCCTAAGTCTATGTCTTAAGTAAGACCCTGTCTACAGCGGGCCTCGACACGTCTGCCTCTCTGCGGATAATGGGAGCGGCCAAATATCGTAGACTCCACCTCTCAACCTGGGTACTCAGGCGGTGAGTCAAAGCCCTCAGGCTTATTGTGCATCAGTGGACATACTGACCACTGATCACTCAACATGTAAAACAGGTACCATCGACATCCCCAGTTGGTGTTGGGTACCACACAATTGTAAGGAGTCTGCCCTACTGGTCAAGACCCCCTCACCCTACTGGTGCGCTCCGGCTTACCTTGATATGGACTACCTCCAATCAGGAAATCATTTCCTCATCATAGCATATGCCTCATCCTGTAAGGAATCTATAGTGTTTAGGGAATATACATGTCTAATTCACTCTTTAAATTTAGAAATCAATCATCACATCAACATATCTTTGTTTAGCTTTGTAAATTGTTCATTTCATAACCATCTCATAACTTTTACCACAACTGAATTGTTAAGTATCACCACATCTTAAAACTAAGAAATATTGATATCAAAATAATTGTTTCACGGAACACCCTATCATTAGGGTTTTATTTAACTCATTCACTTATCACATAACTCGCATAAGGATTGAATACATCATAACATCATTCGGTAAGAATTTATCTCAACAGTTCACATATAATCAAATATATATATGAAATCCTGTAATGATCTGAACTAGGGTTTCTATGCTAAATGAAATGCAAGACCTTATCCGACATATATGTAATATGCATACAAATAAAACAATCATTTCTGACCAAGGAGATTCAACTAGGCAAACTTCTTTATTCAATTATACAACAAATTCAGTCATAACCGAAAACCCTTATTTTCAGTTTACTTTTATAACCTCTGCAAATACTTTAAGAATTATCATTTATATGGATTGCACCCATTTCTAATATGATTTCATCATCTAAAATTTGTCACAACAGATATATCATCCATTTCATATCAACTTACAAAAGCCAGATCAAAAAGACCATTTACGGTTTGTACACGCATACTAAGAAATTGAAAATTATTAATGATTTAACTCATTTTCGTGCATTCTACTAATTAAAGGAAGTACCCACTCACCCTAAGGTGTGAAAACACCTTAAAAACATAGACATCTCTGAAACTCTAAAATCCATGTCAAAACTCTAGCAAAATTTGCGGTTTCTTCTTCCTTTCAACCCTAAACGAGGTCTGTTGTGGGTAGAAGATGAAATTCAGAGATTAATCCAAACCTCAAATTCTTTGGACCATGGATTCCAAGAAAAGGAAAATGAAGAGAAGGAAGAATCAAGGGTTGAACCTACTTACCTAGTTGAATCTATAGAAACCCATTTGGATTTCTGTAGTTCTTCACGTTCTTTCCCAAAAATTGCCCCAGAAATTGCCCTCCAGGTCGCCCTCTTGCAGAGTGAGTTATCTGGGATGATAGATAATTGAATGGCAGTTCTAATGCACTTAGTTTTGTTGAAAACAATAAGTATTGCCCAAGATATGATCGTTTTACGATTGGCTGTCCTAGGCGGTGTCGACCGCAGTCGCGATGCTCTGTACACGTTTACTAAAAAGGGCATAATTCTCTCATTTTAACTCCAATTTGGTTCATTCTTTTTTTGTTAGATTCATAATTAAATTCTCTACAATAATACAATATCATTTTGTTAATATTCTCAAATGATAAATTATTTATTAATTATTTCCTCCAATATCATTAACTCTCTTCTTGCACACATGTATGGGTTAATGATATATTAACCCCAACTCAGATCTTTATAGTAGGCTTAAGTCATGATTATTAGTTGTCCAAATAATTATTTAAGGTTACGAAAGTTAATACAAAGTACAACATATAATATTACTAACAAAAACCTGAAAAGCATTAAGATTATCTTAAATCTCTAGGATTACCAGCACAGCTAGGAACAGGTTGTAACAATTCTCCTCTAATAAAAATTTCGTCTCGAAATTTCTAAAAGAGGAAAAGTTACTTGTTAAACATCTCCGATCATACTTTCCAAGTAACTTCTTCTATACATGATTCCTCCGAAAAACCTTTACTAGGGGTATCTCTCTCCTTTTAAGCTTTTGAATACTACGGTCTAGAATTTTATTTTCAACATTGAGTCATTTGTTCCACTTCAAATCACAACTTTTAAATAATATAAACGTGTGAGATATAATTTCTCATCTCATCATCACATGGTACTATTCACTTTCCATTCATGATACCACACTAGTCATCATACTATCACAAGATATAAATCCTTTTCATAATATCACATGGTATCAACCCTTATTAACACAAGAGGATTACACCTCAACCAAGGTTCAACCATGGGTTATATTAACATTAAGAACATTCCTTTATTACATCAACATACAAGGAATCTAGATATGATTAACCCACATCATATTCATAATGCACATGTTTAGCATACGAAAGTATCAATCATGTGGCTATGATAACCACCAATTAACATATTAAGGTTATGATCATATTAAGGAGGTTATTTCATCATCATTCCATCATATAATAATGTTAAACATGAATACTCATCTTTATCTATTTGTATTAGAGTTAGGTTCAACAAGATAGATTATACTAATGTTACTAATCAACACTTATACCCAAACTCTTACTCATGACATACCCATTCGATCATGGATGCATAAGGTGGAGCATCACCATCACATTCAATACTATTCTCAAGTATGAACCCACACATAAATCAAGGTGTAACCATCGAGTTATAGCTTACTAGGCTTTCAACAATAGTAACAGAGTACTCCATGATTGTATTAGTCATTCAAGGACCATTCATACCCAATTACCATCACTTAGTTATATTAAGGCTAGGTACAACAAGATATACCTCATTAGGGTTACATATCAATATAATATGGTTATCATCCCTTCTATTCAGATGAGTGAATAGGTAAGACTATCTTATACCGGGTAACCCTCCATTTGTTCCATCATCATTCAACCCATATCACCATACTACAATTGTACAATACTAAGATGGATTACTGGTATGAATGACTACAACTATCAAACACCTTTAATTAACATATTGCTTGCACGTGTACACAGAAATCATACGTAGAACCAATTTACATCCCTCGTTATACCTTCAACAAATTACACTTCTAAAAATGAATTTACATATTGCTGAAAGCCATTGTTTTCTCTTATCCCCTCATTTATTACTACATACTTCTTGTTACTTATCCTTCTCATTTTGATCATATAGAATAAAGATCACTAAAATTGAAACATACAAGGTAAGAATAGATTATTCATCATTCTTGATATCACTGCAAGAATTTGATTTAGTTTACACTTTGCTCATCTTGCACTTCTCCTTTTGTTCAAATTACACCTCTTATATTTCAAATATATTTCTTATCCTTTTCTCTAAATCATTTCCATATTGTTTATCTACCTCTAAGATTAGCTACCTTTAAACCCTGGATTACTATCAGTGCTAATTTACTTCTCATAGTGCAAATCTTGTGATCTTATTTTATAGAGATACTAGTATTCAAGGTCAAATGACTAGTGACATCCCTTGAACTACTACAACTTTAAACATTGTAGAGTTTGGTCCTTATCAGTAGCATGACGTTATTGTGATGTGACTTTGCTCCCTTAATTTGAAATTCAAACTTTAGATCTCACAAGTTTTACTAAAGTCTTCTTTATATTATCAATTGAATTTCCTTTCTCTTACTTGGCCACTCAGATAGATTACATTCTCAATTTACCCTGCTAGGGTTTCATCATCATATTGTGTGTCATTATTACATTCACTAGATGTCTCTACCATGGTGGTTATGCATCATATATGATTCATTTTCTTATCACTTCATTCCCACAATGCTCTCATTAAAGAAGATATGAAAGAGAAGATGATTATGAGACTTAGAATTCTTATCTTCAAACATTCCCTTAATACATTTCTCGTATGTAGGTTTAATTAGTTATCAACAAGGATACTTGACTAATTAGCACTTGCTTGAATCTCGCAACCTCTTTCTTTTATAATCTATATTACTCCACCATGTTTCAAACCCTTCCTTACTTTCCATAATCTTATTACCATATACTATTCTTCCACCTATCATCTTTAACTTCTAATTTTTCTCTTATGATCAGGTTGCTTATTCATGTGTATGATCATGCATACCATGTTGTACATATTTCATTTTATCCTTCTAATTTGAAGTTGAAATTCTAAATTAATAATCTCTCTACTAGTTTCACCTCATGTTTAATACATTGCATATCATTCATTTTAAATCAAACATCTCATGCATGGGTCAAACTTAGTTTCTCTTTCAATCAAGTTTTTCCTTCCTGAATATAATCTACCTTTGTATGACTTATTTATTTGTTAAGCTACACTTTTGTTCTTCTTTTAAAAACTAGTTTGTTGTTCTACAGAGACTTGGAATCCAAATGTAGTAAGGATGAATGTATTAAAATTCATAATAAAGGTATACATTCCATGCTCTCAATTATATCATGTAACCCTCATTCCATAATCAAGCTCATCATTACCAATATTTCTCTTTTTTTCAACTAAGTTTGTCATCCTAGTCTTATGATTTATAGGTTCATCTAATTCTCTTTACTTTAACTCTCCTGAAGACTCTTCACTTCTATGTACTTATCCTATACTTAACTCTTTCCTTCTATTTTTCCTTTTCTTTGGAGTACATAAAAGCATTGTACTCAAATTATATGATCCATTCCTCATGATTGATTCTTACTATCTTGGCCCTTACATACCTTTCTTATATCTTTTCCATATTTCATATTTAAAGTTCATATAATACTAATCATTAAACTTAATTTGAACCTTATGTCGTGTTCCTTTATTCCCAATTAAGCATTTCTCATATGAGGCCCCAAAACTAGATCTTAGATATCGGTTCCAACTGAGTCTTAGATATTATAATCTTTCCCATATGTTTCAACATCTTAGTGTGTGTACATTCTCACTATGATGTGGGTCTAATTTATCCAGACTCTACACTTATTATATTTTCAATAGGAGTCATTAGATCTCAATAACGCACCCTGCCAGCCGGACCGGGCCGAACATGCAGTCCTGAAGCCAAGAGATACTCAAGATGAATGAACTCATATTCATCTCAAACATGTAGAAAGAATATCCACGTAGGGCAAATTCATTTAAACATAACTTCTGGTCTACTTGATACAAAGAATAAGTGAATCAACTTCATGATATACAACAATATAAAAGATCCATATATATTCTACAAAGTGATAATATGAATTCATATATATAAAAGCATTTCTATTGATATCCAATCAAACAAGAAATATAAAGAAAGAGTTGTATCACATTCTATGTTTAATCTCTAACTCCTTCATTACTTTTTGGTCTCATAACCCTAAGACTTCTAGGGTTTCTCTCTAGCCCATCCTTCCTCTGCATACCTAGCCAGGGCATCCAGAGAAGAATAGACAGAGTAGCTTGATACTGGTCAATCTAAGCATTCAGATATTGGGCTAGGGTATCTAAATACTTAGACCTCCCAGAGTTATAGGTACATCACCTCCTAACTGCCATACTAATAACTCTGACTTTCTATCCTTATGGTCCCTGACAACTTAGCCTAAGCTCTGATACCAAAAGTTGTTACATCCAAATCCAATGATTACCACTAATCATGAGATGTGGGCATAAGTTTGAGGATTATACTTAATAAAAAGTTCACTCCCAACTTTTTTTTCTTTTTCAAACTCTTTGTTTTCTCGCATTCAATCACATAATCAAACTTACAAGCGAATTAAACTTTGATTACTCTAATATGATCTCAACATTAAAGATACACATCCATACATTCATTCTGTTTCTCACACTTCCATGTACATACGACATGACAATCAGATACATTCTCTCTTATTAAGGAAACAAAGATACAAAACATCATTTACAACTCTCTCACATCTATACAAGGACCTAGAGTGATAGGGACCGACTGAACTTAACTAATCTCATACTTAACTCATATGGTAGATCTACTCTGATGCTTTGACCTTCTTCAAGTCCATGTGGTTTCCCTAAAAATTGTGAGTAGAGGGGTGAGCCTACTCACTCAGTGAATGAGTACTTCATAGAAATATTCTAAAGCATTATTATAATTTTAGATTTATTGTTGAGCAATTGATATCAGTTATAACATCAATAAGCTTTAAAGAGACTAATCATTTCCAAACATAAATATTTTAAGATACTATAAATATCTACAAGAGTGAATTAGTGTATGAACATGCTTGATTGATTATAAAGAGGACTAATAACTTAGAAACATACAAAGCATAATTGAATAACTGTACACATTAGTTTAACCTCTCATTCATCTTATTATGTCTTGAACCCACATGAGGTGTACCACAACATGTGAAAGAATCGCGCCTAAGCCTATCTCTTGAGTAAGACCCTGTCTGCAGTGGGCCTCGACACGTATGCCTCTTGGCAGCTAATGGGAGCGGCCGGATATCTCAGACTCCACCTCTCAACCTGGGTACTCAGGCGATGAGTCAAAGCCCTCAGGCTTATTGTGCATCAGTGGACCTATTGACCACTGATCACTCAACATGTAACACATGTACCACCGGAATCCCCGGTTGGTGTTGGGTACCACACAATTGTAAGGAGCCTTTCCTACTGGTCAAGACCCCCACACCCTACTGGTGCGCTCCGACTTACCTCAATCTGGACTACCTCCATTTAGGAAACTATTTCCTCCTCACAACACATGCCTCATCCTACGAGGATTATACAGTGTTCAGGGAATCTACATGTCTAATTCAATCTTTAAATTCACAAATCAATCATCACATCAACATATCTTTGTTCAACTTTTTTAACCTTTCATTTCATAACCATCTGATAACTTTTACAATAATTGAACTATTAAGCATGACCACATCTCAAAACAGAGAAACATTGATATTACAATACTTGTTTCACTGAACACCCTATCATTAGGGTTTTATTTACCTCATTCACTTATCACATAACTCACATAATGATTGAATACATCATAACATCAATCAGTAAGAATTGTTCTTAGTAGTTCACATATAATCAAATATATATATGAAATCTTGTAATGAACTGAACTAGGGTTTCACGCCAAATGAAATGCAAGACCTTATCTGACATATATATATATAATATGCATATAAACAAAACAATTATTTGTAACCAAGGAAATTCAACTAGGAAATCTTCTTTATTCAATCATACAACAAATTCAGTCATAGCCGAAAATCCTTATTTTCAGTTTACTTTTATAACCTCTGCAAATACTTTAAGAATTATCATTTAGATGGATTGTACCCATTTCTAATATGATTTCATCATCTAAAATTCATCACAATAGATAAATCATCCATTTCATATCAACTTGTCCAGATAAAAAAGACCATTTTTGGTTTGTACACAGATACTAAGAAATTGAAAATTATTAATGATTTAACTCATTTTTGTGTATTTTACTGTTTAAAGGAAGTACCCACTCACCCTAAGGTGTGAAAACATCTTAAAAATGCAGCCCATCTCTAAAACTCTCGAATCCATATCAAAACTCTAGCAAAATCCACAGTTTCTTCTTCCTTTCAACCCTAAAGGAGGTCTGTTGTGGGTAGAAGATGAAATTTAGAAGTTAATCCAAACCTCAAATTTGTTGGACCAGAGATTCCAAGTAAGGAAAAATGAAGAGAAGGAAGAATCAAGGGTTAAACCTACTTACAAAGTCAAATCTATAGCAACCCTTTTGGATTTCTTCCGTTCTTCACATTTTTCCCCAAAAATCACCCCATAAATCACCCTCCAGGCCACCCTTTTGTAGAGCAAGTTGTTTGGGATGATAGAAGATCGAATGGCGGTTCCAATGCACTTTATTTTGTTGAAAATAGATAAGTATTTCTTGAGATATGGTCATTTTACGATTGGTTGTCTTGGGCGGCGGCGGTCACGGTGTCGGCCGCGGTCGCGGTGTCGATGCAGTGTCGGTCGCGGTGTCAACGCAACGTCAGTCGTGGTGTTGACTGCGGTCGTTCTTTGTACATATTTACTAAAAAGTGCATAACTCTCTCATTTTAACTCTGATTTGGTTCATTCTTTTTTTGTTGAATTCATAATTAAATTCTCTACAATCATAAATTATCATTTTGATAATATTCTCAAATGATAAATTATTTATTAATTATTTCCTCTAATATCATTAACTCTCTTCTTGCACACATGCATGGGTTCATGCTATATTAACTCCATCTCGGATCTTTATAGTAGGCTTAAGTCAAGATTATGAGTTACCCAAATAAGTATTTAAGATTACCAAAGTTAAGACAAAGCACAACATAGAATATTACTAACAAAAATATGACTAGTATTAAGATTATCTTAAATCTCTAGGATTACCATCAAAGCTAGGAACGGGTTGTAACATTTTTTGTATCATATCATCATCATTTTTTATAGACCAAGATATAAACTTGGGATTGTTGATGACATACACATAATTTTTTTGGCAATATACATAGAATTCATACTATACTAAGATAGTATAATAAATATAAAGGTTCTTATGATATGGTTAAATGTGTATCTATTGTATCTCGTTGATGTGTTTCATCCATTATTAATATTTGTTATTTTTGAAGGATTAATTTTCAATGTAAATAGCATACCAATGCCAAGATGGTTTGGATATAATTGTTTTCCATCTAATACTTCCAAAATAGTGAAGAAGCTACTTCATGTTAAGAAAATAACTATCAAGTTGAGAAAAGGTTTGTACACTAACTCAAAAAAAAACCTCAAATATCCTTAATATCATACCTTAAAGACCTTATAAGATTTTTATTCCTTCATCATTTCATATGAAATATACATCCATTGAGATCTGGTTCTTTTATTACAATTTATATGTAATTTTTTGAAGTAAGTATTCATGTTGAATATAGTTAATTTTTGCCGGTGAGAAAAGCACATAACCTTGAGAGACACGCATATATTCTTACATATGTTTCATTTGTTGTATGTGATTGTAGACTCTATTCTGGACATGTTTTCTATGAGTATAAAATTCGGTAAAGAAAATGATTGAAGAAACAAAAAAACAAAATATTATGTTAGGAAGCTAACTTGTAGGCTTGAGTGGAGAGATGATAATTATAAGGGGGAGGGAATGAATGTGGGAAGGAAAAGAATGTCACCTCTCTCTCACTAAATTGGAATGTTAAAAAGTTAGATGAGCGACATGGATGAGAACTTTATATACACTCAAAAGGGAAGTTATGGGACATGAAGGTAAGATGAGTTACATATACGAAACTTTATCAGAAAAATTGAGAACTTAAATGAAAACTAGAAGGAAACTCAATATCTTGGAAGAAAAATTGGTGGAAAACATGATAATTTAGGAAGTTAGCTTGAATAATGGAACCCTAAGGGTTGTTTGGAAGCATAGAGGAAATCATGTATAAAAGAAGCTAACCAAGGATGAAAGAATCGGTAACTAGAGTGATCTGGTAAACATAAGGGGCCGTTTGTGTTCCAACTTTTAAAATACCTGTAATCAAATACATAAATCTAGAGCCGGTCATATTTCAGTCCTAGACATAACTGCAGCTACTGCAGCTTTTTTCAATTCACAAGCTCGTCGGGTGATCCCGGAGGCAACGAAAATGCGGTAATCACCAAGCCCGCTGATTCTGATGTGTTTTGCAAATACTACTTTTAGTTGTAAAATCTGAATAATGCAGTATTTATAAAAATCACTTTGTCCATATATTACAGCTGCTGCTGTATAAGAATGCTGCATTTAGAAATTTCTGTCCCAAACTGGGCTTAAGAGTGTGGGTATAAATCCCGTCAGGAGCCTCCTTCCGGGTACATCGGCCATGGCTTATCTAGGGACTAAAATCCGCACTTGTTATCACATGGAAGGCCTACATGTTTGGGTCTAACGTTCCTCTCCCTAGAAATGCTTCCCTCTTACAAAAAAAAACTGACTATATATGTTTTCCTATAACAAGGTACATACCGAAACCACATCAAAATTTATATTCATGTGTCTTCCCTTCTTGGATCCCTTCGACCACAAAATGGTATCAAGTTGCCACTCCGTTCCCATCCGCTTTCATCTCTTTCCATTACTATACTTCTCCATTATATAACTCAGCTTCCATTCACCTTCCTGAAGGGATTTGCGGAAGCTTCAAACGCAAGAAAAACCCCACATGAGATACAGCTCAAGCATGCACAACAAAAGTCACGACTGTCCATGTCGACAAAGCCAATAACCACCAAATAAATAACGAAGTAGATAACATGATTGGCGAAGAAGACCGCATAATTCTATTAAGCAACTCTAATAAGATTACAAGGATTGTCGCTCCCTCACAATCTCGTGCCCACAATAGAAGTAACCCACTCTAGTTCTCTCCCCTATTTGACTATTATTTGTCGCTTCCCATTTTGACACATGATGTTGTCCTACGTTGGCACACCCGAAGATACCACACGTTGGAACCCCACACATCGGTGCTCTTTGGCACACAATATACATCGGTGTCTATCCTTATTTATAGATAGGGACTCCTGATTAGACAATAGGAGTGGATATGACAATTCTATAGGGATTAGGAAACAACAATACAACAGGATAAGGAAATAATGTCTTGGACTCCAAGTCTAACATTAATTGTACTTTCCTAATATTGTTAGATATTATTTCTTATCCAATTAGGATAAGAGATAAAATCCTAACAATCTCCACTTTGAATCTTATCCGCTAAAGTTGCTCCTCTAAGAAGTCTGCTCCCATTCTTCTTTTATTCTTCCACCCTCGGAAGCTTCTCCTGTTCCCAGAAGCGTATCCCCATGCACGGCTGCATGGACTGTGTGTCCATACATGACTGTCCAGACCCTTCATGTGAGAGCTCTTCGTATTGTATAGTTTGAGAAACTGTACTGTCTCCACCCGCGGTTGGAAGAACCGCATGCTTCACACCTTTTGCCCCCATGCCATAGGGTTGTGTCTTCTTTTAGTCACACCCACTTGAAGACACTCTGTGGTCGGTCCAACCACGACTTCCTCTTTCCAACAGTTGATAGCTTTGCCTCTGCATCTGTTGAAATTTACAGTCGAGTTTCCAATCTCGCACCAGACTGTCTGTGAGAGTTGAATACATGTAGTAATCTTCGGGTTCATGACACCCGCCACCCATGCAACTGCTTCATCTACACCTTCCATATTCGTAGACCTCTCATCAGCCTCTCCTCTTTTGGTTAGAAAAAAATCCAACCAGTCGATAGAACCAGGTAGCCTATGTTGTCGCTTGCCCTTTGCAAGTGAATTGCATGACTCCACATCACGTTGATATTTCACAACACGTGGATTTGCTCCTGCCTGGTTGCATAACGATGTTGCCATCAAGATTCACTATCGGATGACCTCCAACGGTAGTTGTCGACATCGTAATGTTTTTTGTGCTTTCAATGCTTTCTGATCGTCTCGCATGAATCCTGCTCTGATACCACTTGAAGAGATATGCGGAAGCTTCAAGCCCATAAAACCCCACACGAGATACAACCCAAGCATGCACAACAAAATTCATGACCGTTCACGTCGACAAAGCCAATAACCACCAAATAACTAATCAAGCATAATTCTATTAAGCAACTCCAAAAAGATTACAAGGATTGTCTCTCCTCACAATCTTGTGCCCACAATAGAATCTCATAACCCACTCTCGTTCCTCTTTGACTATCCTCTGTGGCTTCCCGTTTTGACACATGATGTTGTCCTACGTTGGCTCACCCGAAGTTACCACACATTGGAACCCCACACATCGGTGCTCCTTGGCACACAATATACATCGGTGTCTATCCCTATTTATAAATAGGGACTCTCGGTTAGATAATACGAGTGGATATGATAATTCTATAGAGATTAGAAAACGACAGTACAAAAGGATAAGAAAATAATATCTTGGACTCCAAGTCTAAAATTAATTATATTTTTTTAATATTATTAAATATTATTTCTTATCCAATTAGGATAAGACACAAAATCCTAACACTTCCTTCCCTCCCTAAGAATCAAACGTAGCATAATATGGAAGGACACTGAATCACTTCCATTTCCTACACACCACTTCCTTTCACCAAGTCAAAAAACAAAAGGCCAAAACGAGTTCTCAAGATCAATCTAACACAAATATTCTTACGAAAACGTATGGTCTATGTCACCGGAAAAACATATGGTATATATATCCAGCTAGCCGCGCGCGTGATCCGTGCACACATGAACATAATTGTATAAATGCCTCCATCAGATCTGTCCCTTTCACGACGTCACTATAACCTCAGCTCATCTGAGTCAGGCAGCGGCAAAGATAAACAGGGGAAACCGCAAAATCAATAAAAACTATGATGAATTCCAGGGAGGAAGCTAGAAGGTCAATCGCCACCCTAAACGTATTGGGTCTTTGTTCGTCGCCACGCCTGCGCATGCGGTCGCAAAAAACGTCCCCAGTCGGCGATTACAGCGACCGCAGGGCAGAACAGCGAAGCGAGGCGGCCAGCAAGCTGCACATGGCCTCGAGCGGATCAGAACCCACCGGCGAAGCTCATCCCTTTGCTTACGTTGTTTGCGTTTCTTCCAGCTGCCGTAACACACACCCGCGACATGCCAGCACTGACCGCAGCCTGATACCGGCCAGTGGTAGGGCAGGTCCGCCGTGCTAACCAGAGAGGCAGGGCGCCGCCGTATACAAAAGACAAGGCGGCACACATGTACATGCATGTACGTATATACGCTGACAGGGTGTGATATGGCCCAACTAGGCTTCTGGATTGGATCCGAATCTCGGATTCGAATAAGGCCGAGCCTTGAAGAACTGGCAACCCACTTGCTTACCCCAGTTTCTCAGGGAAGTTGCCCTGCTTCATCCGCAAAGTCGCGCTGTCGCCCCGTTGTACTTTGTGGGTCCTCAGTTCACGCGTACTGTGTACAGAACTACATATTGTACGTATTCGATCCAACTTGTAGCAGTATGATTTGGCGTGCCAGTTTTATTATCTAACATATTGGAAATCATTTGTTATATAACCAGCTGCTCTAGCCACATGCAAATGGCTTTATTAGATTACGCATAATTACTGTATTATTGAAGTAGTAGGGTTTTGTTGCTATCAATCAGCTCTTAATTTGGCCGCATGTAGATGACGTTATATTCCTTTCTATACTTGACATTATACTACGTATAATTACATAATTCCAAAAATAAAAGAGTGAGCTACCTCTTTCCGAGATACAAAAAGAACACATACACCAGGTATAGAAGGTCAAAGATTCTCTTGACTTGTTTGGCCAATTATACTTGTCCGCAGTCATTCAGTACTGCTTCTAGACTGTTCATCACTTCAACTGCTCCCGAAGGAGTCTGCTATTTTTTCTAGTGGTTGTTACTATGAGCTGTGCTTTTTTTTTCTTTTCTTGTAAGAGCTTCAACAGCGGCATAGGCTTCCACTTATGCAATTCTTCCCACATGTCATCATTATGCACATCTTTCGCTGACAGTGGCAACCCATCAACACCAGGGTGCCTCGACATCTTCAGTGATTTTCCTTCAAAATGCATCACTGACAAACAAACTGTCATTCAACCCGGCCAGCGTAGCCCGGGCGGTCAAGCCAGTGCGCCCCTCATGAAGGGTTGCTGGTTCGATTCCGCTCGGGTCAGCTGTATTTACCAACCTCTTGGGTCATCGGGGTTCTGGCACCTGTTTGGAGAGGGGGTGTGCTTCGGCCCATGCAAATCCAAAAAAAAAAAAAAACTGTCATTTGATGTAGTGCCGACAAGAAATCAGAAGCCGGAGATATGTGTGCGTGCCGGCCATCAAAATGGCATATATGGTGTGCAATTGAAAGAGCGTACTCAAGATTAGATGTGTAAACAAAGTCACATGTCTATTTCATGTAAATATTGAGTAACAACTAAAATTATCTGATGGTGGCTATGATTTCAGCAACTTACCGTTGATTTGAAACATTTGAATCTTCTTTCATTGGCTATGTCACATATATCTAGTTGAGACAATTTTCACAATATAATACAAATTGTAGCAGTATGATTTAGCGTGCCAGTTTTATTATCTAACATATTGGAAATCACTTGTTATATAACCAGCTGCTCTAACCACATGCAAATGGCTTTATTAGATTAAGCATAATTACTGTATTATTCAAGTAATCGGGTTTCGTTGCTATCAATCAGCTGCTTAATTTGGCCGCATGTAGATGACGTTATATTCCTTTATATACTTGACATTATACTACGTATAATTACATAATTCCAAAAATAAAAGACTGAGCTACCTCTTTCCGAGATACAAAAAGAACAAATACACCAGGTATAGAAGGTCAAAGATTCCCTTGACTTGTTTGGCCAATTATACTTGTCCGCAGCCATTCAGTACTGCTTCTAGATTGTTCATCACTTGAAATGCTCCCAAAGGAGTCTGCTATTTTTTCTAGTGGTTGTTATTATGAGCTGTGCTTTTTTTTTCTTTTCTTGTAAGAGCTTCAACAGCGGCATAGGCTTCCACTTCTACAATTCTTTCCACATGTCATCAGTATGCACATCTTCGCTGATAGTGGCAACCCCATCAACACCAGGGTGCCTCAGCATCTTCAGTGATTTTCCTTCAAAATGCATCACTGACAAACAAACTGTCATTTGATATAGTGCCGACAAGAAATCAGAGGCCGGAGATATATGTGCGTGCTGGCCATCAAAATGGCATATATGGTGTGCAATTGAAAGAGCGTACTTAAGATTAGACGTGTAAACAAAGTTACATGTCTATTTCATGTAAATATTGAGTAACAACTAAAATTATCTGGTGGTGGCTATGATTTCAGCAACTTACCGTTGATTTGAAACATTTGAATCTTCTTTCATTAGCTATGTCACAGATATCTAGTTGAGACAATTTTCACAATATATCAATCTTAATGGCACACATCAAAACTATTCAGTCAATTATGTATTTAATAATACAAACGTTTAAAAAATAAATCAGACATGCACATAATTATTTCTACCTATATACACACATGCATACGTGTATACATACATTATATAATACCTCCAAAAAAAAGCATACATACATACATATGTACATGAAGTGAGAGGAAGGATGAAGGTAATATTGTTGCTGAGTTAGTTGATAAAGAAGACGTGATGGTCAAAAGGTGGGAGGATATTGAAAAGCATGCTATACACTTCTATGAAGCGTTGTAAAATAAAAAAATCTCTATGGATTTGATTGATGAAGAGATGGACTAGACAAAGAAAATCACAAGCACCCACAATAATATTCATACTAGAGAGGTAAAAGAACATGGCATTAAAAATGCACTATGAAGTATTGCAGCCAATAAGTCACCCGGTCCAGATAGATTTAATTCTTTTTTCTACAGAAAGGTGTGGCACATTATTGATGATAGATCTGTTTGATTATATTAAGTGATTTTTGAAAAGAGAAAATATGGTGACACAAGTCAATCATGCTTTTTGGGTACTTATTCCCAAGCAGAAGGTAACGATATCATTGGCTGATATCATAATAATTGCATATTCTTATGCTCAATATAAGATTCTAACAAAGATATTATCATCAAGGTTGAAGTTGGTGCTTCCACACATTATTTCAAAAAATCAAGAAGCCTTTGTGACAAGGAGGGGTATCAATGATAATGCTCTACTGACGGGTAAATTAATTCTTGACTAAAATGTGCAAAGGGGGACCAGGAAGGCTTGCTTAAAGCTTAAAATTTTCAAAGTCTATGATAGTGTTAGATGGGAAATACTTTGGTGGATACTAGAAATATGGGATTCAATGATACATGGATAGGATGGATGGATCAATGTGTTGAAACTACTAGCTTCTCTATTTTGATGAATGACAAATTTGTGGGCTCGATAAAGGGGGAAAATAGACTCGGACAAGGGGACCCCAGATCTCCATTATTATTTACTATTGTCATGGAGTGTTTCACACAAAAGATAAAGGAGGCAAAAAAGGAAAGAAGTATTAATCTACATAGTGCATGGTATGTAGGTTATGAGTCACCTCATTTTCACTAATGATTTCCTAATATTGTGAAAACTAAACCAAGGGTACTAAATTGTTGAAAAGAATCCTATAGGTGGTTGGGGAGAAAACTAATCTATGCATAAATGTTCACAAAATGTAGTTCTTTCTCGCTAAAAATTGCTTAGAAATTCATGATAGATTGGTGAAGGCAATGGGAGTCTCTTTGGGGATATTACCAACTATATACTTGGGATTTTCACTTGTAAGAGGTAATCTTATAGCGACATATTTTGTAGGTTGTAGTGAAAATATGAGAAGATGTTCGCAAATGGCCATAAAAAAACCCTCCATAGTCGGATGCATATGTTTGATTAAACCAGTTGTTGAAGGACTACATATTTTCTGGGGTGAAACAAGGGGAAATACCAGATCTAACACTGGACCATATGGAAATAAGAATTGTAGATTTTCTTTGGGGTTGCAACTACCATCCAATGAGATATGTGTGTTTGACACTTATGAAGGATGAAGGAGGATTGTGGATTAAAAGACCACTGGATATTACCTAATGGGATACATTGGACAAACTGATAAAATTGAAAATCCTACTTCGGTGTGTAGTAGTGCATGAGATTGAGATATCCTCTAGGACTGGATTACAAATAAATATATGAGATGGTTTCTTTAGAATAAGTAATGTCATGACAACTATGTGCCAAGTATTGAAGGACCATGTCGTAACAATTGAAACAAACTAGACTAAGTCTTCCACTCCTATCAGATCTAACAAATTGTATGTAAATATATCGCTAACTGTGTAACGAATCCACTCTATGTGGGCTGCCATGTGTGTGATAGTCTGCTACTATTACAGCTATAAATACATGTTGTAATCTGACTCATAATGAATCATCGAATACACATTGTGGTTGTTTCCTTAAATGGTATCAGAGCATACTAATTGGTATCAAAATGGCTCCCTCAACGGAATCCTCTGCGAACGGCAATACTAATCCCATCTACATGTACCCTTCCAATCTCAATATTTCCAACTTCGTATCTCTTGACTTGACCAGGAAGAACTACCTATTATGGCAGACTCAAATGCTCGGGCTCACCGACAACCACGAGCTAACAGGGTTCCTCGATAGGACGATGTCGGCACCAGACACCATCGACATGAGCTATAATGCCTAGCGACGCACATACCATCTCGTTAGCGGATGGCTTCTCAACCAAATTTCCCCAAGTACCTGACCGAAGTAGTCGGGCTGGACTCCGCCAATGAAGTGTGGAAAGCACTTCACACTGAGCATGTACAATCGTCCACCGAGTGACAATTCCTGCTCCTCCAATGAATGCAACAACTCCAAAAGATAGCCAACACCGATCTGCACACCCATATCACCACCTTTAAAACCATCCGTGATGATCTTACACCGATGAACAAGTCACTCACCGACCAAGAGAAGGTCTTCTACCTCCTTAATAGCCTTGGATCGACATACCTTCCATTCACGACATCCATGCTTAAGCCACCTGTCCTGTCTTTCCAATCCCTTCTCCCACAACTTGTCAACTTTAAGACTTGCAACCCAACCCCGACGGCTGACACTACTATCCCAAAGACGCAGGTTTATATGTAGATTTTATGTGATGCAGTTAATATAAAATTGATGCATTACCATCTCACCTATAGGATATCTACAGTCATTCTCAGAGTTGATTAGATTTCTAGCAGGTTGGTTGAGAAGGCACTCATAAATATTGTACAATTCCACTTGTGGATCTAAAAGGAAACTTAGGTAGTATTAACTAAAACTTCAATGGTATTTGGTCATCACCTTTTTAATCACTCCACATGCTAATTCCCATTCTTAACTCACATATTCTTAGTATTAGGATGTCACACCCTTCCCTCTCTTGGTCCATAGTAGGTAAGTCCCCTCAAGTGCAACTCAAAACACCACATGTATCAACATGACATTCTCTGTATGTAAGTAAAACATGGAGAAGTAAGAGAACCAAACATAACTAGACAAAATCAACCAAGAAATTGATATTGTTAGTCACTCACTTATCACCCAAAATGAGTTTTCATCATGAGGGGCCAACATAACAGTGAGATCTCTTAGCCATGTAAAACATTATTAGGAAAGAAATCAAGACAAACATGGCACCATATCAATATATATGATAGAAGTATGCTAGAAAAAACATAGAGAATACAAAGAAGAGAATATGGAGTGAGAAGGATCTCGACCATATATTCTCCAATAACTACTTTACTATAAATTATTATATATACTATATGAATATCCTCGTATCACACAACTAACTAAAACAACCATATGGGAAGGTCGTTGGTGGCAAAAAAGAATGAAAATAGATTTGATGATTTTGTCAAATTTGGATATGATGATGGATTACCCTAGAGATGGAAGTTGAGGTTTGTGTGGTCAAGTGGAAAATAATTGTGTTCATAGGTGGGATACATGTAGCCGGGGTGAAGCAAGTTGAGGTTAAGGAAGGTGGAAGACAATGGAGATCAGTATTGAAGAAGTATTATGGATATTGATTTGGAGTACTAGTGACATCAATCAATGTCACAATAGGTGTTTTCCTATGTAGCATTGTTTGATTGGGGTATTGATTGATAAAGGGAGGAACCAGTTAATGTGGTTTCCAATGTGTTCAATAATTGGTCTAAATATTGGTTTTCACAACTCTATTCTACATCAATCACTCATTGCCTTCTACTAATAACTTTCTATTCAAAATCATGGAATGGAAGAACAACTAGGACACAATTCAGTTTATACGTCAGATCTTATGATATTCTGGCCAAGTTACATGAAAATAATCAAATAACTAACATAAAACCCAAAATGAGGTGTAAATATTAGAAAAGATGTATCTAGGTGCATCTAAAAAACCTAGGGCTAACTGAGGCAAGGAATATAGTGGAAATCCATGCACAATTAAAAAAGAACTAATATTATCTGAATATAGTGGCATGAATACTATGTTAGAGAATGTTACATATATGTTTATCTCTTCCTTAAGCTCAACTAAAAGCAGATTTTCACACCCATCTACATTTAGACCATTATGGAAATTGTGGTATCCTATCTTGGAACACTGGCATAGAATTTGTTGATGCCAATTTGGCACACATTTAAAGCCAAAACCCATAAAAAATCTATATTGTTAAATTGTTTCCTTTATTTTGCAACTTAAGGTACCAAACGACATTCTAGGAAAAATCCAATGCAATTGAGTTCCACTATTCATGTCACAACATCAAAATGCAGTCATACTTGGGACATGCATTCTACCTTGAATTTAAGAGAAGCACATTTCTTGAACTTTCTATATGAAAATATGTAGCTAATATAACCTAAGTCTACTAGATTCTCTACTCACATTGTTTTCAAGGGTCATATGGGACAAAGATCACTATTTTCCATTTTTTATGCTTTCCCAAAACTCTTAATTTTCATTCAAGATATGTATTTCTTATCCTGTCTATGTCATTTAATAGTGATAATTAGCATATCTTTGAATTTCTTAAAATATGTATTCTACGTATCTAGCTATATGAATTGTTTGAATCTGTCACATCTAGATATGGAATAATAAATCCATTGTGTTATATTTTATTTGGTGACCGAGAGAACCCACCCCAGACAAACCTGACATGGTAAAACTCTTGAGGCATGAGAGAGTGTGGTCCGGTCATCCCCCTCCCATGCCAATCATTGTGGATTGTTGTTCGCAAAATGCCTTTGGTGAGGTTTGAACCTAGGTCCTTCATTGGGACTTACCAAGCTCTTACCACACATGCTACAATGTTGGGACTCATTGTGCTTTAAATGTGTGCCTAATTAGCATCAAAAAATTCTATTCCAATGATCTAAGTAGGATACCACAATTTCTACAATGGTCTAAAGGTAGATGGGTATGCAAAAATCTGCTTTCAGTTGAGCTTAAGGAAGAGATAAACATCTATATGTAAAATCCTCCAATATAGTATTCATGTCACTAGATATTAGATAATAGAAGTTCTTTATGAATTTATGCATGGATTACCTATATATTCCTTGCCTCATTTAGCCTTAGGTTTTGTACAATGTGCACCGAATTGGAATCAACATATTCTATAATACATCATTTCATCAATTTTCCATTACTCTGATCTTGGGCTTTATGGAATGAGTGATTTTATGAAAATTATGTTGTAATTAATCATTATTTTGGTATGGTAGACCTTGTATTTTGTACCTTCTCCAATTTTTATCCATTTTAAATAATGTCCTTTGTTAATTTCATTTTTTAATAAGTCCAGTTTTACATATGAGGCCAACTTTGTTTATTATGTTAGAGTGAATCATGATATATTTTATAGGTTGGTAAAAGAACTGACAAGACTATCCTATCCATATGCCAAGCATGCATATAAATCAACTCTCCCATAAACATAGTTGAATGCCAATATTTTCCATATTTTTGTGTTTTTTGTGTTCAAGTGATGCAAGAAAACTAGGATGACCTCAATCACATATGTAGCATAGAAATATTATGATAGATGAGCATAAGTTGATACATATGCCTTTTTTGTTTGGCGAAGTTTTGAGTATGGTACATACTATATTATGATACATGTTGTGATTTAATAATTATATATTTTTAAAAAAACCTCTTGGTCAACATATTGTTTGACATATCTTTTAAATTGAATGGTACATATAAAGGTCACGAGTGAATCTTGAATGAGATATATTGTTATTGTTTTGGTAGATTTTGTATTTGATAAATCAAGTTTAAATTTTTTTAATATTGTTGTTGTGTTTGGGTTATCAACGATCGCATAAAATAATTATTGTTGGTGGTATTTTGTATTATTTATTTAAAGTTTTACTAGCTAATTGGGTTAACTCGTCTTAGGATCATTAGAATTAATCTAGCTTATGTTATATTGTTCTCCGCTACATCGTACCTTATGACAAGGCTATATATATGACACTCTCTATATCGCCACCTTTTATTTTCTTTCCCTTCTACTTTCTTCTTCTCCTCTCCTCTCTACCAACCCATCTATGGCCCCCCACTGCCCGCCCGTACCCATCCTCCCTCACACCCATGACCGTCGGCTACCACAAACAGTTTTTGGGTGTGCGGTTGGAAGTTGTATGTTAGCATGCCATTCCTACAACTGCCACCAGGGAGGTTGATTAGGTTGATTACTTCCTTCTTACTGTCTCATATGGGGTGATTCCTATCACTATTTTTTTATCTTTAATATGGGATGTGTATGTGACTGTCCCATTTGGAGTTTCACATGCGGCCCCTTGATTGGGTGTTCTCTGGCGTGACAACCTCTATGAAAATCTGAATGGTACTCCTCCCCTTCTCTATCACCCATTGAATCAAACTGGTGGCATGTTGATCTTGACATTGTAGGAAATCATTTTTTAAGATGAGGTTGTAACTCCATCATGATTTCCATTTTTTTATTTTCCCATCTCATATATTTTCTAGTATTACATGAGTGAGTTTCAATAATTATTAGAGACCTATTATCTCCTTCCTATTACAATACATCTTTCCTATTATGGTACTTCAAGTCATGCTTCTTTCCAACTTCCTCCTCTTCCTATGCATCTTGCCATCCATTATTATTCTAAACGATGTGCTTCTGTGATATCCTTCTCCACCATTATTCAACTAGTGTGCTACATTGATATCATTCTCCATCGACATCCTAGTGGTCTGATTTTTTTTCATATTATCTAAACACATGGATGATAGAAAAGATTCATTCATACCATTGTATGTAGGGGCAATGGTCCTATTTCCATAATCAAGTTGCATGGAGAAAATTACCTGCTCCAGATGAATTCTATATAACCTTCTTAGATTCCATATACAAGGTGAAATTCATTGAAAAACCGACTAAGAATAACCATGAACAAAAACCGGAAAATAGTCAAGTCAAACATTGTTAATGGAACACCATGGAATCCTCTATTGCCTCAAAGTATAAGTTTTACATAACTACAAAGGAACTGTGGGACGTTGTCCAACACCACTACATGTAGAATGCTTTGAGGCTTTATAATATCTAGAATAGATTGTTTGGTGAAAATGAGGGTGATAAGACCCTTAATGAAAGCTTTGATTTTATTGTCAACTTGTCTCGGCAGCTTGACTTTTTTCATCCTATCTCCTATGAATATCAAACCAAACAAAGGGCCAACCTTACTATAGGGAAGTTTCTCAATGGCCTCCATCAATCCTATGTTCGTGTTTGTAGCATTATCTTGGCTAGTGAAGCCTTTCCCATTCTAGAAGATGTATTATCTCATCTCAAATAGTCTACCACTTGACCTCTATTTCACCAGATTCATAACTTGTGATCATTGGCATTGGCTATAGAAGAGGACCTGGATGTGGGGGACATCCCCTAGGCCACAATGCACCTTCTACAACAAGTTAGGAAATCTAGAGGAAAAGTGATATCAAAAGCACGGACATCCTTATGGCATGGTCATAGCATTAGAACTATCCATGTTGCCCAAGGATCAAACAATCGGTCTGTTATCATCTCTTTAGCTGAGTATGACCAAATTTTGTAGGCCTCTCAAGAGACTCCTCTACAAACAACGTGATCTAAGGATCATGTGACCATGCAATCCACCGTGACATCTTTAATGCATCTGGCCTCCAACTAAGGTAACATTGGGACCTTCATGTTGGTATCCAACTCTCCTTGTATTGTTGACTCTCGGGCCACCCAACATATGACTAGTACGAGACAGCTTCTTTCCTCCATTGAACCTCATATTCTTACATCATTTGTTACTCTGGATGATGGGTCAATTAAACCTATTCAACAATGTGGTAGGTTTAATGTCTCTCCTAGTCTCAAACTTTAATACATTCATTATATTCCTCATTTTTCTTTCAATTTAATGTTTATTGCTAAGTCATTTGATGCCTTTACTTGTAACATCACCTTTGGTAGTCATGATTTTTTGATGTAGGATTCTCAGACTTTTGGGATGGTTAATTTGGATTCTAAAGATGGTGACATTTATTACTTTGGTGATGCAGTTTCATCTTCTATTCTTCTTGTGATTACACCTCCTTAGCTACATCAACATTATAGTAATCTCTCTCTTGAGAAGATAAACACATGGATCCCTCTTTATCTAGTCTAGAAAGTGTTACATGTGACTCATGTGAGTTTGGGAAGCATCATAGGAGTTCCTTCCCTAGAAAAAGTAGTATTTGTTATAAATCCACATTTGATGTTATCCATAGTGACATTTGTGATCCATTTTGAACCATCAATTTCAATGGATTCTATTATTTCATTACATTTATTCATGATATATCTTGCATGACATTTTTATATCTGTTAGAATATAGTGATGAAATGATTGGTGCTTTGCAATATTTTTATAAAATGATTTCAACACAATTTAATAAATCTATTAAAAAATTGGACCTATTATGATTTAGATTATATTTGGGCTTAGGTATCTTTTTTTTTCTAGAACGAGAACCATTTATCAACATTAATGCGCTCATCCCATAACAAAATGTGGTGAAAGATTGTAAAAATTGTCATTCACTTGATATCTCTCATGCTCTTATATTTAAGGTCAAATACCTAAAAATAATTGGTATAAACCCGTTCTCACATCCTACTACCTTATCAATCAACAACCATCTTATGTTCTTTTGAACAACACCCCTTTTTCATTTTTTTCCCACGCTAACGACTTCTCATTTTCCTTTGAATATTTTGTGTGTACTTGTTATGTGCATAATTTTGAACCAAAAGTGGATAAACTTGATCCCCACTGTATAAAAATGGCTTTCCTTGGATATTCCACCTTTAAAAAAGGGTATCACTATTATAGTCAATGCCACAGTTGCATGTATGTCTCTTCCAATGTTACTTTTCATGAATCTAAAATTTTCTTTGATTCTACATCCATATCCTCTCTAAATCAACTTCATCTTCAAATTGAGTTTTTTGAACTAAATCTTTCTAATCGAATGGATCATGAACCCATCCCACATGCTCCTATAATTCCTCCTTATATGGAACAAGACCCAGAACTGATTTCCATGATAGAGAACCTAGATTGCCCAGTTGCTCTTCGGGAAGGTATTCACTCTTGTACTCTTTGCCATACTATATCACATACATGTTTCCTATCCAAGGTATCTCATACTACTAAGTTGGTTTCCAGTACCTCGACTCCATCCAGATTCCTAAAAACTATCATGAGGTCATTCAACACATTTGTTGGAAGGTTATGATGCTCTAGAAAAAGATAGAATTGTGTGAGAATGAGACATGTGATCTTGTCCCTTCTCCTACAGATAAGAATATTTTTTATTGTCAATGGATATTCTCTATCAAATTTAGTTTTAATGGATTGATGGAAATACTTAAATCTTGTATTGTTTCCAAATAATTAAACAAATATATGGTGTGGATTTCTTTGAAACCTTCTCACCAGCCACTTGCATTGATTTTGTGATAATTGTATTCTCCCTTGTCACTCATATGGAATGGCCTCTGTTCTAGCTTGACATTTAAAATTTCTTCCTTCATGGTGATGTAGAGGACGAAATGTATATGAAATAATCCCCCATGATTTTGTATTCACAGATAATCTTCTCAAAGATTTTGTCATCTCCAATGCTCTTTCTAGAGTGTTAAGAAATCACCACATGCCTAGTTTACAAAAATCAGTGGTGTTCTTACTAGTCTGAGTTTTTCTGGATCATCTAGTGATTGTAATCTATCATGTATGTCATCTCAAACTGTAACGATCATTCATGGTGTGTATGTTGATGATATCATTACCACTGACAGTGATGTGCTTGAGATTTTAGGAATAAAGTAGGCACTCCAACAACATTTTTATACCAAGGACCTTGGACAACTTCTCTACTTCTTAAGTATACATGTTCTACATTATTATCAAAGGACTTATTTATCTCAATGGAAGTATAATCTTAACCTATTGAAGGAATGTTTTATACTAAATTTCAATCTTGTCTTTTATCTTATAAACTAACACAACAAATTATTGACTGAGAGGGAGTCTTTTATTGAACCTGACCAATATCGATGAACAATTGGGAAACACATCTACCCAACAATTACTGAACCATATGTTTCTTTTGTTGTTAGTGTTGTTAATATCACATGGAAAGCCCTTTTTCTTGCTACATGAGTCAGGTATAACACATTCTGTGCTATCTAAAAAGTGCACCTAGAAGAGGTCTCCTTTACAAAAAATCACAATCACCAAATATTTCCTTGAACTACTATACAAATGTTGACTGGTCAGGAGACTTAAATGACATGAGATCTATTTTTTATTTTTGCATTCTTTTGAGTGGTCATCTCGTCATTTGGCGGAGCAAGAAGGCTTGCTCCAGTACTGAAGCAAAATATTATTCCACGACACATTCCTATTGTGAAATTTAGTGCGTAACATCTATTCTTCAAGAATTAGGTTTCCTTCTCCATTCTCTAGAAACTTTGAATTGTGATAATCAAGCAACTATTCATATAGCTACCTATCCAGGTTTTCACAAGCATGCCAAGCATATTAAGGTTGATTGCCACTTTGTGAGAGTCTTGATTCTTGATTCGAAGATTAGTACGCCATATGTAAAGATTGAAAAACAAAGTATTCATGTCTTCATCACAGATCATCCTCCTTCATGATTCTCCTATATGCGTGGGAAGTTGGGAACACATGATGTGTACTCTCCAGGTTGAGGGGGGAGTATTGGTGGTCTTTTCACTTATTTATTTTCACTTGTATTACCTAATTGGGCTGACTCTCCTTAGGCCCATTAGTAGTATTATAGTTTATGTTGTGTCTCCGGTAAATCATACCTTGGGACAAGGCTATATATAACACTCTATGTAACCCTAATTCTCATAATAAGATTTTTTCTTCACTACTATGTTCCTATATTTCTTCACCCATATGTCAAAGGCATTCACAAAATGAAATCTTCATCAGTTTGATATTGAAATAATTGATCTATTGGTCACTCAAACAAAGTTTATTCAGAACATGTTGAATTCTTATACTTGGAAAAATAAACAGTTATTTATTGTTACTTCTCAATTTGTTGTGAGGTCTAAAAATTTCTTATAGAAATAGTGAGAACAATATTTAGTGTAAGGCCTAATGTAACATAAAATTCAAATATATAAAATCATATGAGATCAAAGAACATCAACATCGAGCAATATGTCATTTTTATAAATAATTAAGAAGGACAAGCTAAACTAATAAATTTAACACAACCTTATTATTTATTTGTTTCATAAGTACAAGAAAAAAAATCAGAATACATGAATTCATTTCCCATAAGATTTGCTAACGAGTGTGACTCATGAAAGGAGTACTATGTTGATACTAGCGATGAGACATTCTGCATGCTTGTATTTGTGATACATTAAAGTTAATGAATTATGAAACCATGAACATCTTAAACATGAAAAATCAACAAGGTCATCTCTTTTAGTTATTAATGTGATTATGATGTGAAAATACATTATTCTAGAGGAAGTGGTCAAATGATGACCTAATTATCGCTAATTTGCTTAGAACATTTATCTAAGGGATGACCTATTGAGATTTTTTTTTCATTTAGCATAGAGTTGATCATGCACTTGTTAATGTAATCATTGTTATACTATTACAATAAATTTTATCATTTATAACATGATTGAAATTTTAGACAATTGAAAATGATTATTCACATCTTTAGACTAGTTTTAGACCAACATTAAGAAAATCATTATTTCTCCCATGTTATAGTCAAGGAGTTGCCAAGGAAAAGCCTAAAATTTATATTGGATCTAAGACTAAGTATAAGTATGAGTGTGTTCTCATAAAATAAAGTGAGTATACACATAAGGAACTTATGAATACTTTATAAAAGCTAGGCTTATATAAATAATATATTTATCCTTCTACAAGAAGAGGGCTTGTTAATCTGAATAGATTGTGCTCTCATGTATTATATTATAAAAATAAATTTATATAATATTTTATTTTTGTATTTGATAGTAAATGTTGAAATAATATATGCTTAGATGTGTAGGATTTGAAAAGAATTGGACTCACCAAGAGAAGAATTTGGATGTGTGGGTCATCAGTGGCATGAGATTTGCTTCTATAGATAAATAAACTTATAATTCATCCCATTAAATGGGCTTTCTAACCCGTTTAGGAAATTAGAAATATTATTCTTAACAAAAACATAGTAATTATTATAGTTTCTTGTACATAATGAAAAAAAAAATATCTTTTAATAGTTTTTAAGCTCTTATTCCATTTTGAAAAGTATTTCTACTATGATATAGTCATGTCTACTCTTTACTTGTCGTCTCTAGAGATGTTTTTATATAAAATAAATACACAAATGTAATTAAATTAATGGCTCAAAGGAACTTATATTTGAAATTCATTCATGAAAAGTATATGTTGTATGTGTATTTTTTGGATCCATAGGGTTGATATTACTCATGTTTATATTTAAATCATTCTACACCATTGCATATTGCTTTTTAGGTAACATGCAAAAGCCTTGTTTCACTTGTATAAGTGAAATGGATAGTGATCCTTTAGTACTCATATCAGCTGACATATGCATTTTACTTAGTTGAAAATTAGAGTAAGATTACATAAAATAATTTTTTATATAGGTATGAATATGCTTGTCATATGAGATACAAGTCATAATCCTTATTAAAGTTTAAGTAAATATATGTTTAGGTAGATAATCAATTGAAACATATAGATTGAAAACACATATCATAACAAGGTAAATAAATTTGAAATAGGCATTGCATCATAATTGAATTCACTTCAAGATCAACATGATAATTTTCTTTAGCAAAGAGGGAATCATACCTAGTTGTACATTTTATTGTCAATGACGAGCCATGATAAACATTTCAGTTTGCTTTGAGATGATGTGCCCTTAAAGATACAATCTTTAAACTAAAAATTTTCCTTCTATGATTTCTTAAAATACAATGTGAGTTGTGGAGTGGGAATTGTCTTTATAAGTCTTTAATCAGAAATCACCTGCATGAGGATTACAAAAACAAAAAGACTTTATTCAACTTGCATCTGAATGAATAAAGTGTACTTTGATAGGTGTCATGAAATAGGTTATTGAAGCCATCTTGGATACCCAAATCAAGGGAAGAGTTTATACGTTTATCATTGATGTTATAGAACTCATACACATTATTACATAAAAAATCACATTGAAATGATCAAATCTTACACTTAAAAATAAAAAATATAATTTTTTATATCATAATAGAACTCAGATTATTGAAACATGAATACCAATTCAACTTAGAAAAGATAAGAAGTGGAACTCAAAAATAGAGAGTTTAGCTTCAAGGATGCCATCACCATTTCAATATTGAAATCAGAAATAACATAATTCAATATATCCAAATCTAAAATATTACTCAACACATTGAAACAATATAATATAGAAATATGGACTGATCCAAGATTTTTCTATATTGCAATGCACACAATGGAGTTAGATATCATTTTTGGATGATTTGTCTCTTAAAAATGATCATTCTAAACTAAGGTACATACAACCAAGATATTGGTGGAACAATTTTATGTTATTGGATTGGTTGTGAAATTTGCAATTTAGGTTAAACACTTGATACGAACGAACATTGGAGAACCAAGTTTTGACTTTGGTATGCATCAATTAAACTAACACAAAACAAACATGTCAATGAATACATTGAAAAAGACAAAATTTGATAATAGAAATGCAAATTAAATAATCAACATAAGCTAATTGAAAATAAATACCACAATTATGTGTGGAAATCTTATTAATAGGAAAACCATCAATAAACTACAATTTTAAATAGGATGAATTTTTATATTAGAAATCCACTAATGCAGTTCAAAATGATATATATTAGCAAAACATATTAAATTTTCTTGGTGATCAATATGTAAAAACTACCAACCATTAACACATTCAAATACAAATTGAATGAATTTATTGACTACATTTAACTAACTACTTTATAATAATTTTCCTTAGCATGATATGGTTGGACTATATTGGTTGTTATCTTTTGAGGTCATGTATAAGGTTAAAGTTGTTCAATTATGTATTATAGTTATCAAATACACTTTCTAATGGAGCGTGTGCATTGTTTGGATGAGAATGTGGCTTCCAATCCATACCACTTTTCAATCCCAAATTAAATAACATCATTTTGAACTGATTCATCTATTTCTTATAATCCATAGGTGATCACATATCTTTAGTAAATCTATGACTAATCATAGTGCTCACAAGGGTGTATCTCACCAGTGATCGGGCTGTAGCAAAAGGTAGTGGTTCTAGGTTCAAGTCATAATGGAGATAAATAAAACCTGAATTTATCTCTGACATGGTTTGGGTCTAGAACTAATGGGTTGCACACTTGTTTTATGACAATTCTCCTATGTCGAGCCTCCATAGGTAATGTGGGGTATAGGATAGCAAGTCCCCTTAATGACTCATTTTTTATGACTAGTCATGTTATTATTGTGGCAATGATGGGTGTTATGCACCCTAATTTCTTTTTGGCATTAATGTAGATTATTAAATCTAGTGATAATGTAATGTGGAGACAATAAGATCACACATGTATAGATATACAGACAATAAAGGATGATACTTATTTTCTTAAAAGTTTATTATAAATACAATGACCTAAAAGCTATTTTCTAGTACATAACATTGATATTCAATCATTATACTTAGGATTTTCATAATCTAATGGAATAACCCACTCGATTGGATTGTCAAAATATTGTTCATCTAGAACTCATGGTATGAAAGAGTGGTAACCAAGATGGGAAAAACAATAGTTTACCACTATCACTTTTCTTAATTAATAGTATAGGGTTTAGGTAATTTAACCTCTGTCTATCCCTATATATCAGACTTTAGGGGTAATTGTGGTAGTAAATGAAATTGTTTTTATCTATTCTTACCTCCAAAGTCTTAGAAACCCTAGTGAAAAAAGTGATATAGAGAGAGGGACAAGGAAGGCAGTATGTGATACCTATGGACAAGGAAGGATAGTTTCCATGGTCTTAGAAACCATACAAAAGTTAACCTCTCTCATCCCCTACATGAGGAAGCCAACTGAAAATTTTGTGTGCTTTTTGGGTCAAATCACTACGGATTCACTGAGGGGTTTGTTGATCACCTAGTTTTACAGAATCCATTTTATGTGGGACTCATAAATTTGACTGGCGAGTGATTTGATCTGCTCATTGGTGGGTTTCAAGGTTAATGCCCTCCTTATCAGTTGACTAGAGCTCAACCAGCCAACTAGAGAGCTTAAGCTCAAAGGAGGTCTCTGTTATTTGTGGTTTAATGGGTGTCCAAGTCAATAAATTCATTTATCTTTGTTCTTACTACACACATGGACAGTAGTAAACAAATGGTATATTGGATAGCTAATTGATAATTGATCATGCAATTAGTCCCTTAGCAATTTTGGTAGTAATATTCCATTTCAGTTGGAAAATGCAATCAAATGGCTTGATCTTTTGGGGATTTTTTGAAGTAATATATATATATATATATATATATATATATATATATATATATATTAATTAAAAATTAGTAACTCATATCGAAATAGGTAAATTACGCATTGCAAGATCATAAAGTTTAGTACAAAAAAAACTCATCAAATCGTAAAACTTGACTCAAACAACAAATGATCCTGAACTATTAACTAGAAGTGTAAATATGAACCGACTAGAACCATTGATATTATTACATAATATCCGAGCTAAGAATCATATTTGCAATTTTGAAATGTTTTGTTTTCTCTTCAAATAATAGGTTCATATCAATTGAGTTTCTATATACTCACAACCTTGTGCTTGTTAGAATGGATATTAAGATTTAGATTTTATGTGCAGATATTAGCATCCATGCATATATGCAAGATTTAAAAAGTACTTCAGATTTTCCATTGAATATAATTCACAGTATAAGTAGTTCATATTGAAATACAACATCGATTTATTAGGAATTTCAAAATTTTCTATTTAATCCCGATAATAATTGTAATCAAGAATTTATAAAAAAATTATGCATTCAGTAAGCATTGCTTTATAGGAGATTCTCATCATCATCATCATCATCATCATCATCATCATCACCATCATCATCATCTAAGCCTCAGTCCCAGCTATATTGGGGTTGTCTACATGGATCCTTCATTTCCATTAGGAGATTCTGAGGCATAATTATGCCAATTCATAGATACTTCAATGTTATATG